>JAGSMR010000035.1:0-385000 GCA_029286605.1 Sericinus montela | reverse complement strand
CCTACTTCATATAAAATTATAATTTCTTCTAACGGCCTGTATAAGTCTATACCGGGTTCTCCTGGGAAGCATGGTTTACTATAATCGCCAATATTAGCAAACGGATTGGCAATTGCAGTACTGAACACCTAACTCCGTCGACACTAATGGAGGGGGGTTATAGGAGGTGACTACACTCCAAGCTCCTCTAGCGACGTAATAATGTTGCATAATAATAAAACTGAAAATACATGTCTAGTTCATAAAAACGGTGGGATATCCCGTTGGTTCAGAATGTGCAGAAATGTTTACTGAACAATTTTCAATGTGACAGAGACCGCGCCCGCTTTCTAGGTGTTTCGACAAAAGAATCCAGTTACTGGCTACATGTTTTACCATCAAGTAACCTTTGTACATTACTAGCTAATGAAAGTTGCAGGAATACGATTGGGAACATCGATTTGTCAACCACATCGATGTCCTTGTGGCAGCGACGTCGACGAGTTAGGCCTCCACGGACTTTCATGCCAAAAAAGTGCCGGCAGACTATCTCGTCACGGTTCCTTGAATGAAATCATCCGAAGGGCTCTTGTTTCGATAAATATTCCATCGGTTTTAGAGCCTTATGGAATATTTAGGGAGGATGGTAAGAGACCCGACGGCTTGACTTTAGTCCCTTGGGAGAGAGGCAAAGCTCTTGTGTGGGACGCAACTTGCGTCGATACATTAGCGGCCTCTCATATCAAGGGTACTTCGATAAGGGCCGGGGCGGCATCAGAGGCAGCTGAATCGGGTAAATGGCGTAAATATGAGTCTTTGAAAGGAGACTATATATTTGTTCCATTTGCCGTAGAGACAATCGGTCCGTGGGGTCCCCGCGCGATGCAGTTTCTAAAGGAATTGTATCCGCGACTTGTCGTTGCCGCTGGTGACAAGAGGGCTGGTTCTTTTCTCGCTCAACGGTTAAGTCTGGCCATTCAACGTGGAAATGCAGCCAGCGTTCTTGGTACCATGCCACGAGGAGTAAGACTCTACGATTATAATAGTTTTTAGTTAATAAGTATTGTAAATATTAAAATAATTTTTTCTGTAAATAAATATTTTTGAAAAAAAAATGTCTAGTTCTCATTAAATTAACAGCTTTAAAACACGTTTTCGGGGCGCAGGTATTGAGTCTAGACGGACCACATTACAAAAAGTTTTAACAGGTGGAAGGTGAGTCGAAGGGACTTAATTGTCTAAACTAGACCTCTGTCTACACCTGTATTGGGAATTGCGTGAAGATATTTATTTATTATTTATTAATCATTATACCTCAAAAAGTAAATATGTTAAATTTGAATAAATGACATAAATGTAAGTGTAATACGACAAAATGTTGTACGTGGTACTTTACCTGTAACAACTCGAATACTTAACCTAATTTGGTCGCATTATCTGTCACTTCAAACAACGCGTCACTTCAGTCAATCATGTAGTAGTCAGCTGATCATTGTCCGCCATGTTGAGAGATTACTGGTATAAGAAAATTATATAGTTATACGGTCGAAATAGGCGGTGTACACATTTACTCTCGTTTTGTAAACTTATACCTGGATAAATATTTGGTTACACAGAAACATTGTTTACTTTGTTAAAACAAACTATCTATACTCAGATAAAAGTTTATTCCAGTTTGGTCGAATCGGACCTAAGTAGAAATAGCGCTCTAAAAGAAAATTTCGCGGCATTTTTTCGTGGCCTAACATCCTTGCTTAACGTACTCCTCTGGCACTCGATGAACACACGTTAAATATAATGAAAATAACATATGTAAGTATTATGTATGATAATCAACTCTTTCAAACATACAACTAAAGAAAAGTATAGATAGGTAACAAGTTTCAAGCATACACAGTCGTAAAACTACTATGTACAGGGTAAAACTAGAAGTTAACAAATCAACATGATTTATAGGTGGCAGAACCTACATACATACCTAAATTGTGAATCTAAAACTATAGAGGTATAGTTATATAATAACATTGCATCCAAAACCTAAATAATGACATATGTTACCTGGTAGAAAGATAGATATCATTCATCATGTTACCGACGTTGTCCCGAAAATATCTCCATTCGAACGTGGGTCAAAGAGACTTAATTGTGTAGACTAGACCTCTGTCTGCCCCTGCATTGGGAATTGCGCGAACATATTTATATTCATTTATTTTATGCTGTACAGGTAACTTAGGAAAAAAAGTCCTAATGGCAAGCAAATTATGGTGATATAACAAATTTAAACAGACCTGCGAGCGGTAGCACCGCCTCAGTTGCGACGTCTCTAGTAATAATGGCAATCATATAAGGGGCCTTGTTACATAAAAAGAATTGGAATTAAATAATGTAAAGACACGATAGCCGAGTGGTCGGATGATCGGAATTCGAGTCAATAGACACATGTTCGATACCCTATGTACGAATTATTTTGTTGGCTTGGACAATAAGACGGTAACATGCTCACCACCTATCAAGTTGTTATATTCTCAGAAAAAACATCGCAAGAGAGCGTCTTCACGGAGGTAACAAAGTTAGGTCTCATAAAGTTAAGTCTCGTAGCGGACTTAAGGTTTTTGGGAATTCCCACGTTGCGGGTGCCGCGCGACTCTAATGTAATATATAGAACAAAAATAACACGATACCGTACCATATAAGTAACGTATTTATTAAATATAGCATGAATATGATTTGGCTCTAAATTAAACAAAGAATGAAATATGAAATAACTATGTGCAAAGGGTCATACACTATTGGTCATATATATTGTTTTTGATAGTTAATTGACTCAGCCGTTACTTTGCGGAAATTCATTGTAAAGTTGTTATTAAAAAATTACTTCGCAACCCTCCGCATGCAAATATAAAAAGGTATATGTTACCTGTTACCTCTTCTTAGTGGGCGGGTAGTGCCACGGATATAAAATGCTCTTATTAATGTAATTCTTAAAATTAATACACGTAGTTATACTTCATGAACAGTGTATATTTGCATTCATAATAGTGATATAAAGTGACACAACTCTGGATTTCGCATAAAAACTAGTGAAAACTGTAAACATTGGTTTTATCGTGTATTGTGACAATTAGCTGTTGGGATCAGCTGTTAAGAGTACCCGCTCTTTACAGTTTTTAAATAAATTATAAATAATTATAATTTATATATACAGATGTTTAAATAAACAGAAGTGATTTTTACTGTGTTGTGTGTTGCGTGAAAGTTATTCGAAAAATGATAGTTGAATCTAAATTAAGAATTGGTTTCCGTAACCCGGGATCTCTTGGTAGTCGTCACTTAGAATTTCTTGTGGCGATGCAACGGCATAATGTTGACATCATGGCCATTAATGAGACTTGGTTGCGAGAAGCCGAAGATGGCCGCGCGCCTTCCGTTCCTGGTTATCGTCTGCGACATACTCCTCGCCCCCGTGAGCTGCGCTCCCGTGGAGGGGGTGTGGGCTTCTATATCAAAAAGGGAACATCTGTTCGTACATTAGTCCACCCCAACACATCCTCAGTAGAGCAAATGTGGCTTGGTGTGAATGTGAGCAGTAAGAAGTTAGTTATAGGGACGGCATACCGGCCACCATGGCTTGACGTGCAAATTTTTCTGGATGCATTACTTGAAACGCTCGGTTCTTTCACATGGAGAGATTATACTATCATAGTAGGAGACTTTAATATAAATCTACTCAAGCCAAATAAAAGTACTGTAATAAAATTAAATGAATTTTTAAACGTGGTTAACCTAACTCAATATGTTAGGGAACCTACCCACAAAACAGAATACAGCGAAAGTATAATAGATCTAATTTGTTCTGACATTAAAATTAATAAAATATGTGTAGATCACATACCCGACCTTAGTAATCATGCATTTATCACATCTGAAATCAATTTAACTATACCTAAATATAAGTCTCAATTAATATTTTAAAGGCCTATTAAGGACGTTGATGTAAATAAACTTAATTTTGATTTAAACAACATCGGCTGGTCGAGTTTAAAGTCTTCCGTGGACGTAAATGGAATGATTACTTATTTCAATGAAGTACTTATTAAAATTTTCGATAAATATGGCCCACAAAAGGCTATATATACCAAAGAACACTATTATCCATGGATTACGTACAATATTAAGCTAATGATGCGGTGTCGAGATAAGGCTCATTTGCGTGCGCGAACGACTAAAGATCCAAAGCATATTGATTACTATAAAAACATTAAAAGACTAATAAATACAGCTTTAATTAGTGAAAAAAAAGCTTATTTTAACAAATTGATAAATAATAATTTAAAAGCCCTAAGCCTCTATGGAAATACATAAAGCAGAATGTTGCATACAAAAATGATGACAATATTTCTGTTTTATCTAGTTTCCATCGGCCTGATGCCATAAACGATCATTTTCTTAATGTGCCAGGAAAAAATAGTGTTTCAATTTCGGACTTGACTTATTTTGAGTTTCATAAACCTGAATCCAATTTATTTGACTTGAGAGGTGTTAGTGATGAGGTGGTATATAGGGTCATAAACTCGTTACATTCTAATGCAGTTGAGTCAGATGGCATTTCCCTAGAGATGTTATTGATAACTTTACCAGAGACCTTAAATATAATAACTAAAATTATTAATACCTCTTTGGAAAGTGGGGTATTTCCGCAACATTGGAAAACTGCTATCGTAAGGCCAATACCCAAAAAAAGCAATCCCACTGACTTAAAAGATTTACGACCAATAAGTATCCTGCCTTGTTTGTCGAAAGTTCTGGAAAAAATCGTTTGTAATCAGTTGACCGACTTTCTGGAGTTAAATAACTTATTACCTGACTTACAATCGGGCTTTCGAAAAAGTCGAAGTACTACCACGGCTCTTTCTACCGTTGTAGATGATATTTTGACGGCAAAAGACTCTGGCGAGGGCACTATTATGGTATTTTTGGACTATTCCCGCGCATTTGATACTATAAACATTCCATTACTATTATCAAAAATGAATTATTATGGTTTTAGTTTGAAAACAATAAATTGGTTTTATAGCTACCTTAGTAATCGAAAACAATATGTTGTATTGCAAAAAGATAATGGGGTGAAATTAGTATCCAAATAGCAAGCAGATAAAGAGGGGCAGGGAGCAAGCAAATAAAGAGGGGTATTCCGCAGGGCTCAATTTTAGGCCCCTTGCTGTTTATCTAGTATAGTGCGGACCTTGCAGAAAACATTAAAAACTGTAAATTTCATACTTATGCCGATGATACCCAAATATACATGTCATTTAAGCCAACAAATTTTTTAGAAGCCATTGCCAAACTCTACGCAGACTTAGAGCGTATTGTTTTTTAGTCGGATCGCAACGCTCTTGTATTAAATCCAAACAAAACGAAATTTATGATTCTGGGTACCAAACATCAAATTACCAAGATAAATAAAAATGACCTACGTATTTTCATAAAAGGGGAGCCTATTGATAGGGTACATGAATATAGAAATTTAGGTCTTCTGTTTGATGAAAAACTTCAATTTGAGGGTCACGTTCAGAATGTTGTTCGTAACTGCTTCTATCGACTAAAGTTGTATAGAATAAGGAACTTTATTAATACTAACTTACGTATCAGGCTATGCGATTCATTAGTGTTATCGAAGCTAGATTACGGAGATGTAGTTTTTGGCCCATGTCTACTTTTGCGTACAAAAAATTTAATACAGCGTGTACAGAATGCTTGCTCGGGCTTTTGTTTCGACATACCTTCTCGCTCGCATGTTAGTCCTTATTTAAATAATGCCAATGTTCTCAAGATGGACAATCGCAGGTCACTTCATTTTGCTACGTTATTATTTGGTGTTATTAAAGAACTACGCTATACTGGATGAGCGAACAAAATGTTCAATATTCTACAAGAGCATCTGGCTACAAATTAGTGTTTCCCATTCACTGTTCCGCTGCATTCCGGGGTAGCTTTAAGTACAGCGCAACAAAGTGCTGGAATAACTTGCCACCTCCTTTAAGAAATTTGACATCAAAACACTATTTTAGAGTAAAGTATAAGTCATTGATTTTAAATATTCAAAAAAACAGTTAATATTTACTATTAGTTTACCATTATATTAATGAAAAGTAATCTTCAAGTTATCAATCTGCTGTAGTCTACTACTTTGTCTTGTACGATAAACTTGACACTATTCTCTTAAATCTTTGTGAAGGGGTAAATTATTATTTTTGTAGAACTTAATTCTAAACTAAGGGCGTAAAATGCTATTGCAGGTCAAAAATATGTTACTTTTAGTCTCAATTTTACTTTACTAAGGTAATTCACTAACTGATAATGGTATATATGTATGTAAGTTTACCTTTCTAACCTCCTTTAAACTGTTAAAATTATTATGTGATTCTGTTTTGTAGTATTTTCTGTTACATGTGTTGTTTGGTTACTTGTATGACTTAATAAACAATTATTTGTTGTTGTTCGGGCACTACCAGCCCAAAACTGTAAATAGGCTGCGCTGAAAATCAGTGTTGCGTCTTCCCGCAACTTATACTGAGCGCGTACCCTTTTGTTGCTTTTATATAATACCAGCTTTTATATTTGCATGCGGAGGGTTGCGAAGTAATTTTTTCAATAACAACTTTATATTGTTTCTCACTAAGAATAGGTTTTCTATTCGGTTTTACATTTTTTTAATGTATTTTTCCTTATATTTCCATCATATCCAAACTGATTTCAAAAATTAGTGTTTTATTTTGGATAAGTATACTTTCAATTAGATCCAATTATCACCACTTTCTGATCTGATGATGAAATCGCAAGAATATCAAGAATCAAATTAATGAAAGGTGTAAAAGAAATCCCTCTTTTCACTGAAAGAGGTCGAAAGGAATAAATTGTCTAGATTAATTGTCAGATTAATTGTCTAGTCTAAAGGAATTAATAGTCTAACCTAACCTAACCTTTTTTTTTTTTTTTATCGTGGGGAAATCCATTATGGATACCCAGCCTCCGGGAAGAGAGCTGGGTTATGTCGGACTCCCACCGACTAAAACCCCACGGTGGTCACCATCAGCGTTGAGAAGGGGTCACGGGATCTCCGTTCGAACGCAAGCGTAAGAGGGGCACGCTTGGCTAAGATAGCCCCTCCCGGGAGCAACAACGTTGCCCCAGAATCCCGCAGTGCTAGCACAGTGGCTCGAGACCACGTCGAGCCACTCCTTGCCTCAGAGTCGCTTTAATGAGCATTCGGAGCTCGCGCCCCGGGCGCCCGCGACTCTTGAGGCCCCGTTTCTGGTAGGGGAACACCATTGTTAGGAGGGCCGTGACGAGGCACAACTGCGCCTCGATGGCCCCGCCTCCGAGCGGGATCTGTCCTCTCTCGATCCCGCTCAGTAGCCTCCTTCTGGGCCATCACGGTCTCACAGAAAGCGGCTACGGCCCCCCATGCCGAATCCCCGCTCAGCATTGCCGACACGACTGCTGGCAGGGAGAGGTTTCGTCCAATGCGGCTCACCAGGATACTCCGCTCTGCTTCCCATGCTGGGCAAACCCCGAGAGTATGCGATGCAGAGTCCTGGATCGTCCCACCGCAATGGAAACAGTTCGCCGTCGCCTCACGTCCGATCTTACACAGATAATCACCGAAACAGCCATGTCCGGTAAGTACCTGTGTAAGTCTGTAGGTGAGTCTTCCTCTCCGTCGCTGGAGCCAGGCCACGAAGACCGGCAGGAACACCTCGACGACGCGTCTGCGCGCGTGTCGCTCTTCAATAAGCCGAACACGCCACGTCTCGAAGGCATTCTGACGTTCCTGCCGCTTAATGGCCTCGAACGCCTCTACTGGCTCGCTATCACCATCCTGGCGGCGGATGCGTATTCGGTTATACACCCGCGCATCCATTTCCGCCAGTATATCCAAGGGCGGAAAGCGAGCCAGGACAGTTGCCGCCTCGAAGGATATCGTGCGATATCCTCGCACAATCCGTATGGCCATCCGTCGTTGCACACTGTAGATTTTAGTTCTACATCGGCGGATGGCTAGCCTTTTTTGCCCACACCGGCGCTCCATAAAGTGCTACGGATCGGACGACTCCGGCATAGAGGCGGCGAACTTCTTCACCCGGTCCCCCTAGATTGGGCAGCAGTCTATGCATAGCACCCGCCACCCTCTCTATTCGGGGAACTAGGCGCTCGAAGTGCTCTTCGAAGCCCCAGCGACTGTCCAGTAGGAGGCCCAGATATTTCATGTGCCTCCCCACTCTGACTTCAGACCCACCTACCCGGACACACGAGTCGGGTGGTTCCCTGCCCCTGGGCAATTTGTGAAACCATAGCGCCTCGGTCTTGTGCGGCGCTATTTCTAATCCCAACTCGTGAATTCTGGCGACGACGATTTCCACCCCAAGCTCGGCGAGCTCCTTGGTCCTCTCAAACGTGTTCCCGCTAGCGACTATCAGGGTGTCGTCTGCATAGCAAACAACCTTGATGTTAGCGGGAAGGTCGACACACAGAACCGCGTCATACGCTATGTTCCACAGTAATGGGCCCAGCACCGAACCCTGTGGAACACCACACTGGATCTCCCTCCGGATCTTTTTTCCGTCTTTGTCCATGTACAAAATGTACCTGTCGCGCAAGTAGTCCGCGATCACGCATTGCAGATAGGGGGGCACTTGATGGTAGGCGAGCCCCCCTCTGATTGCTTCCCAGGGCAGGGAGTTAAAGGCATTGACAATGTCCATGCTAATTGCCAGTGCCACCCCACCCCGGGACACCGCCTGCTCCGACAACGAGCGGACGCGAAAAATCGCGTCTATGGTCGAACGCTCTTGTCGGAAGCCGAACTGGCTTTCGGCGAGATCTGGACCGACACGCGACAGATGCCCGTTGAGACGAAAAGCAAGAATCCTCTCGAACAATTTGCCAATCTCGTCCAACAGGCAAATGGGACGATACGCAGAGGGAGAATCTGCGGCCCTGCCTTCCTTCTTTAAGAGAACCAATTTGGCTTCCTTCCAGGCCGAAGGGAACGTGGCGGTATGGAGGCAGCTGGTGAACAGCTGCCTCAGTCTGTCCCCTAAGGCAGCTAGACTCAGCATCCAGACCCGACCTGGTATTCCGTCGGGTCCTGGAGCTGTGTTTCGGCCTCGCAAGCGGCTAACGGCTCGGTCCAACTCCTGTACGGTTACCCGCATCTCATCATGCCACTCCAACGAACTTCGAAGGTGGGCAGAGGGACTTGACCGGCCCGCTGGGAAAAGTGTATTGATCACTCTTCCCAGCAGCTCCGGATCAAGGGTTTCCGTTAGAGGTGGCATCCAATGTCGGAGTTTGCCCAGTACCAACCGGTATGGACGTCCCCACGGATCTCTGTTGAGCCCTCCAGGAGCTCATGCCAGGACCGAGACTTGGCGTTGGCAATTGCAATCTGCAACGCCTTTGTAGCCGCTCGGTATGCCTCGTATAGTCTGGCTACCTCTTCGGCCGGAGCTTGCCTTCTCCTCCTTCGGGTTCTGGTGTACTGGCGTCTACTTCGCAAACAGATTGCGCGCAGTCCTGCAATTTCTGCCGACCACCAGTACACAGCCCTGCGCTTGGGGTGACTGGTCCGGGGCATTGACACATCGCAGATTCGTGTCATTGTTCCCCGAAACCAGTTCGCTTCTTCTTCTGGGTCAGACGAAACCTCTTCGGTGATATCTGGCCATGCCGCAACGGTGGCGGCAGCTTCGACCATGTCTCGATCTAACCGTTTTAGACACCAGCGTCGCGGCGGGCTGCTTTCGCGGCGGCTAGTCATGGTATCAGGCCGGCCGAATGTCACATCGAAAGCGATGTAACGGTGGTCCGATAACGTAACCACCTCCTCTGCGACCCGCCAACCTGACACCAGACGTATCGCAGAAGGAGTCACCCATGTTAAGTCCACGACCGACTCCCCCTGCCATCGCACGCAAGTGCTTACTGACCCCCGATTTATGAGTCGGAGGTCAAGACCAGCCGCCCATTCTTTTAAAATCTCTCCCCTCGTACTATCTCTGGGGTTTCCCCATGCCTTAGCGTGGGCGTTGAAATCCCCCAGGATAATCAATGGACGAGGTTGACACCTGCAAATGCAGTTTGCCACCCCATCAAGGTACAGCTCGTAGTCGGCGAGTGACCTGTTGGGAGAGACGTAGCAGCCTATGATGGCCATGGTGCCCCATTGCACTGCAACAAAGCCCTGCCCCTTTCTCAATAAGGTGCAGGGTGGGGCACCTTCTCCGTCCCCCCAGTAGATGGCTACGGAACCCGAGTCGTCACCTGACCAGCGGGGATGATCAGGAACGACGTAAGGTTCCGCCACTACTGCTAAGGCAACCCGCCGCTCCGCTATGGTCTGCGTAAGCAGATCTTGCGCATAGCGGCAGTGGTTCAGGTTGCCCTGGAGGACTTTTAGGACGGAAGGTGAGATCTCAACGACCTCCATTTCCGAGCCCACTTGGCCCAGTCTTGCATCTGCCGCTGTCGACGTTTCTGCGGAAGCCAGAGGTGTTATTCGGCTTACGCTCTGCTTTTTGGTGGACGAGCCACACCTTTTTCCTAGCCTGTGATTTGCTGGACGTCTTAAGTCTGAACACAGTGGGCATTTCAGTACCGACGCTGTGCACTGATTTGCCCTGTGACCACGCTCACCACAGGCGTAACATCGATCCCCTCTGTTTATGTTGTTGGGGCACCGGCTACCAACATGTCCCTTTTCCAAGCACCGGAAGCAGTGCATGGGTCTGGGCTCTAATATGTCCACTCGAGCTGAGCCCCAACCAACACTTATCCGCTTAGCAGCCGCTAATTTGCGGACTGTTGTGACCGGACAACGCAACCAACATGTCCCCATACTAGTGAATGTTCGGCGGATCGCTCCTACTTTTATCTCTTCTATTGAGCAACCTCCTGCTTCTGCGACCGCGTTAGCAGGCTCCGAAGGGCTGACGGCGTCGTCGAGATCCCTCAGCCGAACGTCTCCTGTCTTCGTTGGACGACTAATGCGGACATTGAGATCCAAAAGGACCTCCTGCATTGTTGTCGCTAGCTTGACAGCTTTTGAGTTACAATCAGGGCCGCCGATTTCCAACAGTAAGCCCCCAGTTATGGCTCGTTTTTGTCGAAGGGTGTCAATGCCGCAGTCTGCCAGTCGAATTCTTGTTTTGGCTACTTCCATTACCTTGGCATACGTGATAGGTGACCCTTGTGGTAATGTGACTGTTACTGCCGCGGTTGTTGGGGTACGCAAAGTCTTCCTCCTTTTCACATTTCCCTTCTTGCTCTTATAGTCGCCAACTGCCATGTTTACGGATCGCTGTTTAGCCTTCGACTTACGTGGCATTTTAGCTACGTCCGCTCATGAACGTTCCTGGCCTGGACGGGCTGATGTTGGTGTCAACATCGGCGCATGCACTGGAGGAAGATCTACCACCGGAGGATGGGGAGGCTTATTTCTTAGGTTTTTCTTTTTTCTCCTCGTTTTCTCAGCAGCCTGAGGTGTTCGCGTGGTGCTCATGTCTGCTGCCTGCTTTGGTCTCAAAGGTGGGCGAAATACCTTATCGGGGAACCATCTGGCCTCGAAGGCAGCCAACTTATTCTCAATCAAGGCGCCAATTCGTTCCATCAACCCCTTTTCTTCAGTACCAGCAGATGCCGATGACGATTGAACTGAAATCGTGTTCTCAGTTGAACCAGTTGTTACTGGAGCCTGCTTCCGGAGTATGTTTATTTCCTCTGTAAGCTTCTCCATTTTGCTGCTTAGACTGGAGAGTTGTGAACGCAGTTCTTCATTCTCTCGCTCCAGTCTCGCTACCAGGTCATCAGCAGCAGACCTCCTTGCGAATTCGTGCGTTGCAGCTTTTATGTGTCGCACGGCCAACCTAATGCCGCGGACAAAGTCACCTTTCAGGTTTTTTTGACCGATCCGCCACTGACTCTATGGCCTGTAGTTGAACACCGATATACTTATCGAGCTCAGAGAAGGCATGAGTGCGTAGTGTACGGGCCAGTTCCTCAGGGTCAGGAAGATTTTTCTTGGCTCTGGTATTTGTCGGCGTCATTAAGGGCTCTAACAATTGCTCCTCGGTTCTGGTTTCCTCTTCAGAGGCCGTGGCTGATATCGCCGTAAATTTGGTAGCCCTAGTCTCCGCACAGGGTCCCGCTCTCCTCTTTCTCCCTGCCTTTGAAGAAGGGGCAGATGTTAGTGATGCGAACGATACATCAGATAAACCTCCGTCACTTTCACCTGCCGAACTACCGGGAGTACTTGGGCTAGTAAAACGTCCACGACGGTCACGTAACCCAACCGAAGGTTCTCCCATCACAGCTTCGTCCTTTTTTTGTTTGCCCCCTGATGTTCGGGGGCACACGTTTTTCGTGTTTGTGTCTCGTGGATGCAGTTCCTTGCCCCGCCCAGATACGATGGGGCAGCCCGGGCTAGGCCCGGGGGTGGATTCGCCACCCTGGGTAATTACGTTATTAGGTCCTGCGTTCATTTTATTATCCTTTTTTTAGCAGGGTGTGGTCCCTGGATAATCCCCTCCCCCCAAAGCGCTAGTGACTGGGATCCCCCCCAGCCATTCATCCCATCAGCACGCTAGACCTTGGGATTGGGGTTATTTTTTATAGAGGTTTTCTTCCTCGCGGCTCCCTTAAATAAATAATCCTCCTATCCCAGGAGCTCCCGGTCCCAATAGGATTCTGGTGGTCCGGCGCCGGCCAAAGATACAATCTTTGACGCACCGCCGCACCAGTCACATCCCCTGTCCCCTCTCAAGAAAGAGGGATACTGGGAGTAACCGAAGCCTGCCTCGCAGGGCCATGATGCCCTTGGCCGTTTCTCGGTCCCAGAAGGGACTGAGGGTACGCCCTTAACCCAGCCAGTTTTGGTCCACGCCGGTTTCCCGGTGCCACACACTACAGTGACATGGCATTCCCCTATCCGCCACCTGGGGACGCGCCCGATGGGAAGACTGGCAACTCCACACGGGAACCTAACCTAACCTAACCTTTTTATTTTCGGACAACGTGACGGATGTTGAGCCAGTTGCTGTTTTTATGTTCAAGCCAACGACATAAATCGTTCAAAGTTTTGAAAAAGTCATTGGTACGAGCCCACTTCCTGGGTATCGAATTCGAACCAATTGACTCGAATTTTGATCACTAAACCAATCGGCTACCGTGTCTTCGAGTTTTGATAAAAATACGAAATCCCACAAATGTAAAAAAAATGGCATAAGAAAACGACAAATGCCCACTACCTTATAAAATGAAAATTAATACTAAATATTAGGTACTTAAAAAATTTCTCTGAACTTAGAGCATGAAACGTCCGCCACGTCGCTCTAGTGGGGTTCATTAACACACAAATATTGTTTCAATCTTATTATTCCTCAGGTGGGCCGGTTTTATAATAATTGCCATTAAATTAATTAAAAAAATCACATAGCGAAATTCTTATTCGCCACATAGCCACAGCGTGGCAATTAAAGCTGATTTTAAGAATACAAGCGGTAATAACCCTGTAACATAAAGACGGCGACGGGCTCACCACCTATCACGTTGTCCCAAAAATATCTTCGGTGGAAGGTGGATCTAAGGGACTTAACTGTCTAGACTAGACCTCTGTTTACCCCTGTATTAGCAATTGAGTGAAGATATTTATATTTATATTCAACTGCCATGTTCTACGAAACTTCAGCACATTTCCATTTAAAAGTCCCATATCATTGTGCACTTGTATTATGGAATCAGAACCGGTATAACAAACTCCCAGATTCGAGAAAATGCCAAAAAGGATGTTTTCTATATTGACCCGACTGAGAATCGAACTCGGGACCTCAGAGCTAGTGACACCATGAAAACTGTCGGACAATGGTGTTAACTGTTCAAATCTCCCTCAAAGAATATTTGGGAGAAGGCTTAAGCCCAGTGGTGGACACACACGAGCTGCTACGTTACTTTGACTGTTTCTATCCTAATCTACGCCGGACGCTCATAACCAAAACTAAACGCGATAAAATCCGTAAACAATAGTTCCATAACATATTTATTTCTGTAAAAAAATATAAAAAAAAAATGAGAAAATTACGTTCACATTAAACTTTATACGTGGCATAAAGACCTAAGCCGCTTACCGCTTTAAATTAACGCAACTGTTGCGACGCTAAGATGCTATTAAAAATTAAGGTTTTACAAAATTAAGTTTTTATAGAAATAACTTTTCAGACGATTATATTTTATTATTTAGAGCAATTGTAGTTCGAGAGGCGATTAGCGAAATCCCCTGAGTTTTGCCTGGTTTATGCATTATCCCTACAACTTTATGGGGGCTCGTCCGGGATATACAAAAAATCTCAGGTAAATAGAAGACTAAAGACCTTTTTACTGCAAATTCATATTACGGAAAATGCCGAAGATCCGCCATTAAGAGCTGTTTTACCGACCGAACCGAACCGACCGATCAGACTCGACGACTGTTTTATCGACATTGAAGAATGTTGCCACCGTAGAAAAGAATCAACTAAATGGTAGATTTTTTCAAAATGTTGCCACCGTAGAAAAATTGTACTAAAGTGGTAGTTTTTTCAACCACCATTTTCCGAAGGCTGAAAATTGAAGGTTAATGGATCGGTTTAAAGCAACATACTGCACTACGATGAGAAGACGAAATTCGAAGATTTCAAAGAATAATAACTGTACTACTTCCACGATGCCGCCAAAGAAAGATGAAAAAAAAATTGACGATGACGATGAATTTGAACCTGAGTATAAGTATCCTTTAAGGATTTAGAGAAGTCTATGACTTTGTTCACTGGCGATGACTCATACCCGATTGAGACTTTCTTCGATGAATTTGAAGAAACTGCGCAAATCATGAATTGGTCCAAAGTCGAGAAGCTGATCTACGCAAAGAGACTACTGGATGGAACTGCCAAACTGTTTCTAAGGTCAATTGGAAGAGTTAGGGATTACGCTACTTTAAAGAAGGCACTAAAAGAAGAATTTGGCCCCAAGATAAATAGCGCGATTATTCACAAAAAGCTTACCTCACGTAAAATGAAGAACGATGAAACTTACCAACAATATTTTCTCACTATGAAGGAAATGGCTTTACACGGCAAAGTAGAAGACGCTGCATTGATGGAATATGTTATTGATGGTATTCGTGATTTGGAGACAAACAAAATTATCCTGTATGGCGCTTCAGACCTGAAAGATTTTCAAAAGAAGCTTGACACGTATAGTGAATTTAGAAGAAAGATGTCAGCGAGGCCTATTCAGTCCGGTCACTCGTCTGGAAGTCATCCAAATCGCAAAATAAGTAACATAACAGTAAAGAGATGCTTCAACTGCGGAGACACAGATCATCAAGCACCCAACTGTTCCAAAGGCATTAAATGTTTTAAGTGTAACGAATTTGGCTATAAATCCACGGAATGTAAAAAATCTAAGACTACATTAAACATTCAAACTAAGAAAGAAGTAGATAAAGTTCCTTACAAAAAGATAAAGATAAATGGACAAGACTTTATAACTATAATTGATACTGGAAGCGATGTGAACTTAATTATAGAATCGGAATTTAAGAAGATTAAAGAAGAAATTGAAGATTATAAGACTGAATAAACATGCATAACCGGTATAGCTGAAAATAAAGTTTACACCCAGGGAACATTTAGGGTTAGAGTACAGATTGATGACACTTTTACAGATGTCAAGTTTCATATTGTCAAGGATAATGAGATACCTGTCACGATGATCATCGGGAGCCCCATCCTTAAGGATTTTGAAGTCTGCTTTACTCCCGATGGTATCTTCATGGAAAAGATTACCCATTTAACACTTTTGATGGAAGAAAGAGAACAACATGAATATGATATAGAAGATTCTAAATTTACTGTTCGGGTTCGAAAGATGTGTGAAGAATACAAGTCAGATGAAAAGAAGAAAGATAGCAATGTTGAATTAAAGATAATACTAACTGATGAAAATCCCGTTTATCAAAACCCACGCCGTTTGTCACCTTTAGAAATGTCTGCTGTAAATGATCAGATAGAAGAATGGCTAAAGAAGGACATAATCAAACCACGCAAATCTGATTTCGCAAGTCCAATAGTTTTATAAAAAAGATGGATCTCGAAGAATGTGCATAGATTTTAGAAGGTTAAACAAGAAAGTAATTAAAGAACGTTTTCCCTTACCCATAATTGAGGATCAGATAGACAAACTGAAGGAAGCGAAGTTCTTCACCTCTCTTGATTTAAAGAATGGCTTTTTACATGTTAAAGTAAACGAACTCAGTCAGAAGTATACGTCATTTGTAACGCCTCAAGGACAGTATGAATTTAAAAAAATGCCTTTTGGCTTATGTACAGCCCCGTCCGTTTTTCAGAGATACATTAACGACATTTTTGGCAACTTCATTATAAATGGCATCCTACTAACTTACTTAGATGACCTAATAATACCATCACAGACAGAAGAAGAAGGAAAAAACAGATTAGAGAAGGTACTTAAAAGAGCTGAATAATTTGGTCTAGAATTTAATTGGAAAAAATTTCATTTTTTAAAAGGGAAAATTCAATATCTTGGATACATTATTTGTGATAACAAAGTTCAACCATCTCCAGACAAGATAAAAGCTGTAGCTAATTTTGCTAAACCGAACAACATTAAAGCGGTTCAGTCATTTCTAGGATTAACCGGCTAATTTAGGAAATTCGTTAAAGATTATGCACTGATCGCGAAGCCCATGACAGATTTATTGAAGAAAGATACTGAGTTTAAATTTAACGAAAATTGTGAGAAGGCATTCACCGAATTAAAACAAATATTATGCAGTTCTCCAATCCTCCGAATATACAATCCTGATTTAGAGACTGAGTTACACATGGACGCCACCGCAGACGGTTATGGAGCAGTTCTCCTACAAAGAAGCCTTAAAGATAACCAATTTCATCCAATTCATTATATGAGTAAGAAGACTACACCACCTGAAAGAAAATATCACAGTTATCACCTCGAAGTCCTGGCTATTGTCACAGCATTAAAGAAGTTAAGAGTTTATCTCCTAGGAATAAACTTCCAAATAGTTACAGATTGCTCAGCTCTTACGATGACCCTGCAAAAGAAGGACTTACCTCGCAGAGTTGCCCGTTGGGCTTTACAATTAGAGCAATTCGACTACAAGATAGAACACAGACCAGGAACACGCATGAAACACGCAAATGCTTTGAGCAGATATCCAACCTGTTTGATGATCACGGAAACTATAGCTCGTATTAGGAAAGTACAAAATGAAGACGAACACATAAAATTGATAAAGAAGATTTTAGAGAAAGAAAGTTACCAAGATTATGTTATACAGAACGAGATATTATACAAATGGAAAGATAATAATAAACCAATTGTTTTACCGAAAAAGATGCAATGTGAGATAATTAGAAGAAATCACGAAAAAGGACATTTTGGAATAGTTAAAACAGAAGAAATGATAGTAAGAGAATACTTTATAGAGAATTTAGCAGAGAAGATAAAGAGAGTTATAGATAATTGCGTTGAGTGCATCCTAGTATCGCATAAGAGAGGCAAGAAAGAAGGTTTTCTTCATCCTATCGATAAAGGCGACGTTCCACTGTCAATATACCATGTTGATCATTTGGGACCAATGACTTCGACTCACAAGAACTACAAATACATTCTTACAGTAGTAGACGCATATACCAAATTTACATGGATTTACCCAGTGAAGACTTTGAGCACTGATGAGACGTTAGATAACCTTAAACTTCAACAACAAACATTTGGTGCGCCAGAACGAATCATCACTGACCGCAATGCTGCATTTACCTCGAACGATTTCCGACAGTACTGTAAAGACGAAAATGTAACGCATTATACTATCACGACAGGACAACCCAGAGGCAACGTTCAGGTTGAACGCATTCATCAAATTATAATAGCCGTGTTGAGTAAGCTGAGTGCTGATGATCCAACGAAATGGTACCGCCGTGTATCTAAAGTACAACGATGTCTGAACGGAACATATCAGAGAGCAATTGGAATGAGTCCATTTGAGTTGCTTTTTGGCACCAAAATGAGAGATCAAGATGATGAAATTAATAAATTAATAGAAGAAGAAAAGGTACAGAACTTTAATGAGAAAAGACTGGAATTAAGAAATAAAGCCAAAGAATCAATACAGATAATACAAGAGAAAAATATAAGAAATTACAATAAGAAAAGAAAAAGAGCATTAACCTATAATTTTGGTGATTTATTAGCCATCAAAAAGACGCAGTTTTCTCAAGGATCCAAGTTATTCCCCAAATATTTAGGACTTTATGAGATCGTCAAATGCAATAGAAATGATCGCTATGCTGTTAAGAAAATAGGACAGAATGAAGGCCCTATCAATACAACTACCTCAGCTGACCTCATGAAGCCATGGGTTACAACCGAACATTATTCATCCGGGACAGATGAAGAGCGGGAAGGCCGTGTCGGATAATTTAATATTTTTATAGACTTTTAATTTTTTGCTGTCAAGTAAAAATGTCAAGTAATGAAAAAAGAAGTTGTCATTAGGAGTTGTCAGATGGAATGATTAACGAAAAGATTTGTTGTGAAGATTAAAAGTTGTTTTTGTGGAAATCCGCTGAGTTTTGCCTGGTTTATGCATTATCCCTACATATACATAAACTAATATTTATATAAATTAATCAATATGTTATAGATGAGACCGAAACTTTATCAGCTAGAATATATTCATACAGTTTTCTTTTAAATAAATTTTTCGAAGGCGACTGACGCAGTTCAAGAGGTAACCTGTTCCAGAGAGCGACAGAAGTGACAGTAAACGAATTAGACATAAAACTAGAGTGATGTGAGGGTACAGACAACAGTGAATTATGTGAAGAACGTAGATTTAGAGAGAGCGAGTCACCGAGGAACTGAAATTTTTGTTTTAGATAGAGAGGTGAGGAAGAGTCATATAGTATTGAAAATAGACCAAACAGAACGCGAAAATCTCTACGATGACGTATCGTCAACTACTTTAATTGAAGTCGGAAGTTTGATACGTGGTCATATTTGCGCAGATTAAAGACAAATCGTATACAGTTATTAAGTAATCTCTCTAACTTGTTCAGTACCTCCTGGGAGATATTAGTGAGACAGACATCAGCATAATCGAATAATGGAAAAATAAGAGACCGAACAAGAAGAAGTTTAGTGGAAGAAGGCAGAAAGGCTTTAAGACGATAGATTGAACGAAGTATGCCTGTCACCTTGCGACATATATCTGTTACATGCGGAGTCCAGGTAAAAGATTGGTCAATTATCAAACCCAAGTCCTTGACACTAGCACAGAATGGAATTACACAGTCTTCATACTGAATCGGTGGTAATTCACACATGCTGAGTCGAGATAATAGCCGACGGCCACTGATGATTATGGCTTGGCATTTTTTGGGATTTACCATTAGCCCAAAACGCTTCGACCATAGTGAGATACGTCTCAGATCAGCATTTACGCTTGAAATAGCAGTGCTAACATCACCATAGGTGGCTTGCGAGTATAACTGAAGATCGTCCTCGTAAAGGTGGTAAAAACATTGAAGATGGTTGGTGAGAAGTTTAATAAACAGTGAAAAGAGGAGAGGAGGTAGAATGCCGCCCTGCGGAACACCCACAGTTAAGTCAGACCATTCAGATATGTCTTGACTTGTTCTGACAGCCTGTTGGCGTCCGCGAAGGTAGGAGGAAAACCAATCCAGTGACGAAGAAGAGAAATTAAGCTGTGAAAGTAAACTAAGTAAAAGGTCATGGTCGACACAATTAAATGCGTTGGAAAAATCTATAAGGACAAGTACAGTCAGATGCGACTGGTCCATGCCCTCTCTTGAGTCTTCAATTATGTTAAGTAAGGCTATAGTAGTGCTGTGGCCTGGACGAAATCCAGACTGAAATGTGCTTAGGAAGTTGCAATCAGAGATGAAAGAAGAGGCAAATGCTTTGAGCCATGATTTTGGAAAAACACCAGAAGACAGTGAGAAGTTTATGATGTGAGGGAGAACTGGAGTAATTTGGTCGAGTATGAGAAGTATCATAGCTCTACTCACATCGTCATGGCCGACTGCAGTAGAATTTATGGATATAACAGCTTTTCGGGTATCCTCTTCTGTCACTGGACAAAAGTTAAAAGATTTACTGGATAACAATGGCATGGAGTTAAGTTCCTGTAGAGTTGAAGTTTTGATCGAAAGACACAAAGATGAAGTGTAAGAGAAGTGACTGTTGAGGTCATTGGACGAAATACTTGAATTCTGAGAATTTGTATGTGATTTTCCAAATCCCAGAGAGTTAAGGAACTTCCATACGTTTGCCGAAGAAGAGTTTGAAATACTGAAGTGAAAATAACGGCGTTTAGCTGTTCTTACTACCTGGTTACATTGATTTCTTGCCCACTGATACTGCTGAAAATTCAAAATGCTGCGATCTTTCTTGTAGACACGAATAGCCCTGTCCCTCCTTGCCATCGCTCTTCGCACTTCCTCGGTTATCCATGGTGCAGGTGGTGACGTAATCTCACTGCTCGTACTGGTGCGTGCTTGTTGAATAGATCAAGAATTTGTGTTATAAAATAAGAAATTTTTGTATTAATGTCATTTACGGCCAGTAGAGGGCCCCACTCAATAACCTTGGCATCGTTAAAAAGAGCAACGGTGTCGAGCTTATTAAAATTACGCACATACACAATAGTGGGTACGGGCTTAGAAGGTTTTAATCTATATGATAACAGTAGCAAATCGTGTTTAGAAAACGCAGGAGCAGTTATTTGATCATAGTGTTCGAACTGGCACAGATTATCTAGCCAGGAATCTTAAGTGTCCACATTATGGTGTGTAGCGTTAAGTGGCAAAATAGAGAGATCTGCCGAGTCCATAATCGTTTTAATTACATGAGTTAATTCCCCCTTCCCCTTTCCATCATCGGACAACAAGACGCACGTCGGGTCTCCATCCTTTTGTTGTCGATATACCCTGCATTCGGACGAAGCGTTTTGCTTCGTCGTTCATAATGCGTACAGCAAAGGACTGGAATAATTTGCCTGCATCAGTCTTTCCGTCCGATTACAATGTGGGTGTCTTCAAGAGAAGAGTGAATAGGCTCTTTCTAAGCTAGTGTGCCTACCAACAAAAACTACATCGCCACTTACCATCAGGTGGGATCGTAGTTAAACACTAGCTTATAATGTTAAAAAAAAAAAAAAAAAAAAGCCTGCAAACCTGAGGGGTATCCTTGAGTAGGTTAGTATTGAAATCGCCCATGATTATAATGTGCTTACTGGTTGTGCAGACCGAGTCAATAAGAGATTCAATGTCAGAGAAGTAATCTGTCAAGGGAGGGCAACTACTCCTAGCACAACTTTTGCACCCTTAACATCCACCTCTAGGAAAAGATACTCGGCAGATTCTCTATACTCTGATGGTGATACTGCTATTATATTATAAATGAAATCCGAACGCAAGTAAATGGGGACACCACCCCCACCCTTTCCAGTGCGGTCGCATCGTATGAGTACAAAGCCAGGAAGACTATATAGCGTAGAAGAAAGAGAAGGTTTAAGCCAAGATTCTGATATAAGTAATGCGTGAATGTAATCAGTGGAAAAAGTGTCAAGAAGATCTGAGTAGTGAGAAGGAATACTCTGCGCATTTATGTGGCATACATTTAACGATTTTGAATGAAAAAGTTTGGACCGCAAATGGTCACCTAAAGTTTTGCCAAAGGAGTTATCAGTGGCCGAAGTAATATCAAAAGAGGAGTCTCCATCACAAGCTGAATAAAATGAGTCTTCATCTGAAGTCATTTATACAATGTGTATAATAAATACAATAAATAATAATGAAATAAGTATAAAATTTATAGAATAAGTTATAAAATTTAAATAATAATTACAATAATTTATTTTTATTTATTATTATTTATTTTATTTATCTTCACGCACAATCCCTGACGGGGTAGCCAGAGAGAACAGATCGCCAAGTGTCACGATCCCTACATACTCCTTTCGCTTCTTTCAGATTCATCATCTTCTTCATACATGCACGTCTAGGTATCCGAGTACTCTTGACCCTCCTCTCTTCGAGCAATTTGCTCACATGGTCTTCGAAAGTTAATCTCGGTCTACCTCGACACCTTTTAATATTAACTTTCGCGCTATATATTTTCTTCACCATTCGGTCTTCACTCATTCGCTCAACGTGCCCAAACCATCGAAGCACGCCCTTTTCCATTTTTGAGACAAGGTCATCTTTCAAACCTGCCATATTGCGAATCTCTTCGTTTCGCTTTCGGTCGGCCATGTTAAGGCCGCACATTTTACGAAGAGATCGCATCTCCACTGCATTCAACCTGCTTTTATGCTTCTTCTGGCATACCCAGGTTTCGCTGCCATATAACAAAGTCGGTACCAACACTGCGTTATGTATTGCAAGGCGTGCACTTTTCACAACGCCTTGCCTTTTGATTAACGCAGTCAGGGCACCATTGACTTTGTTCCCGGCAGCGACACGCCTGTCCACATCTAAATCACATCTTCCATCCCGGCTAAACGCACTCCCCAAGTATACAATTTCATTCACCTGTTGTGGACATTCCTGATTTACCCAAATTTCGCACTTCGTTCGCGTTCTTTGTCCCTTTCAAATACCAGAACCTTAGTTTTATTAGCATTCAAACGGAGACCATTAATTTCACATTCTTCTTTCATACACGTGACTAATGCCTGCAGTTCTGCTCTGATGGTGCTATAAGCACTGCATCATCAGCATAAAGCAGACAATTTACTTTTATGTCACCCAATTTCACACCCAAACAGCTATCTTTCAGCTTCTGTAAACAGCTGTCGAGATACAGTATGAATAGCCAGGAAGACATGACACAACCCTGTTTTACGCCCGTTTGACGCTAAACATGGGTGACAGGTAATGCCCTACCCGCACACAGGCTTTACAGTCACAGTAAAGTGACTGCACAGCCCTTAGCAATCGACCATCCACACCATACCCCGGCAACAGTTCCCACATTTTCTTCCTTACAACCTTATCAAATGCTTTCTCAAGATCCACAAAAGCACAGAAAATCTTCTGGTTAGCAGCCAGAAGCTTCTCCATGATCATGCGGAGAGAAAACATTTGATCCGTGCATCCTCTTCCAGGTCTAAATCCGCATTATGCCTCCCATAGAAATCTTTCCGATTTATCTTGCATCCTACGTTTCAAAACCTTCGAGTAAACTTTACTTGCTAAACTGGTCAAGCTGATCGCCCGATAGCACCCGCAGTCATAATGTGAACCTTTACCTTTATATAAAGGCACAATGACCGCGGATCGCCAATCATCCGGAACAGCCCCCGTTCGCCAGCACAAATTGCACAGCAGATGAAAGCTGTCCCAGACGCGTGGCCCACCATACTTGACCATTTCAGCAGTAACTCTGTCTAGTCCCGTAGCCTTACCACATTTCAAACTTCTAATCGCACATTCAATCTCTTTCATACTGATGACCTCAGTGTCATCGAGGTCCGAGTCTGGCGTACCAGTCACGGCGTCACCCCGGATCCCTCACTAAGATCATCACACGCATACATCTCTATAAAATTGCTCCATCGCTGCATGACGTCCGATTTTTCTGAGAGGACGTCATTGGTTCCCGAAAGCACTTTATTCATTCTTAAGGCTGTCGCACCACTCCGGGTCCTTCCAACCTCTTTCCAGAAGAGTTTGGAGTTCTCCTTGAAGTTGTGCGACAACCTTTCGTCCGCTTTCATTCTACTCCTTTCACGCACTTCCTCAATCAATGCTTTCGTGTGAACTTTCTGGAGCTTATATCTTTCTTTCCTCTTCTCTCTCATATCATTATCATTACTAGAGGCCAAGTAATCTAACCATGCTTTCTTCTTCTTATTTACAGCTTCTTTCACTTCGTCATTCCACCATGCATCACCCTTTTTACTACTACCTCTTTTCACAGTTCCACACACGTCTTCCGCTGCACTAACCATTCCATCTCTAAGGCTCTGCCATATTTCTTCCACACATTCTTTCCTAACACCAATGCTGTCCAGCTTTTCGGCTACCCTTGCTTGATATTTATTCCTAGTGTCCGCTTCCTGAAGCTTCCAGCTTCGGATGCTACCGACCGACTGTGGTTCTGGTATCGCCGTCCGGTGGCGCCAACCCGCGAACAGACCCCTAAATCTAGTAATCACTAGGTAGTGATCCGTTCCCAGGTCAGCACCTCGGAACACCCGCGTATCCATCACCTGTTTTCGCAGTCAGTCATCCACCAGGAATAAATCGATCATACTTCTCTCATTCTCTCTTGTTCTAGTATACATATGGATTTTCTTGTGACTAAACATAGTGTTTGTCACAAGAAGACCCTTTTCCTTGCATACAGCCAGTATAAGCTTGCCAGCATCGTTAACCCTTTTATCGCCAAACATTCCAAGCACCGACTCGTACCCTGGCCGAGCGGTACCAACCCATCCATTCAAATCACCACAAACAACAATTCTTTCGTTTCCTCTAACCAAGTCTAGAACTTCTCTTACATTCTCCCAAAACTCCTCCAGCTCAGCTCTGGACGACGAAGCCACCGGCGCATAAACAGCCAAAAGGAATAACTTCGTCAGTCCCAATTTAAAGCGAACCCAGAGAAGTCTCGAGTTCACAACCTTATATTCAGTCATAACATCGACCAACCGAGACGACAGCAGCACTCCCACTCCCTGGCAGGCGCTCTCGCTCTCCGGGACTCCGGACCATAGAGCTAACGCCCCGCCAGGGAGCTCTTCAATACCACTGCCCTTCCGCTTGGTCTCCGACAAACACACGACATCTAATTCTCTTTCTTTCATTATTTCAATCAACTCATTCGTCTTATCTCTCATGCCTCCTCTAACATTCCACGTGCCAACTCTGCACTCCGTCCTCCACCTTCCGCCGTGTCGGGCTGTGCGTGACGGGTGGCGGTCCCCATCGCCGCTTTGCGCGCTGCATTTCACACCAACGGGGACGAACTGGTGTGCGTCGCCTTGGGGGGACGCCCTAACCCTCGTTGGCATGGGTGCGCAGCTGTGTAGAATTGCAGCCCTGAAAAGGGCTGGCAGGGGTCGCGACGAGCACGCTTCTACAATGACCCCCTATAATAATTTAAATAAAATAAATACCGAATATTAAAACAAACTATACATTTGTTTACCCGCTAGACTGCCTTAATAAACTATTTAAAAACGGTTTAAAATAAAACTGTTTAAATACTTGAACAAAAAACAAGATACAAATTTTATAAGTAAGCAAATTTTGGGCACTAAGTTAAACAGATAAAATGACATAATAACTGAAAAATATTGCTCCATAAATAAATTATCATACAAATTAGCAGCTTACACAATACATAGTTATTAATCAGTGTCAAAGGTAAAATTATATTGACACATCCACGAATTAATGAATATGAAGCCAAGATGTAAAATGTGTAGTGCTTTTTTAGTCTATGACACGATTTACACTACCAGTTCTCGTTATACGGCATTGATAGCAATGTCCACTCAGTAACAGTTATTTAATCTCTGCATATTGACAAATTGCAATGACATAAGATAATCTTTTGACTTTTGTTTTTAATAGATTGGCGGTGAATATAAAAATTAGTGTGAATTACCCTCAGTTACATAAGTATTATCTATGTCAATAACAAAACAATAACAACCTTGATAGACAGTGTAAAAAAGTGATTTATAATGTTTTTTAAAAAATACCACAAAACGCCGTAGAATTAACGCATAATTATAAATAAAGATCAAACAATGAAAGAAATTATTAAGATATCGAGTGTCCTACGGCGACTTAAAGTCAAATTTATTTACGATATCTTACTGATCGTACGTTTGGAAGTAGCTGTAGAATTGCAGCCCTGAAAAGGGCTGGCAGGGGTCGCGACGAGCACGCTTCTACAATGACCCCTATAATAATTTAAATAAAATAAATACCGAATATTAAAACAAACTATACATTTGTTTACCCGCTAGACTGCCTTAATAAACTATTTAAAAACGGTTTAAAATAAAACTGTTTAAATACTTGAACAAAAAACAAGATACAAATTTTATAAGTAAGCAAATTTTGGGCACTAAGTTAAACAGATAAAATGACATAATAACTGAAAAATATTGCTCCATAAATAAATTATCATACAAATTAGCAACTTACACAATACATAGTTATTAATCAGTGTCAAAGGTAAAATTATATTGACACATCCACGAATTAATGAATATGAAGCCAAGATGTAAAATGTGCAGTGCTTTTTTAGTCTATGACACGATTTACACTACCAGTTCTCGTTATACGGCATTGATAGCAATGTCCACTCAGTAACAGTTATTTAATCTCTGCATATTGACAAATTGCAATGACATAAGATAATCTTTTGACTTTTGTTTTTAATAGATTGGCGGTGAATATAAAAATTAGTGTGAATTACCCTCAGTTACATAAGTATTATCTATGTCAATAACAAAACAATAACAACCTTGATAGACAATGTAAAAAAGTGATTTATAATGTTTTTTAAAAAATACCACAAAACGCCGTAGAATTAACGCATAATTATAAATAAAGATCAAACAATGAAAGAAATTATTAAGATATCGAGTGTCCAACGGCGACTTAAAGACAAATTTATTTACGATTTCTTACTGATCGTACGTTTGGAAGTAGCTGTAGACCTGGACTTGGAGGCATCTCTTCTGGAGCTGATTCCCGAGACTGGCAGTGTGGAGACCGTTTCTACTTCAGCCTTATGTTGGGCGGTCAATTTTTTCAAGTCGCTGGATGAGAAGACTTTGGCACGAGAACCTCCTGGAAGCTTGATATTAACCACTCCATCTAGAGTCCACACACTTCGAATTCCAAAGTGCCTACGAGCCCCTAGGAAAAGTGATTGTCTCCTACGTGTTAAGTATTCAGACAACACGTATGGGCTACCTTTGAGTAATGTCTTTTTAGACCACACATCTCGACAAAGTATAAATTTATAAATTTGACGAGAATGGGACGAGGACGATTGTTTGTTACGGTGCCAAGACGGTGACATACCAGCAGTGACTGATTGGTGCAGTTGTTGATGCCGAGATTCTTCGTAAGGACAGAAAGCTCTAAGTCTCGAACATTCTCGTTAGAATCTTCAGCAACTCCTCCGATTAAGAGATACTTTCTTCGGTGTCGGCTCTCAATAGAATCTACACTAGCCATGAGTTGGTTTATTTGCTGACGCAGAAATGTAAACGTTGAACATACAAAATTCTTGAATCTGTTATAGTCGACAATCAATTCTTTCAGGCTCAATTCTTTCGGAGACCCTTTCAGTCTTGCCTCAAATTCATCAAAGCGTTGTTTGAATGTCTTCTCCAGTGCTTCTTGCGATTTAAGGACCTGATCTATGTTCTCCATTTTGAAATTGTAAATAGGTGTTATGTGCTCAAGTTAATATTGGTGGGAAAAGCAGTAGCAGCTTGTAGCAGGTAATTATTTTATTACATATATTACAGTGCTTGATAAATAACAGAAAAAAGGTGTTTTATATGTAAACAATTGAGTAAAACAAATATTAAAAGCAGAGAAATGTAAAACACAGCTGTTACTTTTGCAAGCCTACCCCCGAAAAAAATCTTGACTTACTCTAAGACTTCGTTAGGTTCTAAAGAATCGCATAGTCAAAATAATTTTATAAATATACAACGAACCCGCTAAAGGAATAAACGTACAAAACTAGGTGAAAACGAAGGAAGCGGCAAAGCGGTAGGAATTTAAAGTCTGTTAAAATGTTATTAAACACGTTTCTCGGGTTTATTCTGAAACTAGCTTTTACTCGCGGCTTCTCTCGTGTTCGTTAAATAAATAAATATCTTCACACAATTCCCAATACAGGGGTAGACAGAGGTCAAGTGTAGACAATCTTGTCCCTTTTTGATTTGACAGGTGGTGAACACGTCGCTGGCTTTATGTCCAAACCAACGATATAGTTGGTACATAAGTTTTGATAATTATTTTTTAATTTTGATAAACCATTGGTACGAGCCTGATACCTGGGCTTCGAACTCTTGACTCGAAATTCCAACCACCCAACCATTCGGCTATCGTGAATTTTTGTGTCTCGTATCGATGTCTTGAATGAACGGTCAAAATTATGATCATCATCATACATCGTGATTGAATGTAACCTCATTTTCTATTATTTTATTTCTAAATTTTCTAACAAATTACAGTACATTTTCTCGGGTCTGGGTGTGAATGTGGTACCCTTGTTGTTTCTGATTTCATATTGGGACCAGAACGATGTATTTGATGTTGTCCATATCTGTTTATGTATTTAACTATTTATTTATTATTTTTACACCATTCCCAACACTGGGGTACACAGAGGTCTAGACAGTGGTCAAGACAATTAAGACTTTTCCAGCCACCTTTCACTGAAGACATTTTATGGCTACGTTGGTACGAGCCTACCACCAAAGAATCGAACTCTGGACTCTTGACTTAAATTCCGATCACCCAACCACACGGCTGTCGTGACCACATATGACTCTAACTAACAATTTATTTATTGTTACCCACAGAAATAATTTGAGACGTTTGAATGTTTGAGACGTTTCAATTCTTATTCGAATGAAATAATAATAGTTGCGTTTAATCTGTAGTTTTAACTTTCTCTTTACTCTCAAGTCAGATTACAATTAATATTTGAGATATTTTTTAAGTGTCAAACTTTACTAAATTATAAAAATGAGTTTAATAACTTAACAAAAATGACAGCAGTTTAACAAATAAATAAATATATAGATAGGGACAACATCACATACATTGCTCTAACCCCGAAGCAAGCAGATTAAATACTTGTGTTGTGGAATCAGAAATAAAGAAGGTACCACAAACACCATTATAATTTCCTTGATGTTTTAAATGATTGGTAAGTTTAAAAAACATTATGTTTCTGATAAAATTGTTTTTTTTTTAGAACCATTTAATTTTCATGAATTAAATCGTTTTAAAATGAATTTTCATTATTAAATTAATGAGAAATATTAAAATCATCTGATCACTTCTCATGAATTTAATAAAATTGTGTTCAAGAATTATATTCACTAATTCTTTGTTTCAAGTTTGTCAAATTATACATAACATGTTTGACAGGCAAAGAAAATTTTCTCATTCATGCATACTTAGGTCAAGGTTTTTTGGTCAGGTCTTGTTGTTAGACTCACAATAGTCGAGTAGGTTAGGTGATCGAGTCGAGAAACCCGAGTTTGATCCTCAGGTGGTAGGTTCGCACCAATGAGTTCTAAAACTCATGTACGATTTATATCATAGTCTTGGATAAACTTGGATAAATAGGTGACGGGCTAACCACCTTTAACGTTACCCCAAAAATCTCTTCGGTGGAAGCTGGGTCTAATTGTATTAATTGTCTAGATCTCTGTGTTAGGTACACAGAGATCTAGACAATTAATTACATTGGGAATGGCGTGAAGATTTTCTGTGGATTATTAGGATAAACATAAACAGACTCAGTCTAATTAAATGGACATACATGCCTCACCTGTGTCTACACACACCGTGTCTACACACAAAAAAATAACTTATTTTATTAATTTCAGATTTTTTAGTTTTCTTTAGTCAAGATCGTTACTAAAAATAGGCTTTTATCATGATTATAAAATACTATTTAATTAATATGTATATCATGTATGTTTCTTCTCCAACAGAAGAACCTCGATACGAAACGTTACTTTTATCTATATGTAACTGATTTGATTTGATTCTTACGAAAATGACACAAGACATCAACGATCCACTTCTGCTTTTAAAGATTTTTCTTAGAACCTATTTTAGACACTAGCATAACTAATACATTTTCCACCGGTGCACACTATATATGTGCAAAACCTTTTACGGTTAGGTAGAAACTAAGACAATAAAGATTATTTTCCCACTTTTTATCGAAGCTTATCAATGTACACTGAAAAAAAGAATAAAATGTAGGATGAATAATAATATGAGTACAGTTTTTCAGTCATATAATAAAAGAAACAAATTATAACATTTCATTCCACCACTTAAAATCTCATTAAAATGTACTCAATAAAATCTAAATTCGGTTAACCGTAAATACATAAATAATTCATTACTCACATTTCTGTGCCAATTCACCTGAAATATAATTTCGATGAACCAAATATAATCTAAATTAATGATACAATTTTAAGAGTATAATCACCAGGTGGCAGGTTATTTACCAATGGTGGGAATGGCGTGAATATATTTTTTTAAGAATGCATAATGACGTAAGCAGTGTTTTTATTACAACGTCCCGACACATACATACGAAGCAGAGCGTTGCGGGTAGGAATCTCGCAAAGGGCTAACCTTTGCGTGATAAATATCAGTTACCCAATGTAAAATGCTGAAGCACTTGTGGTATGGGAATCAGAAACAAGGAAGCCACCACAAACACCCAGACTGGAGAAAATGTAGAAAAAATGGTTTTTCTACGTTGACCCGACCGTGAGTCGAACCCCGAGGTTGGCGACATGGCGACACCTTGAAAAGCGGTGTCTACGCCACTCGTCCACGGAAGTCGTCAAATATGTAATTGATGAATTTATTTCAATATGCATTAATTAATTACACATTGTTATCACGGATATTACTTGATTGATTTGGAGAATATTTTCTACGTTAATAGGGATCGACGAGTATATGCCAAGTTTAGCGTGATATCTTCCGCATTAGCTTCGGAAAGAAATAGCCATTATATACCACGGAGGTTATATATAAATAATGAGTAGTGTTTAAACCTTTGTACTCGAGAGATTTATATAATAGTCTTCTGATTATTCTTATGTAATCAATCTTAATAATATACATTCTAGAGTATTCTCATAATAGATCGTCGAAGTAATATTATAAAGGAAAATTGTAGAAAATGTTCAAGCTTCAAATACCTAATTGAGCTCGGAGCTGATTCAGCAATCTTATTTATAACATTCCGTAAATGACTAGAGAGGTGAAACTTTGTTAAATAGTAGTTCAATTTATATAGTAAGTTGTTTTAAAAATAATTGTCATAAGTTTTTAATAAAGGCGCTAAAAATTTTATTATATAAATTTATACATTGGTATCTCAGAATATAGTAGTAGAAAACATTCTATTTTAATAAAAAAATATAATGATTTCTTGTATTTACGTGAATACTACACATTTAAAGTTTTTGAATCTGCATTTTTGAATCACCTTAACTCAATCCACACCAAAATTCAATTCACGATGGAGTCAGAGGCAAACAATTATTTAGCTTTCCTAGATGTTCTAGTAATTCGGAATCCTGATGACACCTTAAGCCACATTTTATATAAGAAAAAGACCCATACCGATCGTTACTTAAACGGTGAATCCCATCATCATCCATCACAGCTATCTACCGTGGGTAAATCTTTGTTTCAGAGAGCACGAGGGATCTGTGACAGTAAACACTTGGCCGCCGAGCTTCAGCACGTCAAGCAAGTTCTGCACAAGGATTGGTACAAACTTCGGGTTCCGCTCCTACGTCACAGTGACCGAGTGAAGCCGGCCACGGTCGAACGAGTGCCTGCTGTGTTACAATACATCAGAGGAGTCACTGACAAGATTGGCTATATCTTAAAAAGAGCTTTCATTAAGGCATTTTACAAGCCTCCGAAAAAATATTAGTCAGTTCTTACCATCTGTTAAGTGTAATATCCCTCTGGAAGATGCAGGAGTGTACAAGCTTGACTGTGAATGTGGTCTCTCTGACATAGGACAAACAAAAAGATCTATAAAAGCTCGCGTTAAAGAACACATAGCTGATGTTAAACATAGACGCTCTAGGAAATCGGCAGTCTGTGGTCACATACTAGATGGGCCCAACCATTATATCAGGTTTGACAAGCCACATATCCTCGCGAAAGAACACCAATTCCTACCCAGGATGATCCGTGAGGCTATTGAAATTAAAAAAACATCCTAATTTTAATAGAGAAGATGGTTGGGTACTACCACCTGCTTGGGATCCAGTCATTAATAAAATTAAATCCAGGACCTCAAGATACAGTGAGCACATTCTGCGTAAATCGGATCCAAAATTAATAAATAAACTTGACGGTAGCCGAAGGTAGCTGTGACAGCGGAATGTTCAAGACCTCAGTCCCCCCGTGACCATGGTTGCTTCGGAACGTCGGGAAATAAAAATAGTTTGTAAAAACTAATTAAAAACGCGATAAAATCCGAAAATTGTAAATAAAATCCGAAAATTTTATTTTAAATGAAATAAATATCTTGAAGCCCTTCCCAATACAGGTGTAGACAAAGGTCTAGACAGTTATGTCCTTCCACCGTTGACATTTTGGACAACGTGACTGGTGGTGAGGTGATTTTTAAATATATTTGTAAAATAAATAAAAGTATTTGTTTGGAAATCCTAAAATATTATCATAATAAGGATATAACAGTTCCATTACACACATTTTTGTCAACATCTTTTTTTTGCACTTGGGCAATGGATAAAATAACATATAAATTGGATTTAAATTTAAAAATATTGAAATTTAATACAATAACAATTAATTCCTTTCGATCCTTCTTCCACGGAAGACATTTTCAGGACAACGTGAGAGGTGGTGAGCCCGTCCCCGTCCATATGTTTGAGCCCAAGATATATTTCGTACATAATTTTTTTTTTTAAAAACCATTGGTATGAGCCTGCGACCTGGGGATCAAACTCGGGTGTATTGACTCGAATCTCGATCAACCAACCACTATGTTATCGTGACTTAAATAATACGGATCTATTTTTCCAAGTTTAGAATGATAGGAACCAAATAAGCTTGGATGCAATATAAGCCGAAAGGACTTAATTGTCTCGATTCTTTCATCGTCAATATCGGGAATATGTAACATACCTCAGAGAAAATTAATTACAAATAAAATTAAGTCACCGTATCCGAGTGGTTGGGTGGTCGGAATTTCAAGTCGAGAGAGACCCGGGTTCAATCCCCGAGTGGCAGGCTCGCACCAATGGGTTTTCAAGAACTTATGTACGAAGTACGAGTATATCGTTGGCTTGGAAATAAAGACGGCTTCATGCTCACGTTGTCCCGAAAATATCTTCGATGTAAGGTAGGTCAAAGGGACTTAATTGTCTAGACTAGACCTCTAACTATACAGGGGGTATTGGGAATTGCGTGAATATATTTATATTTGTTTATTTATTACTATTTATTGTTCATATTTACATACATAAACTTGAAAAATTATTAGTCCTAATTGCACTTCATTATAAGTTGAATGAAGATCGCGGTATTAGAAGCCTAGCACATTAGCCGAAACTGTCTTTGACCTATATGCTTGATATTATAGTATATATTTATCGTCGAATTTGTAATAAAATACTTAGAAATATGAATATATGTCGTTATTTAAAATAATATTTTTTTTATGGTGAGGTGTCGCTAGTGACACGATAAACATCGAGTCCGAATCTAAAAATTAAAAATAAATAGATGTACAGTGCCAATATATTAATAAATAGTGTACTAATGTTTAAAATCGTTTAATAAAGTATAAAAAATGTTATCTCTTAAAAAGCTGTGAGTGATACAGTGATGTTAAGTGAAGTGTAAATGACAGTTGAAACACGATAAAGAAGAAATTATTGCTGAAATAACTGGTTAAATAAAGTTGTCCTGATAGTTACTAAAGTGCCGTTAGCAAATTTACATTACACTATTGAAGTTTTTAACTAGAATATCCAAATGCAAAAGTTTTTAATATATTTTTTCCATGTACCCGTAAATAACCATTTCAAATCTTTTAATTATACACACTAACGAAAGTCGTGACATCTATTGGATATAGCGCCATCTTGTGTTGAGTAGCGGTGTCATATCGATAAAGATAATTATGAACTCCAAAGCAAATAGTGGCCGGAAGATGGCAGTATTGGTAACTTGTAGTAAATGTAAGAAAACTGTCGACATAAAAAAACAGCTCTGTGTTCTATATGTAATAATAGATACGAATTCGATTGCGATGGTTATCCGGAACGTACGTACCGCTTACTGGATCAAGAATCTAAAAATAAATGGAGATGCAAGATGTGTATTCGAAATAAAAAGTAATAAATGTTGACAAAGTAACTAACATTACTATGAGGAAAAACAATCCCCTGTTGTAAAATCATCACCTCGAGAACAAATATGCCTCTCAAAGAATACTCAATGCATTGAATCACAGCAGACATCCCACATTTCTTCCGATATTCTGGACTCCCATGTACTTACCGATTATGAAATATCAGATGAATCTTACACCACACCAAATCAACCTTTAAAGAGTGTAGACTTCACACTATCGGACTTAGTAACGAATTCTGAATTAAAAGAAACCATGTCTGAATTAACCAAAAACCTTTGCAGAACACAGAATGAGTTAGATAATACAATAAGCGAAAATAACGAACTTCGTAGGCAAGTGGATAAGTTAACTTCAGAAATAAAAATCTTAAAATCTTTATGCCATTCTTCAAAAATTTTAGAAACTTGCCCCGGCAGCTACAATAGTAAGATAGAATATTCTTTATTTCCACAAGGTTTTTCCTCTACGGCTTCTTCACCATTATCGCTTAAAGAAGACCCCAATAGCAAAATAAAAATATTGACCTTGCAACAAAAAATCAGTGATTTGAAAAATGAATTAAAAAACGCGAAACAGGAGATTACAACTCTTATGAAGCAAATAGCACACTTAACTCAAAAACAGTCTCCTTCATTGAAAACTGATGATTTACGGAAACCAATTAAGACGCTACAACACAAAAACGAATGTTTTAATCTAATATTAAAACATTCGTTTTTGTGTTAATATTTATCTTCGGTACTCAACAATGTGTTAGTTTGGCGGCATCTATGTTGCTATCTAGAAGAAATACACCGTATGAGACTTACAAGATCTTCGCTGTAACAAAACCATATGCTTTATGTAATGAAATTGTTAAGGACTGTCGTAGAGTAAACTTAAATATAGACGATAAGCTCGTTATATGTGTCGGTGAAAATGACCATAACTTGAATTCTGTCTTATCACAACTAAAAATTATATTTGATAATTTTTATAATAATACAATTATTGTACTAAAAGTCTGTGAAAATTCCTATTTAGATGTCAATAGATTAAATAATAGAATCGAGAACTTATGTAAAAAATATAAAAAATGTCAGTTCGTGGATTACAATTATTTTAAGTTAAGCAACATATGCAAATCAATAAATTATTATATAGATTGTGGTGATTACAACGAGAAATATTTGAACTTGAGTATACTTAGAAAACGAATAGCTGATAATAAACCAAATAACGGGTCGGATAGAGACATATATATATACCAAAGAAAGGAACAATTCCTTTTTACAAATTGCATCACAAAACCAGCTGAAACCATAAAAAAAGGCACTATACCTTATTATTTTCCTTCGGTAAAAAGTAACGTTAAATTTTTTCGAGCCTAATAATCGTATCTCTACAAAACATAATTTTAAAATACTTCACCAAAACATAGCTAGTATATTGTCAAAGCAGGAGTTTTTGGAATTAACTATGCATGAGTTACGGGAATCGGGAAGAGACATCGATGTATTATGTTTTTCTGAAACGTTTGTAAAAAAAGGATACGAAAATTATATAAAAATTCTTGATTACCAAGTAGCTGCCAACTATAGCAGAGACAAACAAAGAGGTGGAACTTGTATTCTTGTAAAAAAAGGTATCTTCTTTAAAGAACTACCTCTAATAAAAAAATATGCTACAATTCATACTTTCGAAGCTTGCGGTATATACAGAACTCCAAAATCTGATCCCATTCTATTTCTAGAAAAATTAAATTGTCTTTGAGACACTTTAAACAAGCTGTATAAAATCAAAACGAAGATGGTTATCGTAGGTGATTTTAACATTAATACATTTAAGAAAGGTAAAGTTACGCGTCAGTTACAAGATATATGTTTTAATTATAATATGAAATTACACATTAATGTAGCAACAAGAAAAGAGTCTTGTATTGACCATATTTTAAGCAATATATCGGACGCATCAGCTACGGTTCTGCCACTTCACCTATCTGATCATGATACAGCACAAGTACTAAGTTTTTCTATTAATAAAAAATCACAGAAATTCGCATCATACTATATCTATAAACGAGATTATAATTTTGATAATATTAAGAAATTTAAAAACTGTCTACATAATCTGTCTTGGATAGACATATACAATGAAAATAATGCAAATCTGGCATTTACTGAATTTCACGAACAGTTATGTCTATTTTATAAATTATGTTTTCCAAAATTAAAAATTAAAATAAATGTAAATAATCGAGTCAAACAAAATTGGATTAGTAAAGGCCTAAAATTAAGCTGCAAAACTAAGCGTACACTGAGATATCAATTTTATAAAAATAAAAATTTTATTAATAAATTTAAATATAAAGAGTATTCCAAAATTCTAAAAAATTGTATTTCTTACTCAAAAAAAGTATGCAAATATAAAGTTCATTAATAGAAACCAAAATAAGTGCAAAGCCACTTGGAAAGTAATTAAAAATGAAATACAATGTAGTTATCCAAAAGAGATTGAAAATATAAAAATAAATGATAAGACAATTATTAATCCTATAGAAATAGCGTCCGCCTTCAATAATTATTTCATAAATTTAACACACGGCTCAGTACAAAATAATATAAAACCCGGCAACAAATTAAAATGGACCATCAATTCTATGTTTATTAAACCGATGACGGAAAGCGAGGTAGCTCAAGAAATAATGTTATTGAGTAACACCTCTTCTGAAGGATATGACGAAATAAATACAAAAGTATTAAAGATCTGTATTAATGAATTAATCAAAGTTTTAACCTATTTAATAAATTTGTCATTTTCAAATGGATCTTTTCCGACTGACTTAAAATTATCTATTGTTAAGCCATTATTTAAAAAAGGTGAAACAACCGATATCAATAATTACCGCCCAGTAACTTTAATATCGGTATTTTCAAAAATCTATGAGAAGTGCATGAATAAAAGGTTAAACGAATATTGCAATAAGTTTAAAATAATAATAAAAGAGCAATATGGTTTTCAAAAACATAAATCGACTACATTAGCCATGTTTTCACTTTTTAAAGAAATACTTACTGGTATCAACAATAATTATCTAACCACGGGGTTGTTTTTTGACTTGTCAAAAGCTTTCGATCTGGTTTCACACGAATTATTGTTACAAAAGCTACAGGTTATCGGAATTAGAGGACTTGTACTTCAGTGGGTATCGTCATATCTGTATAATAGAAAACAATGTGTTGTAATCAATAAAATGAATAAAAATAGAGAAATGATACCTTACTCATCAGAATACAAATACAACAAATATGGCGTTCCACAAGGAAGTGTATTAGGTCCGATTTTATTTTTATTATATGTAAATGACATAATTACAGTTACAAATCACAAATGTGTATTATTCGCCGATGACATCTCCATTATAATTACAACTGATAAAAAGAATAATACAATTGCTAATCTTGAATGTGACATAAATAATACTATCGATAAATTAATTAAATGGCTTGACATAAATAACTTAAAAATTAATCTTCATAAATCTGTATACATACAATTTAATAAATCTAATAATAATAAACTCAATTTGAAACTTAATATCCCTAAAATTAAAGAAACGTCAAATACAAAGTTCCTAGGAGTTATTATAGATGAAGAAATTAATTGGAAAACACATGTAGATAGTGTATCGACTCGAATAAATAAATTTGTATATGCACTTAAACGAATAAAAAACGTGACAAATATAAATACTGCTATTCTATCTTACCACGCATACGTAGAATCACTACTACGTTATGGTCTTATAATTTGGGGTAACGGTACAAATATCAAAAGAGCATTTGTCGCACAAAAAAAGTGCATTAGAGCGTTAGGCGGACTGAAACCACAAGAATCGTGCCAGCCAACATTTAAAAAATTTGGTTTATTGTCGTTACTGTCTCTATATTTATGAGATATGTGTATTTGTATTTAAGAATAAAGAATTATTTACTACTTCAAATGATCGTAATCCATGACTTCGCCGAGATCCACACAGGCTAGTATTTAATGATGTTCCTAAACTAGCTAAATACAATAAGAACTGTTTAGCTATGTGTGTATATATATACAATAAAATTCCTGGTTCTTTTAAAACGTTAAATTTTAGATTATTTAAAATAAAATTGCATCAATGGCTTGATGAAAATAATTTTTATAGTGTTAAGGAACTCATAGATTAAATAAGTAAATAAAAAAAATTTAAATAAAATACTGTACAAATACTTTCTAAAAATAAAAATTCATATTTTCTGTTAAAAAGAAACACAAATTTTGCATGCTATTAATATATGTAGCACAACATGCTTGCTCTCAATTGTGGTGTAATGTAACATCTGTATATACCATGTTTTATGCAATAAATTATTATTATTATTATTATTATTATTATTACTACAGTTATAATATTTTTTATTATTAAAATAATATTTTTTTTACTTACTGTTATTTGAACTATATTATAATTTTCATTTATATATCAAGAGCACAAGATTTTTTTTTCATTCCTAGGTTTTTATTAATAGTCCTTGAAATTTGCAATTGACTGCCCCCTTACAACACCTATGGAAAGAAAAGGATTGGTATGTTCTCGCAACAATACATACAAACCTTTAAGTAAGAAAAACAATTTATTCATGAGGTTTGTTATTTATAGAATCTAAATTCTTACTGTTAAAACTTTTTGTAATGTGGTCCGTCTAGACTCAACATCTGCGCCCCGAAAACGTGTTTTAAAGCTGTTAATTTAATAAGAACTAGACATATATTTGCAGTTTAATTATTTTGCAACATTATAACGTCGCTAGAGGAGATTGGAGTATTTAGCTACCGATAGATGGCGGGATAACCATTCAGAAAAATACTAAATTAAAAGTCCTATTTTAAAGGTGACGGGCATTAGTGTCGACGGTGTTAGGTGTCTAGTATTGCGATCGCCAATCCGCTTGCTAATATTGGCGATTGTAGCAAACCATCCTTCCGAGGAGACCCCGTATGGTCTTGTACAGGCCGTTAGAAGAACTTATAATTTTTATTAAGTAGTCAGCGTCAGAATATTTTTTTATATTCTTTTTAATTTAATTAGTCGATATATTTTTATTACCAGCTGCCGTAATAAACATAATATAATACAAATAAAACATTTTTGTTAAAAAATAAAAAAAAACCTATGTCAGTATTATATGTATAATACATATAAATATTAAGTATATTCTATGTAAGCGTTTTTAAACACTAAGAACTTTTTGAACTTTTTAAACACAGCCATTGGCTTACACAATTTTTGACCTTTCGATTTAGTTCGAGAGTAAATCTTTCAAAAAAGAGTATAAAGTTCCAGAAAAGTTTAGAAATTTATTAAAAAGAAGTCTAAGTACTAACCACAGCGACTCTTAGACAAAGATAAAAGATCCCGTAAAATAGGAGATACTAAAAAAATAGGTAAATAGGCTTCTTTAGAAAGATAGTCATTTTATCAATTTACGCTAATATTTATTATAGTGGCAGTATAAGGCCTCTGAAAGGACGTAGTATACTTTTTATATAGGAAAGTATAATAATTTTGTGCGCAAAAGGCTTCGACGCGGATGAAACTGTGTGCAACAGCCAGCAATCGGCTATGGCGAATCGATTTCATCGAGTAAAGTTTTATAGTCGGAAGCAACCATATAATCCAACTTTGTGCTTGAATCTCGACAAGTTATTTAATAACTGAACTCGGCTGCAATTCCGCGGACGCTCTAAAATCATTAAATTTTTATCTTTTAACTTAGTGTATATTATTTTTTTTTGTGTACGTACATAGTTATATACATAGATAGGGATATCATCACATACATTGCTCTGATCCCAAAGTGAGAAGCTAAACACATGTGCTATGTCACAAGCTATAAAGGTTCCAGAGACGTCCAGGTCCGAGACAGTATAAAAAAGCTATGATAAAATGATTTTCTGCATTGATCCACATACTTGAATCTGTTTTCGTTCATATTTAAACTACTATAAACTGAATTATAACAGTTACAACTGTATACCATTGCATAAGTGCTTTAGCTACTTACTTTATGATGAGGGCAATATGATCTTATCCATTTATGTATATATTCATTTATTTTTCGTGCGATATCGCCGTAAAATTGTAAATGATGAGAAATTGGGGACAACATGACAAGAGTTAAGCCCGTCACCGTCTTAATGTCTAAGCCAACGATATAATTAAATTTTAGTTGATGCCATATATCAACGTAAATGAAACAAAGTAACAAATGTCATTACGCCATACATTTAATAGGATTACATTCTGTTTATTAAATTTGTGTAGACCTATCAATGGTAAGATTTAATCAAGTAGTAAAAAAATATTTAAATATCTTCACGCCATTCCTAATACAGAGATAGACAGAGGTATAGACAATTAAGTCCTTTCGACCCACCTTCCACCGATGACATTTTTGGGATAACAGGTGGCGAGCCCTTTGTCGTCTTTATGTCCAAGCCAATGGTATAATTCGCACATAAGTTTTAGGAATAACCATTGATGCGAGGTGGAGCCTTGGTGATGGAACTCGGATCTCTCGGTTTCGAATATTATTAACATTAGGGAATGTTTGAAGTTTTCTGCTGGCCGAATAAGGAACTTCAAAGTTTCTCGGCTTGCTATGGAAAGTGCTATCCTCAGTGTTTTACTGCGTGATAGAATCCGTAACGAAGACATTCAGAGCAGAACTAAGTAATGACAATGGGCAGGCTACGTAGCTATACCACATGATAACCGTAGAGGAAAAAAGATTCTCGAAAAAGATTGGCAGTTTATGACTGACTGTACTAGATGATAGCCGAGTACTAGATTATAGAAGTCACGACAGCCGAGTCGTTGGGTGGTCGGAATTTCAAGTCAAGAGACCCGAGTTCGATCCCCAGGTGGCAGGCACGTACCAATTAGTTTTCAAAAACTTATGTACGAATTACATCGTTGGCTTGGACATAAAGACGGCGACGGGCTTAACTAACACCTGTCACGTTTTCCCGACTTAATTGTCTAAACTTCACCTCTGTCTACCTCTGTACTAGATGATGATGTACGACCTGAAAAAATTTGCGGGGAGACGATTGATGCAGGAAGATCGTTCTTTGTGGAAAATTATATGGAAGATCTATGTTCAGTAGTGAACTGTTAATAGGCTGTAAAGTAGAAGTTTCCATTGTATGCCCAAAACATGAAAGATTTTTTTGATTTTACGAAAAGCATTTTTCCCAGTATTGAAATAGACAGAGGTCTATAAAATTAAGTCCTTTCAACCCTCCTTTCAATGATGCCTATTTGGGAAAACGAAACCGGTGGGGAGTCACCGTCTTAACTAAAATAAAGTTAAATTTATATTAACCTTTTGATCCCGAAATGCCAACAAACTATCCGTCGGTGCGCCATGTACGTAACATCCACTGCATTATGGATCCCCTGCGGTACGATGAACTGAACGCGGTAACTTTTAATTGGCGTTGTTAAGAACTTTCGTGATTTCATAAAACACACCGTACAATGCCCTCTCCATATTTAAAACGGTTTAAGGTATGATTTATTTATACGCAGCGAAACCGGCTTAATAGACAGCTGCAAGGTTCAGTTTCCTTGAGCAGCAACTACCTGGCTACATAGCATAGTCAAGATACCGCGTAGTTCGGTGATCGGAATTCGCTAGGTGTAAGGCTCGTAGCAGTGAATTTCTTAAAACTTATTTATTTATTCTTTAATGAACCTTACAGAACAGTAATGGAACATAAGGCCGAGCTAATGCTAAAAGCATTCTCTGCCAGTCAACCTTAAGGTAGTGGGAAAACATTGAAGGCGAAACTTATGTGCGATTGTTGGCTTGTACATAAGACAGCGACAGGCTCACCACCTGCCACGTTTGGTGTTAAAAATGTTTTCACTGAAAGGTGGATCGATTAAACTTAATTATCTAGACCCCTGTCTACGCCAGTGTTGGGAATGTCGTGAGGATATTTTATTTTGCATTTAAACTTGCATGACTACACTTTAAATATAAAATAACTAAGCCCAGTGACCATACATATCAATAAAGTGCGCACGCGAACAGCGCAAATGGTCCGGAAGTCCACCGCCCACCGTAGGTGCAATCACGAATGAATAAAAATCCGGAAACGTTTTCACATTCAATCAGAATTTAGTGCTTCGATGTACTTTCGGATTTCGTGTTGGTTTTAAAGATATCTAAAAAAGGAGTGCTAGTATAAATACAAATATACAAGCACACCAATGACAATTATACCAAATAACTTTAATAGTATTACATTGGGTAGTCGGAATTTTGAGTCAAGAGACCCGAATTCCGTCCCCATGTGATATGCTCGTACCATTGGGTTTTTCAAAATAACTTATGTATGAATTATATCATTGGCTAGGATATAAAGACGGTGACGGGCTCACCACCTGTCACGTTGTCCCGAAAATATCTTCGGTGGAAGATGTGTCGAAGGGACTTACTTTATTGTCTAGACTAGAACTCTGTCTACCTCTGCATTAAGAAAGGCGTGAAGATATTTATTTATAGTATTAAATTTAATTAATAAATATCACGATATTCTCAACAATGGGTAGAAATATGTTTACACCAGTATTGGGAATCACCGAAGACATTTTTAAGGACAACAGGTCTTGATACGTAAAAAATATTGGAATTAAATAATTTAGAGTCACGGTAGCCGAGTGGTTGGATGATCGGAATTCGAGTTAATAGACCCAAGTTCGATCCCCAGATCGTAGGCACGTACCATCTACCAGGTTTTCATTCAAAAACTTATGTACGAATTATATAGTTGGCTTGGAGATAAAGATGTCGACGGACTACGACTTGTCAAGTTGTTATATTCTTTATTTATTTATTTATCCTCACGCACAATCCCTGACGGGGTAGCCAGAGAGAGCAGATCGACAAGTGTCACGATCCCTACATACTTCTTTCGCTTCTTTCAGATTCATCTTCTTCTTCATACATGCACGTCTAGGTATCCGAGTACTCTTGGCCCTCCCCTCTTCGAGCAATTTGCTCATATTGTCTTCGAAAGTTAGTTTCGGTCTACCTGGACACCTTTTAATATTAACTTTCATGCTATATATTTTCTTCGCCATTCGGTCTTTACTCATTCGCTCAACGTGCCCAAACCATCGAAGCACGCCCTTATCCATTTTTGAGACAAGGTGATCTTTCAAACCTGCCATATTGCGAATCTCTTCGTTTCGCTTTCGGTCGGCCATGGTAAGGCCGCACATTTTACGAAGAGATCGCATTTCCACTGCATTCAACCTGCTTTTATGCTTCTTCTGGAATACCCAGGTTTCGCTGCCATATAACAAAGTCGGTACCAACACTGCGTTATGTATTGCAAGGCGTGCACTTTTCACTACGCCTTGCCTTTTGACAAACGCAATCAGGGCACCATTGACTTTGTTCCCGGCAGCGACACGCCTGTCCACATCTAAATCACATATTCCATCCCGGCTAAACGCACTCCCCAAGTATACAATTTCATTCACCTGTTCTAGATATTACTGATTTATCCAAGTTTCGCACTTCTTTCTTTCTTCGTCCCTTTCATATACCAGAACCTTAGTTTTATTAGAATTCAAACGGAGACCATTAATTTCACATTCTTCTTTCATACACGTGACTAATGCCTGCCTCTGATGGTGAAATAAGCACTGCATCATCAGCATGTAGCAGACAATTTACTTTTATGTCACCCAATTTCACACCCAAACAGCTATCTTTCAACTTCTGTAAACAGCTGTCGAGATACAGTATGAACAGCCAGGAAGACATGACACAACCCTGTTTTATGACCGTTTGGAAGATAAACATGGGTGACAGGTAATGCCCTACCCGCACACAGGCTTTACAGTCACAGTAAAGTGACTGCATAGCCCTTAGCAATCTACCATCCACACCATACCCGGCAACAGTTCCCACATTTTCTTCCTTACAACCTTATCAAATGCTTTCTCAAGATCCACAAAAGCACAGAAAATCTTCTGGTTATCAGCCAGAAGCTTCTCCGTGATCATGCGGAGAGAAAACATTTGATCCGTGCATCCTCTTCCAGGTCTAAATCCGCATTGTGCCTCCCATAGAAATCTTTCCGATTTCCCTTGTATCCTACGTGTTAAAACCTTACTTGCTAAACTGGTCACGCTGATCGCCCGATAGCACCCGCAGTCATAATGTGAACCTTTACCGTTATATAAAGGCACAATGACCGCGGATCGCCAATCATCCGGAACAGCCCCCGTTCGCCAGCACAAATTGCACAGCAGATGAAAGCTGTCCCAGACGCGTGGCCCACCATATTTGACCATTTCAGCAGTAACTCTGTCTAGTCCCGCACCCTTACCACATTTCAAACTTCTAATCGCACATTCAATCTCTTTCATACTGATGACCTCACTGTCATCGAGGTCCGAGTCTGGCGTACCAGTCACGGTGTCACCCCCGGATCCCCCACTAAGATCATCACACGCATACATCTCTATAAAATTCGCTCCATCGCTGCTTGACGTCTGATTTTTCTGAGAGGACGTCATTGGTTCCCGAAAGCACTTTATTCATTCTTAAGGCTGTCGCACCACTCCGGGTCCTTCCAACCTCTTTCCAGAAGAGTTTGGAGTTCGCCTTGAAGTTGTGCGACAACCTTTCGTCCGCTTCCATTCTACTCCTTTCACGCACTTCCTCAATCAATGCTTTCGTGTGAACTTTCTGGAGCTTATATCTTTCTTTCCTCTTCTCTCTCATATCCTTATCATTACTAGAGGCCAAGTAGTCTAACCATGCTTTCTTCTTCTTATTTACAGCTTCTTTCATTTCGTCATTCCACCATGCATCACCCTTTTTACTAGTACCTCTTTTCACAGTTCCACACACGTCTTCCGCTGTACTAACCATTCCATCTCTAAAGCTCTGCCATATTTCTTCCATACATTCTTTCCTGAAATCGATGCTGTCCAGCTTTTCGGCTACCCTTGCTTGATATTTATCCCTAGTGTCCGCTTCCTGAAGCTTCCAGCTTCGGATGCTACCGACCGACTGTGGTTCTGGTATCGCCGTCCGGTGGCGCCAACCCGCGAACAGACCCCTAAATCTAGTAATCACTAGGTAGTGTTCCGTTCCCAGGTCAGCACCTCGGAACATTCGCGTATCCATCACCTGTTTTCGCAGTCGGTCATCCACCAGGAATAAATCGATCATACTTCTCTCATTCTCCCTTGTTCTAGTATACATAGAGATTTTTTTGTGACTAAACATAGTGTTTGTCACAAGAAGACCCTTTTCCTTGCATACAGCCAGTATAAGCTTGCCAGCATCGTTAACACTTTTATCACCAAACATTCCAAGCACCGACTCGTACCCTGGCCGAACGGTACCAATCCATCCATTCAAATCACCACATACAACAATTATTTCGTTTCCTCTAACCAAGTCTAGAACTTCTCTTACATTCTCCCAAAATTCCTCCAGCTCTGCTCTGGACGACGAAGCTACCTGCGCATAAACAGCCAAAAGGAATAACTTCGTCAGTCCCAATTTAAAGCGAACCCAGAGAAGTCTCGAGTTCACAACCTTATATTCAGTCATAACATCGACCAACCGAGACGACAGCAGCACCGCCATTCCCTGACAGGCGCTGTCGCTCTCCGGGACTCAGGACCATAGAGATAACGCCCGCACGCTGCATTCCACACCAACGGGGACGAACTGGTGTGCATCGCCTTGGGGGGACGCCCTAACACTCGTTGGCATGGGTGCGCAGCTGTGTAGAATTGCAACCCTGAAAAAGGCTGGCAGGGGTCGCGACGAGCACGCTTCTACAATGACCCCTAGTTGTTATATCCTCAGAACAAAATCGCAAGAGAGCTTCTTCACGGAGTTTACCAAGGTTAAGTCTTGTAGCGGACTTAAGGTTTTTGGGAATTCCCACGTTGCGGGTGCCACGTGACTCGAATGTAATATATAGAACAAAAATAACACGATACCGTACGGTATAAGTAACTTATTTATTAAATATATCACATATATGATTTGGTTCTAAATAAACCAAATAATAAAAAAATTAGGGTGAAGAGTAATGAATATTTTGATTATTTAACACTGGTCACGATAGCCAAATGTTTGGGTGATCGGATTTCGAGTCGAGAGACCTGAGTTCGATCGGCAGGTGGCAGGCTCGTACCAATGGGTTTTTTTTCAAAATCTGAGTACGATTTATATCGTTGGCTTGGACATAAAGACGGCGACGGGCTCACCACCTGTCACGTTGTCCCGAAAATATCTACCGTGGAAGATAGGTCGAAGGGACTTAATTGTCTAGCCTAGACCTCTGTCTACTCCACTATTTGAAACGGCATGATGATATTTTTTTTAGTTTCATTATCTGGACCACGAAATACCTTCTACTAGATATGGCTTCTATAAGTTTGTGCCCGTTTTTCTACACAAAAATTATAAAATAAACATTATGAAAAACATAACCGCCCTATAATATAACATTTTATTTAAACGAATTGTCCAGACCACTGACTGCCTCGGCCTTAACTTAATTACTTTATTGCTTACTTAACTTAATTACTTTATTGAGAATTGCGTAAAGATTTCGTTCAAGATTTAGCAAAAAAAATATAACATCAAATGAAGTATAAATAAATAATAAGGGCTAGTCAAAAATATCAACAGGCAATAATTTGATGCGCAATGAATGCTTCAGTATGTCCTTCAGATATTTTAAACTCACCCCTACCAGCGGAGCGTGTTTAGATTTGAGCTTGCACAGTTTAATCATCTTGTTAGAAGCTTTTTAATTGTATAGAGGACGAGAGTGAGTTCCATTAAGAGAAAATTGAATCAGCAATTATATTAATTTATTATTTCCTAGTTTTAGTATACGCGTGTTATCATTCGATTTCACTGGCATAGCTTAAATTGTTAGTTATCTCGTTACGCTCCACGCACAATCCGTGGGTAACCAGAGAGAGCAGATCGCCAAGTGTCACGACCTTTACATACCTCTTTCGCTTCTTTAAAATTCATCGCTTTATTCATACATGCACGTCTAGGTATCAGAGTACTCTTAACCCACTCCTCTTCGAGCAATTTGCTCACATGGTCTTCGAAAGTTAGTCTCAGTCAACATATACACCCTTTAACGTAAACATTCGCGCTATATTTTTTCTTTGCCATTCGGTTTCTTTCGCTCAAATTTTTATTAGCAATATTAAATGTAGAATGTATTATACATGCTCTGCGGTGAAAGAAAATATCATATGGAAACCTGCTGATCTAAGAAAATATAAGGTATATCTAATATCCTCTAACTATCAGTTGGTCCAATTTTTCTCTCTCTTTTCATTGGAAAATTGATTCCATTCAATCCTGTCTTTATGACCAAGCCTGTGGTACAAATCGTACGTAAGTTTTGAAAAATTCTCATTGGTACGATCCTGCCTCCTAAGGATTTAAGTCCGGTCTCTTCTAACTGATATTATGATCACTCAATCATTCATCATTTCAATCATTTGGTTTTGATAAAAATATAAAATCAGATCATGCAAACTTAAAAAAAAATTAAAAATCACATACTTTTTACATATTTTGAGATATATTCTCTAAGGTTAGATCAACGCCTCGACGCTCTAGTGGAGGTTGACAAACACACAAATTCGAAATTATTATTCCTCAGAAGTACCAGTTTTATCACAATGATTCCACTCATAGCTAAGCAACTGAGAAAAGTGCAGTTCTTCAAAGAAATTAAGATTGCCATTAAATTAATAAAAAAATAAAAAAAGCAACTGACAGATGCAGCGGAATTCGTACCTGCCACGTCAATCGTACCGTGGCAATTAAAATTGCTATTAAGACTTCAATCGTTAGCAGCCTGGGATCGAACTTTTAGAATGTACGGTTCTAGGAGACGTTGTCACAGGAAAATATATCGTATCACAACTATTTACTTTAAAAATATATCTTTACGCCATTCCCAGTACAGGGGTAGACAGAGGTCTATAAAACTAAGTTGATTCGACAACATTTTTGGAACAACGTGAAAGGTGACGAGCCCGTCGCCGTCTTTACGACAAAGCCAACGATATAATTCGTTCTAGTCCCATTGGTACTAGCCTGCCACCTGGAGATCGAACTCGGGTCTTCTGACTCAAATTCCAACCACCCAACCACTCGGCTATCGTGACTTTATTACTAACTCGTGATTATTTACTTTTAACTGATAAAATATTGTGTGTATAATGAGCATGACTCGCTTTGAAGTTATTCTTAGCATGTCCCATAATGCCACAAAATTTCGGGAATTTCCAATTAAAAGTCTCAGCAATCGCATCATTATTATGCAGCTCTACATATACATTAATGATGTGTTCTACAAATAATGAACTACGTAAGACTACTTAATACAGCAAACTTCGCATAACCTAAAATTTTATTGAGTGTTCCTTGTTATAAGCGATTATCAATCGATGATTCTAAATTCAAAATTTCTTCAATTTCTTCCAACTCGAATTTTGGATATGGACGCAAATATACCACTCCCATATTCTTCAAAAAAAGCTCTTATCCCAAAGTAAGTAGATTAAGCACTTGTATTATAGAATCAGAAACGGTCAGACACAAACTCCCAGATTCGAGATGCAAAAAAGGTGTTTTTCATAGCGACCCGACCAGGAATCGAACTTGGAACCTCAGAGCTAGCGACAACATGAAAACTGATGTGTACGCCACTCGTCCCCGTCAGGACAATGGCGTCCACCTGTTTGAATCTCCCTCAAAGAATATTTGGGAGAAGGCTTTTGCCCAGCGGTGGACACACACGTGCTGCTACATTACCTTGACTGTCTCTATCCTGATCTACGCCGAACGTACATAACCAAAACTAAACGCGATAAAATCCGATAGTTCCATAATATATTTGTATCAGTAAAAAATAAAAAAAAATGAGAAAAGTACTTTCACACGCGCATTATTAAACTTTATACGTGGCATAAAGACAAAAGCTGCTTACCGCTTTAAATTAACGCAACTGTTGCGACGCTAAGTTGCTACTAAAAATTAAGGTTTTACGAAATTTAATTTTTATGGAAATAACTTTTCAGACATTTTTATTTTATTATTTAGAGCAATTTGAGTTCGAGAGGCGATTTGTGTTTGATCTCCAGGGTGCAAGAAAGTCATTCCTTAGTTTTTTTGCAACTTATGTAAGATTGGTTAAGTAAGATTTACCTGAAATTTGGTATTTATTGATTGGATCAGACTGTGACAGTCCAGTCCCAAATAAGATCCATTGAATGTGAGTCAAAACCACAAAATTGTCTTGATTTTAGACGATCTCAGTATTGCTAAATGGATGAAAATAAAAGAAAATATTTGTTTTCGCTCTTTCAACTTCGACCTCGTTTTTTTACCTGAAATTTCTTAAGAATCGTTGTGATTTAAAACTCGATGTAAGGAAAATGAGTCCGGATAAAAAACAAACACAGGTGTAAATGTATGGGATTAAGTCGGCGAGAGAATCTTTACACCATTCTTAATTCAGCGGTAGACAGAAACCGAAGACATTTAACAGGTGAACACGTGACAGGTGGTAAGCCCATTGCCGTTTTTATGTCCAAGACAACGATATGTAAATCGTACAAAAGTTTTTTGAAAACCCCATTGGTACGAGCTTGGCACCTGGGGACCGAAGTCGAGTATCTTACTCTAAGTCGTTAGGTGTTATTCTAAATAATATCGTAGTTAAAATAAAAAAAAAATGTTTCTAATTTTATAAATAAACAACGAAGCCGCTACAAGAATAAACGTACAAAAATAGGTGAAAACGAAGGAAGCGGCAACGCGGTAAGAATTTAAAGTCCGTGAAAACAGTTATTAAACACGTTTCTCGGGTTTATTTCGAAACTAGCTTTTACCCGCGGCTTCTCTCGTGTTGATTTCTTGAAAGAACTGTTAAAGTTATTATCATCACCTTTTGAAAGTAAATAAAATTATAATATGATTGTGTGTAACTTAAATTTTCTAATAAATTATACAATGGTAGCGCACATCAAATAATAAAAAAATATCTTCACACAATTCCCAATACGGGGTAGACAGAGGCCTAGTATAGACAAACAAGTCCCTTTGACCCACCTTCCACCGAAGATATTTTCGGGACAACGTGACAGGTGGTGAGTCCGTCGCCGTCTTTATGTCCAAGCCAACGATGTAATTCGTACATAAGTTTTTGAAAAACCCATTGGTACGAGCCTGCCACCTGCGGATCGAACTCGGGTCTCTTCACTCGAAATTTTGACTACCCAACCACTCGACTATCGTGACTTATTTTCGTCAAATAATATTTATTATTACGTCAAATAATGATTGTTAAAATACGTTGTGTTACACTATTGTAATTTTAGTAGGTATCTCTAACTAAAAATAATAAAGTCCCTTTCAATTACTGAAAGAAAAAGAAATTCTCGCCGTTCCCAATACAGGGGTAGACAGAAATCTAGACAATTATGTCCTTTCGACTCACCTTTCAAAATTGGGGATCGAACTCGAGTCTCTTCACTCGAAATTTTGACTACCCAACCACTCGACTATCGTGACTTATTTACGTCAAATAATATTTATTATTACGTCAAATAATGATTGTTAAAATACGTTGTGTTACACTATTGTAATTTTAGTAGGTATCTTTAACTAAAAATAATAAAGTCCCTTTCAATTACTGAAAGAAAAAAAATTCTCGCCGTTCCCAATACAGGGGTAGACAGAAATCTAAACAAATATGTCCTTTCGACTCACCTTTCAACATTGTTTTTGGGACAACGTGTCATGTGATGAGCCTGTCTCCGTCTTTATGTCCAAGCCAAGCCAAATAACGCAAAGCCAAAGCCAATAAACGCAAAGCCAAAGTACATAACTTTTGAAAAAAATTGATTTCGGGTCTTTTCACTCGAACTCCGGTCACCCAACCGCCCGGCTATTGTGACTACTAATTGAGGAAAGACATTAGTGGTTTAGACGTAACAAACTTACTGTCAAGTTCGTAACATTAATATGATTTAAACCTATGTATGAATGAATATATATTTATGAAAGTTACAATAACGAAGTGGTTGACAGAATTCGAATCGGGAGACTGAAATTTGATTATCGTTAAAATTAAACGAAGTAGTTGCAGGAGCTGAAGTTAGAAACAACGCGACAAAGAAGGCAAATTTCATAAGAAAACCTGCTCTGTTTCTTTAATTTCTATATTGCTTGGTAGAAAAATTGTATTGTATTATATGTATTGTACTGTATGTAGAAAAATTTTCTACATTTTCTCGGGTCTCGGTGTTTGTTTGTGGTACCTTCGTTGTTTCTGATTTCATATTGGAATCAGAACGATTTATGTGATGTTGTCCATATATGTTTATGTATTTAATTATTTATTTATTATTTTCACACCATTTCCAACACTGGGGTACACAGAGGTCAAGACCATAAATTAAGTCTTTTCGACCCAACTTTTACCGAAGACATTTTATGGTAACATTGGTACGAGCCTACCACTAATGGAACTTAGGAATCTTGACTCAAATTCCGATCACCCAACCACACGGCTGTCGTGACCATATGTGACTCTATCTAACAATTTATTTATTGTTAATCAGAGAAATAATTTGAGACGTTTAAATGTTTGAGACATTTCCATCTTATTCGAATGAAATAAGTTTCTATAAATCTCCTGTTGCTCGGAAGCACGATGTAATCCTACTTTTAGTTTAAACCTCAACAAGTTATTTAATAACCAGTTCTCCCGGCTTCAAATCCCGCAGGCGCTATCGCAATGGTTGCGTTTAATCTGTAGTTTTAAATTTCTCTTTACTCTCAGTCAGATTACAATTAATATTTGATATATTTTTTAACTATCAAACTGAACAAAATTATAAAAATACGTTTAATATCTCATTAAAAATTACATGGGTACAAAACAAATAAATACATATATAGATAGGGACAACATCACATACATTGCTCTAACCCCAAAGTAAGCAGATTAAGTACTTCTGTTATGGAATCAAAAATAACGAAGGTACCACAAACACCTGTGTAATGTCTTTGATGTTTTAAATGATTGGTAAGTTCAAAAAACGTTGTATTTCTGACCATTTAAATCTCATGAATTAAATCGTTCTAAAATGGATTTTCATTATTTAATTAATGAGACATATTAAAATAAACTAAACACCTCTCATTAATTTAATAAAATTATTTTCATGAATTAGTAAATAAAATCGTTTTCTTTAGCTGTTTCTATACAATACAAGCTACACTTCTATGAAATGCCCTCCCTGATGACATCAAGAAAGCTCCCAATAGAAACTTCTATAAAGAATATATAAATGAATAAATATGTACAAGTTTGTCAAACTTGTAGATTACATGTTTGTCAGGCAAAGAAACATTTCTCATTCATTCACACTTAGGTAAAGGATGATTTGTTAGACTTTGTAGACAGATGTCTAGTCTAGACAATTAGGTCTCTTTGACCCACCTTCCACCGAAGATATTTTTGGAACAACGTTACAGGTGATGAGCCCGTGGCCCCCTTTATGTCCAAGCTATTATCAAAATTATCACAACAACACAAGACATCAACAGTCCTATCTGTTTTTAAAGATTCTTCTTAGAACCTATTTAATCCCAGTAACTCTCCTAATAACTCATAAATTTTCCACCATATTTTTTCAAAAACTTATATACTGTTCATATCGTCGGCTTAAACATAAAGACGGCGAAAGGCACACCACTTGTCAGATTGTCGCAAAAACATATTCTATTTTCCGGCATGTCAATGTGTATACAATAAATTTATATGAAACCAATTTAGCTCCTTTAAAATAATCAGTTAAAGTTCAAATATTCTTATTTATCGCACAAAGGTAAGCACCATGTGGAATTCCAACCCGCAAGCAGCCCTTTGCTTCGTATGCAGGTTTACTACCAACAAGGCTGTCGGGACGTTGTCATATAACAACACTGCTTACGTCATTAAGCATTCATAAAAAATATGTTCACGCCAGAAAAGTCTAGATGATTAAGTCTTTTCGACCCAACTTTACCGAAGACATTTTATGGTAACATTGGTACGAGCCTACCACTAATGGAACTTAGGAATCTTGACTCAAATTCCGATCACCCAACCACACGGCTGTCGTGACCATATGTGACTCTATCTAACAATTTATTTATTGTTAATCAGAGAAATAATTTGAGACGTTTAAATGTTTGAGACATTTCCATCTTATTCGAATGAAATAAGTTTCTATAAATCTCCTGTTGCTCGGAAGCACGATGTAATCCTACTTTTAGTTTAAACCTCAACAAGTTATTTAATAACCAGTTCTCCCGGCTTCAAATCCCGCAGGCGCTATCGCAATGGTTGCGTTTAATCTGTAGTTTTAAATTTCTCTTTACTCTCAGTCAGATTACAATTAATATTTGATATATTTTTAACTATCAAACTGAACAAAATTATAAAATACGTTTAATATCTCATTAAAAATTACATGGGTACAAAACAAATAAATACATATATAGATAGGGACAACATCACATACATAGCTCTAACCCCAAAGTATTCATACTTTGAGTACTTCTGTTATGGAATCAAAAATAACGAAGGTACCACAAACACCTGTGTAATGTCTTTGATGTTTTAAATGATTGGTAAGTTCAAAAAACGTTGTATTTCTGACCATTTAAATCTCATGAATTAAATCGTTCTAAAATGGATTTTCATTATTTAATTAATGAGACATATTAAAATAAACTAAACACCTCTCATTAATTTAATAAAATTATTTTCATGAATTAGTAAATAAAATCGTTTTCTTTAGCTGTTTCATACAATACAAGCTACACTTCTATGAAATGCCCTCCTGATGACATCAAGAAAGCTCCCAATAGAAACTTCTATAAAGAATATATAAATGAATAAATATGTACAAGTTTGTCAAACTTGTAGATTACATGTTTGTCAGGCAAAGAAACATTTCTCATTCATTCACACTTAGGTAAAGGATGATTTGTTAGACTTTGTAGACAGATGTCTAGTCTAGACAATTAGGTCTCTTTGACCCACCTTCCACCGAAGATATTTTTTGGAACAACGTTACAGGTGATGAGCCCGTGGCCCCCTTTATGTCCAAGCTATTATCAAAATTATCACAACAACACAAGACATCAACAGTCCTATCTGTTTTTAAAGATTCTTCTTAGAACCTATTTAATCCCAGTAACTCTCCTAATAACTCATAAATTTTCCACCATATTTTTTCAAAAACTTATATACTGTTCATATCGTCGGCTTAAACATAAAGACGGCGAAAGGCACACCACTTGTCAGATTGTCGCAAAAACATATTCTATTTTCCGGCATGTCAATGTGTATACAATAAATTTATATGAAAACCAATTTAGCTCCTTTAAAATAATCAGTTAAAGTTCAAATATTCTTATTTATCGCACAAAGGTAAGCACCATGTGGAATTCCAACCCGCAAGCAGCCCTTTGCTTCGTATGCAGGTTTACTACCAACAAGGCTGTCGGGACGTTGTCATATAACAACACTGCTTACGTCATTAAGCATTCATAAAAAAATATGTTCACGCCAGAAAAGTCTAGATGATTAAGTCTTTTCGACCCACTTTCCACCGAAACTTATTTGTTGCCTCCAAATGATAGGAGGTGAGCCTATTAGCGTCTTAATGTCCATGCTAGCGGTAAAATTTTATGAATTTCGTATATACATACAAACCATGACTCGAGCACGAACATTCGACATTAATCACACAAATGTTTGCCGCTAGCGGGATTCGAAAACGCAGCCTTTAGGTTCAATGACAGTGTCACTACCAACTTCGCTATCGGGAGCTTTACGAACACACAGTTTATGAATTTCAACAAGTAATGTTAATTATTTCGGTAAAGGTGTTCAATAACCTAATTACAGAGAACCTAAATGTACATTTTTACATACGGAACCCTCGACGCGATTCAGATTTTCACTTGTCCGATATTTTTCTTATTTTCAATAAAATACTTAATGACCCTTAAGTTGAAGCACTGTATATTTTCATCAGAGGCAATAATAAAACTTGAGTAATGAATTTTTTATCGAAACATGAACCGCGCTTTATATTAAAAAACTTCAAGTGTTTTTCAACAATTTCAATCACAAATAACTCATACGTCGCTGTAATAAATTTTGATGACATTTTACCCTAAAGTATCATCATTTTTTTATGTAGATTGTTTGCGAAAAATTTAATTTTATTTCAAAGATGTGTCGATTTTGCACGGCACAGACTAAAAGCAAATTTAATATACAATCTCTTATTTTACTTTTTATCGTAACTTCTTTTATCTTCTTCTCGTCTTATTTTAGTGTCTGAAGTTATAAGCGGAAAATCTTAATTAAAATAGTGAATGAATTCTAGTTAACGTAGCATATACTTAGTTTAAAATGCATATTAAGATTTAGACGTGTCAATCATTTCATATTATTACGTGTAGACACGTCACTAAAATCCACAATGTTATAGAGAGTGACGTCATACGCTATAAAATTAACATTTTCCGTTTTCTGTGCGAAAGAGTTAACATATATTTGAAGAAAAATCATTACTTCGACGGAAAATAGTTTAAAATAATTTTTTGCTAGTTTAAAATAATTAATTGCTTTTATGCTTCTTCTGGCATACCCAGGTTTCGCTGCCATATAACAAAGTCGGTACCAACACTGCGTTATGTATTGCAAGGCGTGCACTTTTCACAACGCCTTGCCTTTTGATTAACGCAGTCAGGGCAACATTGACTTTGTTCCCGGCAGCGACACGCCTGTCCACATCTAAATCACATCTTCCATCCCGGCTAAACGCACTCCCCAAGTATACAATTTCATTCACCTGTTCTAGACATTCCTGATTTACCCAAATTTCGCACTTCGTTCTTTCTTCGTCCCTTTCAAATACCAGAACCTTAGTTTTATTAGCATTCAAACGGAGACCATTAATTTCACATTCTTCTTTCATACACGTGACTAATGCCTGCAGTTCTGCCTCTGATGGTGCTATAAGCACTGCATCATCAGCATAAAGCAGACAATTTACTTTTATGTCACCCAATTTCACACCTAAAGAGCTATCTTTCAGCTTCTGTAAACAGCTGTCGAGATACAGTATGAATAGCCAGGAAGACATGACACAACCCTGTTTTACGCCCGTTTGGACTCTAAACATGGGTGACAGGTCATGCCCTACCCGCACACAGGCTTTACAGTCACAGTAAAGTGACTGCACAGCCCTTAGCAATCGACCATCTACACCATACCCCCGGCAACAGTTCCCACTTTTTCTTCCTTACAACCTCATCAAATGCTTTCTCAAGATCCACAAAAGCACAGAAAATCTTCTGGTTAGCAGCCAGAAGCTTCTCCGTGATCATGCGGAGAGAAAACATAATATCGAGTACTTAATAGTTACGATAGCTGAGAGGTTGGTCGGTGAGACCCGAGTTCGATCCCCAGGTGGCTATCTGCTAGAGTCGTACCAATGAGTTTTTCAAAAAACTTATGTACGAATTATATCGTTGGCTTGGACATAAAGCCGGCAACGAGTTCACCACCTGTCACGTTGTCCCGAAAATATCTTAGGTGGAAGGTGGGTCGAAGGGACTTATTTGTCAACTAGACCTCCATCTACCCCTGCATTGGGAATTGCGTGAACATATTTTATATTTTATTTTATTTAAGAAAAATTCAGAGAAATTATAATCAACTGATTTTTCTCCAAACAATAACGAACGTATTAAATTACAAATTCGGTTTTTTGTTTGCGCTTTGTTTTCAACTAAATTAATTTTCGCAACCGCTTAAAAAATCCAATTAAGCTACAAAGTGAAAGCATCTCTGCCGTGTTTACTTTGATAAGTTAGTAATTTTAGCCGCCGCCTGAAAAATTCCGATAAAATTTGTAAACGTATTGGATTTTTAAAAATTAAATTCCCCCTTTCATAAATAGTGGTATATCATTCTCATCATGTCGCTCAAAGATTTATCTATGCTAGCTCACCTGCGCAACTTTGTCTACGCCACATTTATGTAATCAATGGACTAAAGTTGTTTTTCTAATTATTAAAATGATTTTTTAAAATTTTTAAATGAATTAAAAATAAAAAACTTTTAATTTTTATTTGATGACCGCACGGAGGTGGTGGATACACCGATTTTTATAGTGTCGCATGCTCTGAGGATGACGATTACCGGACATGAAGATAACCACTTAGGTGTCTGGGTGTTTGGGGCACCTAATTTGTTTTCCATTCCATAAAACATAATATAATATAATTTGGGATCAGGGCAATGTATCTGATGTTGTTCCCATCAATGTATAAATTAATATAGAAACGAGTTGCTACCTTTAAAACAATAAGATTTACTTTAAATAAAAACATCTAACAAATTAAACTACTATATAACAAAGGTTCAGCTCCGAGCTCAATTAGGTATTTGAAGCTTGAACATTTTCTACAATTTTCCTTTATAATATTACTTCGACGATCAATTGTAAGAATACTCATAAATATATATATATATGTATATATATATATATATATATATATATATATATATATATATATATATATATATATATATATATATATATATATATATATATATATATATATATATATATATATATATGTATATATATATATATATATATATATATATATATATATATATATATATATATATATATATATATATATATATATATATATATATATATATATATATATATATATATATATATATATATATATATATATATATATTTATACATATATAATAACACCTATAATAACCGCCTTCTTTATTATATAATAAAGAAGGCGGTTACATAAACCTCACGAATAGAGTTTAAAGCCTCACGAATAGAGATTTTACGAAATAGACTGAATAAAATCTCGCGTTTAAAACGATTATAGTCATGAACCGTTTGCTCGTCGAGATTTTTCACTGTGTTAAAATTTTACGTGACTTACAATATTTTGTAAAAGAAGAAAATGTTACAAGTTGGTAGTCACACTACCTTGCAAGCTAAGGGTTGCGGGTTCGAATCCAGCTAAGTACAAATATGTTTTAAAAGTCACGATAGCCGAGTGATTGGGTGGTCGGAATTTCGAGTCGAGAGACCCGAGTTCGATCCCCAGGTGGCAGGCTCGTACCAATGGGTTTTTTTCAAAAAACATATGTACGAATTATATCGCTGGCTTGGACACAAAGGCGGCGACGGGCTCACCACCTGTCACATTGTCCCGAAAATATCTTCGGCGGAAGATGGGTCGAAGGGATTTAATTGTCTAGACTAGACCTCTGTCTACCCCTGTATTGGGTATTGCGTGAAGACATTTTTATATTATATACATACATATATATATATATATATATATATATATATATATATATATATATATATATATATATATATATATATACATATATATATATATACATATATATATATATATATATATATATATATACATATATATATATACATATATATATATACATATATATATATATATATATATATATATATATATATATATATATATATATATATATATATACATATATATATATACATATATATATATATATACATATATATATATATATATATATATATATATATATATACATATATATATATACATATATATATATATACATATATATATATATACATATATATATATATATATATATATATATACATATATATATATACATATATATATATATATACATATATATATATACATATATATATATATATACATATATATATATATATATATATATATATATATACATATATATATATACATATATATATATACATATATATATATATACATATATATATATACATATATATATATACATATATATATATACATATATATATATATATATATATATATATATATATATATATATATTTATACATATATATATATACATATATATATATACATATATATATATATATATATATATATATATATATATATATATATATATATATATATACATATATATATATATATATATATATATATACATATATATATATATACATATATATATATATATATATATATATATACATATATATATATACATATATATATATACATATATATATATACATATATATATATATATATATATATATATATATATATATATATATATATACATATATATATATATATATATATATATATATATATATATATATATATACATATATATATATATATATATATATATATATATATACATATATATATATATATATATATATATATATACATATATATATATACATATATATATATATATATATATATATATATATATATATATATACATATATATATATATATATATATATATATATATATATATATATATATATATATACATATATATATATATATATATATATATATATATATATATATATACATATATATATATATATATATATATATATATATATATATATATATATATATATATATATATATATATATATATATATATATATACATATATATATATATATATATATATATATATATATATATATATATATATATATATATATATATATATATATATATATATATATATATATATATATATATATATATATTTATATATTTATTTATTTATGTAGCCCATGTTCATAAAGTATTTAAATGGCATAGGGAGTATTTTCTGTAATCGCTGCCAACAAACAAGTTAGATCACAGAAGACACCTCGCACCTGCTGCTGCTCGTTACCAGTCTTCTGAATTAAACTTCAAAAATAAAACAAAATGATTCAATGTTATGTCTAATTATAGATATAAACCTCGACTGCTCGGGTACTAATATATTCACCTCAAAAATATTTGTATATAATATAAAAATGTCTTCACGCAATACCCAATACAGGGGTAGACAGAGGTCTAGTCTAGACAATTAAATCCCTTCGACCCATCTTCCGCCGAAGATATTTTCGAGACAAATTGACAGGTATTGAGCCCGTCGCCGCCTTTGTGTCCAAGCCAGCGATATAATTCGTACATATGTTTTTGGAAAAAACCCATTGGTACGAGCCTGCCACCTGGGGATCGAACTCGGGTCTCTCGACTCGAAATTCCGACCACCCAATCACTCGGCTATCGTGACTTTTAAAACATATTTGTACTTAGCTGGATTCGAACCCGCAACCCTTAGCTTGCAAGGTAGTGTGACTACCAACTTGTAACATTTTCTTCTTTTACAAAATATTGTAAGTCACGTAAAATTTTAACACAGTGAAAAATCTCGACGAGCAAACGGTTCATGACTATAATCGTTTTAAACGCGAGATTTTATTCAGTGTATTTCGTAAAATCGCCGAAAGTTTCGAACAACGCCAATTAAAAGTTTTGACTTTCAACTCGTTACGCCTCGAAAAGACTGCCGCTATGAATAACCTATGAGTATACTTGATATGTTTTTGTACAACGCCATTATGGATTGTAATTTAAGTTTTACATTCGCGGCCTGCACTGTTTTTCTATTTGTATTGTTGTCACGGAAACTTAGACCGCGGCAGTATCTCTGTTACATTATCTCTCAAACTAAACTACAGTAACATGTGAGAAATATGGCCATAATCGGTATGATCGGCAAGCGTATTGGCGATCGCAGAACCAGACATCTTGCATCTTAGACACTGCTGCCCGTCATTAAATAAATGAAATAAATAAATATCTGCACGCAATTCCCAATACAGGGGTAGACAGAGGTCTAGTCTAGACAATGAAGTCCCTTCGACCCACCTTCCACCGAAGATATTTTCGAGACAAATTGACAGGTATTGAGCCCGTCGCCGCCTTTGTGTCCAAGCCAGCGATATAATTCGTACATATGTTTTTGAAAACCCATTGGTACGAGCCTGCCACCTGGGGATCGAACTCGGGTCTCTCGACTCGAAATTCCGACCACCCAATCACTCGGCTATCGTGACTTTTAAAACATATTTGTACTTAGCTGGATTCGAACCCGCAACCCTTAGCTTGCAAGGTAGTGTGACTACCAACTTGTAACATTTTCTTCTTTTACAAAATATTGTAAGTCACGTAAAATTTTAACACAGTGAAAAATCTCGACGAGCAAACGGTTCATGACTATAATCGTTTTTAAACGCGAGATTTTATTCAGTGTATTTCGTAAAATCGCCGAAAGTTTCGAACAACGCCAATTAAAAGTTTTGACTTTCAACTCGTTACGCCTCGAAAAGACTGCCGCTATGAATAACCTATGAGTATACTTGATATGTTTTTGTACAACGCCATTATGGATTGTAATTTACAAGTTTACAACATCGCATATATTGCTTGAAATTAATCACCTAAAGCTTTAGGTGATTAATTTCAAGCAATATATGCGATGTTGTTTCTGTGCGTGTATTTATTTATTTATGTAGCCCATGTTCATAAAGTATTTAAAATGGCATAGGGAGTATTTTCTGTAATCGCTGCCAACAAACAAGTTGGGGATCACAGTAGAAGACACCTCGCACCTGCTGCTGCTCGTTACCAGTCTTCTGAATTAAACTTCAAAAATTAAAAACAAAAATGATTCAATGTTATGTTCAATTATAGATATAAACCTCGACTGCTCGGGTACTAATATATTCACCTCAAAATATTTGTATATAATATAAAAATGTCTTCACGCAATACCCAATACAGGGTAGACAGAGGTCTAGTCTAGACAATTAAATCCTTCGACCCATCTTCCGCCGAAGATATTTTCGAGACAAATTGACAGGTATTGAGCCCGTATATATATACATATATATATATATATATACATATATATATATACATATATATATATATACATATATATATATACATATATATATATATATATACATATATATATATACATATATATATATACATATATATATATACATATATATATATACATATATATATATACATATATATATATACATATATATATATACATATATATATATATATATACATATATATATATATATACATATATATATATACATATATATATATACATATATATATATATACATATATATATATACATATATATATATATACATATATATATATATATACATATATATATATATATACATATATATATATATACATATATATATATACATATATATATATACATATATATATATACATATATATATATACATATATATATATACATATATATATATACATATATATATATATATACATATATATATATATATACATATATATATATATACATATATATATATACATATATATATATACATATATATATATACATATATATATATATACATATATATATATACATATATATATATATATATATACATATATATATATACATATATATATATATATATATATATATACATATATATATATATACATATATATATATACATATATATATATACATATATATATATACATATATATATATATATACATATATATATATATATATACATATATATATATACATATATATATATACATATATATATATACATATATATATATACATATATATATATACATATATATATATACATATATATATATATACATATATATATATACATATATATATATACATATATATATATATATATACATATATATATATATACATATATATATATATATATATATATATATATATATATACATATATATATATATATATATATATATATATATACATATATATATATATATATATATATATATATATATATATATATATATATATATATACATATATATATATATATATATATATATATATATATATATATATATATATATATATATATATATATATATATATATATATATATATATATATATATATATATATATATATATATATATATATATATACATATATAATAACACCTATAATAACCGCCTTCTTTATTATATAATAAAGAAGGCGGTTACATAAACCTCACGAATAGAGTTTTAAAGCCACCCATTATTTATATACGTCCTCAGAGGACGAGTGATAAATACACCGCTTTTCAAGGTGTCGCTATCTCTGAGTTCCTTGGATCGATTCCCGGACAGGTCAATGTAGAAAAACAACTTTTTCTACATTTTCTTGGGTGTGGGTGTTTGTGATGCCTTATTTTCAGATCATACCGATTATGGCCATATTTCTCACATGTTACTGTACTTTATTTTGAGAGATAATGTAACAGATAGAGATACTGCCGCGGTCTAAGTTTCCGTGACAACAATACAAATAGAAAAACAGTGCAGGCCGCGAATGTAAAACTTAAATTACAATCCATAATGGCGTTGTACAAAAACATATCAAGTATACTCATAGGTTATTCATAGCGGCAGTCTTTTCGAGGCGTAACGAGTTGAAAGTCAAAACTTTTAATTGGCGTTGTTCGAAACTTTCGGCGATTTTACGAAATACACTGAATAAAATCTCGCGTTTAAAAACGATTATAGTCATGAACCGTTTGCTCGTCGAGATTTTTCACTGTGTTAAAATTTTACGTGACTTACAATATTTTGTAAAAGAAGAAAATGTTACAAGTTTACAACATCGCATATATTGCTTGAAATTAATCACCTAAAGCTTTAGGTGATTAATTTCAAGCAATATATGCGATGTTGTAAACTTGTAACATTTTCTTCTTTTACAAAATATTGTAAGTCACGTAAAATTTTAACACAGTGAAAAATCTCGACGAGCAAACGGTTCATGACTATAATCGTTTTTAAACGCGAGATTTTGTTCAGTGTATTTCGTAAAATCGCCGAAAGTTTCGAACAACGCCAATTAAAAGTTTTGACTTTCAACTCGTTACGCCTCGAAAAGACTGCCGCTATGAATAACCTATGAGTATACTTGATATGTTTTTGTACAACGCCATTATGGATTGTAATTTAAGTTTTACATTCGCGGCCTGCACTGTTTTTCTATTTGTATTGTTGTCACGGAAACTTAGACCGCGGCAGTATCTCTGTTTCATTATCTCTCAAACTAAACTACAGTAACATGTGAGAAATATGGCCATAATCGGTATGATCGGCAAGCGTATTGGCGATCGCAGAACCAGACATCTTGCATCTTAGACACTGCTGCCCGTCATTAAATAAATGAAATAAATAAATATCTGCACGCAATTCCCAATACAGGGGTAGACAGAGGTCTAGTCTAGACAATGAAGTCCCTTCGACCCACCTTCCACCGAAGATATTTTCGAGACAAATTGACAGGTATTGAGCCCGTCGCCGCCTTTATATCCAAGCCAACGATATAATTCGTACATAAGTTTTTAAAAAAACCCATTGGTACGAGCCTGCCACCTGGGGATCGAACTCGGGTCTCTTGACTCGAAATTCCGACCACCCAACCACTCAGCTATCGTGACTCGTTAAACCTTATCATCGACCATCACATCGATCATATTTCTCAAAATGTTTTTCTCTACTGTCTTTCTTCTCTGACTTCTTCAATACCCAAATAACATACACAGTTTTTTCTCAACTCTCTCACAACACTCCTTCTATTATACTCCTTATACCACTCAGAAATTTGCGACCTTTGTTATACATATGAAGAATTTAAATTACTTATGGAAAACCGACCTCCTCGACCTCCGTGTAAAGAAAATGCATCAAAACGTAAATAAACAACCACATAAATATATAAATTAAGTCGGACAGAGAGTCAGATAGATTACATTATATATTATTTTACATTAGTAGTCACGATAGCCGAGTGGTTGGGTGATCGAAATTCGGGTTAAGAGAACCGAGTTCAATCCTCAAAGCCAATGTTTTTTTTTTTTTTCAAAACTAATATACGGTTTATATCGTTGCCTTGGTTATAAAGACGGCGATGGGATCACCTCCTGTTCCGTTGTCCCAAAAAATGTCTATGGTTGAATTGTCGAGATCTCTATCTATCACTGTATTGGGAATGGCGTGAAGATATTTTTTTTATTTTGTTACTTTACATTCACGCTTGTGTGTCAATTGCAGACACACACGTTTACTAACAACTTACATACAACTTACATACTTACTATTTCAAATAAAACAAACTTATATGTACTGTTTCTGTCTGAGTGACTTAACAAAGTTGTACATTTCGTCGCTAGTTAGTTTATTGAGAACTTTTAGAGGTTATCATGCCAATAGAATAAGGTACATAGAAACTTTGGCGACGACTATTTAAAAACTTCTTGTGAAATGTGAAACGAAATTGGTTTGGGCTTTATAATTGAGAATTGCTTGAAAGCATATATTACAAGATACTTATATTAGTCATAATAGTCGAGTAGTAGTTCGTGTCAAGAGATCCGAGTACGATTCCGGGTTATAGGCTCATACCAAAGTGTTTTTTTAATGTACCATTTATATCATACATCAAGACGATGACAGACTCACTACGTGCCACGTTGTCTAATTTTTTGGGACAACGTGGCAGGTAGTCTTCCGTGAAAGGTGGATCGAACGTAATATTACAATTTAAATATAGTAACCCTTACATCTTACATAATGTCACGATGTGTGGTTGAGTGGACGGAATTTCGAGTCAAGAGACCCGAGTTCGATCCTTAAAAAACTTATGTACGATACAATTTTAAAAGCATATTTATGCTGAACTTTTTTATGTTATTAAATTAAAGAGAAAAATGTTAAAATTTCAACTGACACGGACGGAATTGGAACCCGCGGCCTTCGCCGATCCGTAGCGACGCTCTTACCTCCGAGCCACCGTGTCTTACACGCATCAGTTGAAATTTTAAATTTGTATTCTCTTATATTATTTATGCCTTGTTTATTGGCATAGGCGCCATCTATTATCCCTTTTGCATGTGACATTTTCATAATCCTGACTTTTCAGTTAGGAATTATCAATACGATAACGACAACTTAATTTTTATTATGCTTTTTTATTGATTTTTAAAGCATATTTATGCCGAACTTTTTCATGTTAATTTAATAACTTATATACGAATTATATTGTTTGCTTGGACATAAAGACGGCGACTGGCTCACCACCTGTCAAGTTGTCCCGAAAATATCTTCGGTGGAAGATGGTCAAAGGGACTTAACTGTCTAGACTAGACCTCTGTCTACCTCTGTATTGGGAACCACGTGAAGATATTTATTGTTTATATTTTATTTCTTACATCTCATGTTCCTATGTTATGATATTTAGCTTATATGTTATTTTTCCTTGCTATTTTCAGATCCAGTTGTCCGTGATTCTCACTCGCAGGCATCAGCTGAAAATCAGCGCTATATTATTAGTTGCTGTAGCATTAAGCTGAACTGACTACCTATTGATCGTCGCAGAATTTTATATTTTGTACATAATAAATACAAATATAGATAGGGACAACATCACATACATTGCTCCGATCCCAATGTAAGATGCTAAAGCATTTGTGGTATTGGAATCGGAAACAACGAAGGCACCACAAACACCCAGCCCCAAGAAAATGTAGAAAAACTGTATTTTCTACAGTTCCGTGAGGTCCCGGGTTCGATTCCCGGTCGGTAAAATCTAGAAAATACTTTTTCAAATTTTCTCTCTATTGTTTGTGATATTTCCGTTGTTTCTGACTCCATAATACAAGTGCTTAAGCTGGTTACTATGGGACATGAACAATGTTTGTGATGTTGTCCCCATCTCTGTATTTAATATATAAAATATTTATTGAACCTCTGTGGTTTTTGTTGAGTTATTAAACTTATATTTGTAATTTCGAGTTATTAAAATATATCAAATAATAATTGCAATCCGCTTGAGTATTCTATATATCTATGTTTGTATTAATTAATTTATTTAATAATCATAACATATAGCCACAACAGTTACTGGGACAACAACAAAAAAAATTCACATGAATTTACAATAAACCACATTTATAAACAGTTGAGAAATCCAAGCCGAGTGCGCCTTGTTGTTGAAACTTCGAACAACTTCCTTAATAACCTCGATGACCAGCGGACTTAAGTTATAGTGGAGCCGGCATCACGTTTTCTTAACTAATTTCAATTCAAATTTATGTGCGAAAGGCGAGAGAGTTTGCTTAAGTTTTTTAAACAATCTTAAAAGGAATGTTAAAAGTATTAAGACGTAACTGGGAAGCAGTCTGGTGTTGGGATATTCTATTATGTTTTAATTTAAACGAGATAATCTTTTTTATTTTTAAATATGTAGCTTAATAAGTTAATAGATAGAGACAACATCATAAATTGCTATGTTTCTAATGTATTTTTTTTTCAAAGAATGCTAGCAAGTGTCAATAGCCTGGTTTTGAGCGCAGAATGCGAAACAATGAAAAATCTATTATCTTTTAATCTAAACGAGATAATCTTTTTTATTTTTAAATATGTAGCTTAATAAGTTAATAGATAGAGACAACATCATACATTGCTCTGTTACCAAAGTAAATTTTTTCAAAGAATGCTAGGAAGTGTCAATAGCCTGGTTTTGAGTGCAGAATGCGAAACAATGGCACAGGTTCGGGACCGCATCGTCGTGAATCCGTCAAGAGACAAGCATTGCAGCTTAGTTAGAGTAGTAAATAGGAATATTAATAATGTTATGTGGCAATGCTAGTTTTATTTTGAAAGGTACCACAAACAATATATAGATTGAGGTATGAGTATCGGAAACAACGGACGCACCACAAACACCCAGCCCCAAGAAAATGTAGAAAACTGTATTTTCTACAGTTCCGTGAGGTCCCGGGTTCGATTCCCGGTCGGTAAAATCTAGAAAATACTTTTTCAAATTTTCTCTCTATTGTTTGTGATATTTCCGTTGTTTCTGACTCCATAATACAAGTGCTTAAGCTGGTTACTATGGGACATGAACAATGTTTGTGATGTTGTCCCCATCTCTGTATTTAATATATAAAATATTTATTGAACCTCTGTGGTTTTTGTTGAGTTATTAAACTTATATTTGTAATTTCGAGTTATTAAAATATATCAAATAATAATTGTAATCCGCTTGAGTATTCTATATATCTATGTTTGTATTAATTAATTTATTTAATTATCATAACATATAGCCACAACAGTTACTGGGACAACAACAAAAAAAATTCACATGAATTTACAATAAACCACATTTATAAACAGTTGAGAAATCCAAGCCGAGTGCGCCTTGTTGTTGAAACTTCGAACAACTTCCTTAATAACCTCGATGACCAGCGGACTTAAGTTATAGTGGAGCCGGCATCACGTTTTCTTAACTAATTTCAATTCAAATTTATGTGCGAAAGGCGAGAGAGTTTGCTTAAGTTTTTTAAACAATCTTAAAAGGAATGTTAAAAGTATTAAGACGTAACTGGGAAGCAGTCTGGTGTTGGGATATTCTATTATGTTTTAATTTAAACGAGATAATCTTTTTTATTTTAAATATGTAGCTTAATAAGTTAATAGATAGAGACAACATCATAAATTGCTATGTTTCTAATGTATTTTTTTTTCAAAGAATGCTAGCAAGTGTCAATAGCCTGGTTTTGAGCGCAGAATGCGAAACAATGAAAAATCTATTATCTTTTAATCTAAACGAGATAATCTTTTTTATTTTTAAATATGTAGCTTAATAAGTCAATAGATAGAGACAACATCATACATTGCTCTGTTACCAAAGTAAATTTTTTCAAAGAATGCTAGGAAGTGTCAATAGCCTGGTTTTGAGTGCAGAATGCGAAACAATGGCACAGGTTCGGGACCGCATCGTCGTGAATCCGTCAAGAGACAAGCATTGCAGCTTAGTTAGAGTAGTAAATAGGAATATTAATAATGTTATGTGGCAATGCTAGTTTTATTTTGAAAGGTACCACAAACAATATATAGATTGAGGTATGAGTATCGGAAACAACGGACGCACCACAAACACCCAGACCCGAGAAAATATAGAAAAAGTGTTTTTTTTTTTACATTGACCTGACCGAGAATCGAACCCGGGACCTCGAGAAGGCTGTTGCCTTCAAGTGGCGTAAACACCGGTTTTCAAGGTGTTCCTTGAAAACCGGTGTTTACGCCACTCGTCCACGGAGGTCATCGATATGGAAAAATTGTTTTTCTACGTTGATTCACCCGAACTAAAATCAATAAATTTGTGTGCGCATTATATCGTTGGCTTGGACATAAAGACGGCGACGGTCTTATCACCGGGTCCAAAAATATCTTCGATGAAGGGTGGGTCGAAGGTACTTAATTGTCTAGACTAGACCTCTGTCTAACCCTGTATTGGAAATTGAACATTCAACCGTCAGTCGAAGCTTATGGTGGCCCGAGACTGGGACAATTGTGTGTTGCTCGAGCACGTAATCTGACAAAATATTTAAAATTATGACAGCCGAGTTCTAAATCGGAGTTCGAGTTAAGAAACCTAAGTTCGATCCCCAGATAGTAGGTATTGGCTTGGACATAAAGACGGCGAAAGGCTCACCACCTGTCACGTTGTTCCAAGATAAATATCTTCGGTGAAAGATGGGCCGAAAGGACATAATTATCTATGCCTCTGTCTACCCCATTATTGAGATCAGTGTGAAGATATTTTATGTACTTGTACAATTGTATGTACTTTAGTATCTCAAACAGTCTTCAGATACATTCCAAGAATATTTCAGATTCCAAGTATATCTAGACAGGTTTTACTTAAATGCCTTAACAGTCCGTATTGGGCCAATTTAGTATAAAGGCTTTAGCCATGTCAAGTATTTGCAGTTATCGCTATACTTGGCGAGTGAATTGTATGTTTTTTTTTATATATATAGAAAAGGAAGGCAAACGAGCAGGTGGCACACGTGTTGGTAAGTGATTACCGCCGCCCATGAACATCTGCAATACCGGAGGAATATGATGCGATGCCAGCCTTTAAGTAATGTATAGGCTTTTTTCTTTAAGGTCCCTAAGTCGTATCTGCCCGGAAAAACCGCTGACGGCAGCACATTCTATAAAGGGCAAGTGCGTGGCAGAAAATTCCGCGAAAAACGCACTGTGGTGGAATGGCAAGCATCAAGGTGGTGTTGATGAAATTTATAAATGTATAATTATTAATAATTAATGTATGTCTTAATACGAAGGGCACTTTACAACTTCAACGTTGCTCTCCGTCCATGTTTTAGTGTAAAGACCTCTGAGGAGGAGTGGTGCACATACCACGGTGTCGCTAAGACTGAGGACTCGGTGCCGATTCTGTCTCGATCTGACAAATCGAAGTAAAAAAATACTTTTTCTACATTTCCTCGAGTCTGGGTGTTTGTAGTACGTTCGTTGTTTCTAATTCTCTTCGATTTGTTATTTGTAGTTTCAAAAATCATAAAATTATACGTGAGATGAAAAAAAAAATAAAAATCTTTGCACACCTAATATAGTTATTTGTGTTTAATTAGTCTTTGTCGAGCGTTAATTACTTTATAAAGTATTCAATAGATGTTCAAAGATTAATTATCTTTCATAATGGCTTACAGCGTGGTAAGGGCGCGGTTTTGCTGTAATGAGATTCTGTAGATGCATAACATATTTTCTCAAATCCCTGAAAATAATTGTTTCTCCATTAATATTAGGAAGTTAACCAGCATTTCTGCCATATAATGCAGTGTATAAGATTTGACCATTATTAAGAGGTATTGTAATGAGGAAGTCATGATAGCCGAGTGGTTGGGTGTTCGGAATTTTGAGTCAATAGACCCGAGTTCGATCCCCAGTTGGTAGGCTCGTACCAATGGGTTTTTCAAAAACGTATGTACGAATATCGTTGGCTTGGACATAAAGACTCACCAAGGGCTCACCACCTGTCACGTTGTCCCGAAAATATATTCGGTGGAAGGTGGGTCGAAGGGACTTAATTTTCTAGACTGACCTCTGTCTACCAGTATTGAGAATTGCGTGAAGATATATATATATATTTTTTGTAATGAGGTCTTAATGAGGTATTATCAAAATTAATAATAATAATAATAATAATAGGCGTAGGGAAGTGACGTCCCCATCGCCCACCGGCGTAACAGCTTAAGTGACAAAACTGTTACATCGGCGCAATCAGTCAGCACCTCTCATGAGATGTTAGCGCCGTGTCTCAAAATACTTGAGGGTGCACAGGCCCGTCTGTGCATATGGCCTCGCTGCATTAAACGGTGCCGGTCTGGGGGCGTCTTCCGTTAAATGACGCCCCATAAATGGATGATGGAATACAAGAGAATGCGTTTAGGGCCGCTGCCTGGGGGCCGCCAGGGCGCGTCTGGAGCTGGCGCTGGACGCGGCAGCATGCGGGCCGCCAGCCGAGAGCGGGGGGCAGCACGACCATCCAGCTCCACCCCGCATCCATCATCCCCACCAGTTGGCTTGGTGTCAGCAGGGTCCTCTGAATCCAGCAATTGGCACCCGCCACTGGTGGAGTACGCCGCATGCGATGGACGAAGAATATGAATATGAACGCATTACAAGGCGTACTTTAGGGCTAAAGGGGAAGAAACCGGAGGATTTGCATATCGGGCTAGGATGCATCGCTCCTTTGCTGAGCTCGAGCCTACTGTTACTGTCACCGAGCAAAACCTTGCAGACCGAGTTCGGTATATCATCCGTTCGAAAATTTTCGATGATGCCGAACTCGAACGACTAAGAAGTGAGGCTGTTCCGTCTTCGAATGAAAATGCGGTGATAGAGGATGCCGCTCCACAAAGTGCAACACGTGCAGGTGTGGATGCTGCCATGGACCTTCTTGTTACCGTAGATTCAGACGAGAGGGGAACAGTCGCCCAAGATGCAGAGCAAATGAGGAGCATATTGGAAGAGGCGGTTAAGGAAATTCGCGAAATGCCTTTCGAAAGCCGACCACGACTCCCCCGTATAATTTTAAGCAAGCGCAATTGCTCTGTCGTGAGGACCCTGAACCCGATCCTGAGTACCTTTTTGGAAACCAGCCGGGACCTCTGCGATACGGATTCCATTCTTTTTGGCGCTGCATTGGCAGTCTGCCGTATTATCGGCGTCAAAATTCCCACAGCTGGACGCGCTACTAAGCAGAGTAGTGCTATCCCAGCGTGGAGACGGAGAATCGAGGAACGTATCGCAGAGGTAAGGACCCTCATTGGCAGGCTGATAAGCTTCAGGTCAGGCAATATTAGACCGAGGATTGTGCGCTCCGTAAGGATGGCGTTCGCTGGGACTAATATTAACCTGTCCCAGCCAGGTATAACGCAAAAGCTGACGGAACGCATAGACGACCTGAAGCAAAAAATTGCAGCTTGGGGGAAACGGATAAGGCGGTATACCGAGAGGTCAAAGCGGTATAACCAGAATCGTCTCTTTCAAAGTGATCAAAAGAGACTCTATAAATCGTTGGAGCGCTCAGAAACTGGAGGGGCGGGCCAAGGACCTGATCACGCTGACATTGTCACCTTCTGGCGTAGCCTGTGGTCAGAGCCCGCAAACCACAGCGAGGGCTCCTGGATGGAAATCGTGGCGAGACAGAGTGCAGATATTACACCCATGGACCCCGTCGTCATAACACCTGAAGACGTAGCTGAGGCGGTCCGTAGAGCCCCGAACTGGAAAAGTCCGGGGCTCGACGGGCTGCATCACTACTGGCTAAAGGGGTTCGTGGTGTGCCACGCTGTGCTCGCCAGACAGTTTCAAGAAGCTCTCGAACAGAAGTCGCTCCCGAGTCTCTTTACTACTGGGGTCACACATTTGGTTCCAAAAGATCAGGTTACCACAGACCCGAGTAAGTACCGCCCCATCACGTGTCTGCCCACCATTTATAAGACACTGACATCTATTCTGAGCACGAGAATCACCCAGCACATTAATGTGAATAGGATCATGTCGCGTGCTCAGAATGGATGTCGAAGCGGTGGTCGTGGCACCAAGGAACCGCTCCTCATCGACGCGGTCATCGGCAAGGTGGTTAAACGCAACCGTCGGAACTTCTCTGCTGCCTGGATAGACTACAGAAAGGCGTTCGACTCGGTGCCCCATACATGGCTTATGAGGGTCCTTGAACTGTACAAAATGGACGATACAGTAAGAGACTTCCTCGGGTACTGTATGGGGCGATGGAGTACGACCCTTTGTCATCTAGGTGAGCGAATGACGGCTGCGGAACACCGGATTTGGATACGACGGGGTATTTTCCAGGGCGACTGTTTGAGTCCAATATGGTTTTGCCTATCCCTGAATCCTCTCAGCACGCTACTGGAGGGATCGGGGAGGGGATTTCAGCTTTGGAAGGGAGGGACTAGGGTGACCCACCTTTTCTACATGGATGACCTCAAGCTGTTCGCTTCCAGCCGCTCCCATTTGATGGAATTGCTTAGAATCACCTGTGATTTTAGCAATTCTATCAGAATAGAGCTCGGGACGGATAAGTGTGCGGCTATCCATGTTGAAAGGTCACTAACACCGAGGGCATAGACTTGGCTATGCCCGTCAACATACGGACCCTTTCCGAGTCTGATACATACCGATACCTGGGTATGTCACAAAACTTGGGTGTCGATGAGGCTGGCATGAAACAGTCGGTTAGCGAAGTGTTTTTTGCACGCCTGACAAAAGTGCTTAACAGCTATTTGTCGGGAGTGAATAAGGCGCGCGCATTTAACGGCTGGGTCATGCCAGTCCTGATTTATACCTTCGGCATACTCAGGTGGACTCAAACTGACCTTAACGCCCTGGACCGAAAAGTCCGTACCACTATGACGTCTCACAGGATGCATCATCCAAGGTCGTCAGTAATGAGGCTGTACTTACCGCGGAAGCATGGCGGAGGGGCTTTTAAGCGCTCTCACCATGCACAATCGCGAGGTGTGCAGCCTCCGTAATTACTTTCTGGCGAAATCGGATGATTCGTTCTACGCAGACGTCGTTATAAGTGATAAAGGACTTACCGCTCTATCTTTGGCCGACGAGCAATGGCAGGACCCGGGAGTACAGAGCGTTTCCGACCGGGAGACCGTATGGAAGGAGAAAGAACTCCATGGGAGGTTCTACAAGGTTCTACATGAGCCGTCTGTAGATTGGTTTCGTCACCTCCCTCAACTGGCTACGTTTCGGTGACCTCTTTGGGGAAACCGAAGGTTTTGTCTGTGCGATACAGGATCAGGTTATTAAGACGAACAACTATCGGAAATACATCCTAAGGGATGGTACCATCGACATCTGTCGAGCTTGTCACCATCCTGGGAGTCGCTTCGGCATGTCATCTCCGGTTGTTCCATGCTTTCTAACTCTGAGTATCTGCATAGGCACAACCTAGTAGCCAGGATTTTACATCAGGAGCTCGCTCTTAAATACGATCTCGTCGGACGGAAATTGCCTTACTATAAGTACTCTCCGGAGGCCGTGCTCGAAAATGACCGCGCCAGGCTCTATTGGGACCGGCCCATCATCACGGACAGGACGATTCTGGCAAATAAGCCTGATATCGTGTTGATGGACCGGGCACAGTCAAGGATATTTTTGGTGGACATTACCATCCCGTATGACGAGAACCTCGTGAAAGCCGAAACAGACAAAAAGACGAAATATCTGGACCTGGCTCACGAGGTGACTGACAGGGGTGGGGTGCCCACTGAAATTATTCCTATAGTTGTTTCTGCGAATGGGTTAATCCCAGTCAGCCTCGCTGAACATCTGAGGCGACTGGGACTCCGTGGCGGACCGCTCCGAGCTCAAATGCAGAAGGCGGTGCTCCTCGATACAGCCCGCATCGTCCGTCGGTTTTCTCCCTGTCGCCCTAACCCTCGGCCGTCTGGTCTCCCCTGTCGAGGGCTCCCGTCTGGTTAGGTCTTAATATTTATTTATTATTTTTATGTATTTTTATGGGTTTATAACGTATATATTTTAAAGTACTTTATTTGTTTTATATTATGTATTTTTATTTTTATGTATATAAAAACCCAACCAGACGAGAAAATATAACAAATACCCTATAATAATAATAATAATAATAATAATGCTTTATTCTTTAACCAAAAATACAAATACAAAAAGAAATAGGGCAGAGATCTTCTTTCAAGCAAAAAACCTGTGTCAGAAGATCTCGCTCTTCCATACCATGGTTACAAACTTGGTTCATAACAATTGTTTCTTTTACAAAATAAAATCTTACAGCCCAACTTTCTGTCATTCATCTAAATAAGTTACAATATGGATTTAAAAAAAAAAGAAACTAATATTATAAATCTAGGCTTTTTGCCTAAGCTGCGCATGTGAAAGTATGTGTGTGAGTGTGAGTGTGTGTGTGCGTGTGCGTGGGCGTGTGTGTGTGTGTGTGTGTGTGTGTGTGTGTGTGTGTGTGTGTGTGTGTGTGTGTGTGTGTGTGTGTGTGTGTGTGTTTGTGATAGAGAAAGAGAGAGAGTGTTAAAATACCAGTACTTATCTCAATTTCTATTTCGCAAAAGAATTTCTGTATCATTATAATTTATACTTTATAACCATTTTATTAATAATTATTTAAATTTATGCTGGTTACTTCTGTAAATGCTCAGTTTTGTGTTGATTTTGTCATATAGCTGACTTGATAGATTGTTATACTGGCTACTAGCAAATGATGTATTTATCTTCTGTGTAATGACTACTACGCCTTTCCTTCTTTTTCTATGGCAGTTGGATCACAGGTGTATTTTGTGCCTCTTTAAAGTTTTGTGAAGTATGTATAATTTTGTAACTGTCAGAACGTCACAAATTTTATATAATCTTCGTTAGGAAACTGAAAGGCTTAAAGTACATGACCTTTAATAACGCCCGCTGTGCTCTTTCTATCTCTAAGAACTTTGTTTTCAGCATACCACTCCAGATTGGAATGCAGTATGTGAGAATAGGCTGTGCCAAAGCGATAAAAATTTTGTCAAGAATATATTTGGTAGCTACATGTCTAAGTTTTTGAAGATCCATTTAAGTTTTCTAATTCTTGAGGTAACTATTTCTATATGTGTGAGTGTGAGTGTGTGTGTGCGTGTGCGTGGGCGTGTGTGTGTGTGTGTGTGTGTGTGTGTGTGTGTGTGTGTGTGTGTGTGTGTGTGTGTGTGTGTGTGTGTGTGTGTGTGTGTGTGTGTGTGTGTGTGTGTGTGTGTGTGTGTGTGTGTGTGTGTGTGTGTGTGTGTGTGTGTGTGTGTGTGTGTGTGTGTGTGTGTGTGTGTGTGTGTGTGTGTGTGTGTGTGTGTGTGTGTGTGTGTGTGTGTGTGTGTGTGTGTGTGTGTGTGTGTGTGTGTGTGTGTGTGTGTGTGTGTGTGTGTGTGTGTGTGTGTGTGTGTGTGTGTGTGTGTGTGTGTGTGTGTGTGTGTGTGTGTGTGTGTGTGTGTGTGTGTGTGTGTGTGTGTGTGTGTGTGTGTGTGTGTGTGTGTTTGTGATAGAGAAAGAGAGAGAGTGTTAAAATACCAGTACTTATCTCAATTTCTATTTCGCAAAAGAATTTCTGTATCATTATAATTTATACTTTATAACCATTTTATTAATAATTATTTAAATTTATGCTGGTTACTTCTGTAAATGCTCAGTTTTGTGTTGATTTTGTCATATAGCTGACTTGATAGATTGTTATACTGGCTACTAGCAAATGATGTATTTATCTTCTGTGTAATGACTACTACGCCTTTCCTTCTTTTTTCTATGGCAGTTGGATCACAGGGTGTATTTTTGTGCCTCTTTAAAGTTTTGTGAAGTATGTATAATTTTGTAACTGTCAGAACGTCACAAATTTTATATAATCTTTCGTTAGGAAATCTGAAAGGCTTAAAGTACATGACCTTTAATAACGCCCGCTGTGCTCTTTCTATCTCTAAGAACTTTGTTTTCAGCATACCACTCCAGATTGGAATGCAGTATGTGAGAATAGGCTGTGCCAAAGCGATAAAAATTTTGTCAAGAATATATTTGGTAGCTACATGTCTAAGTTTTTTGAAGATCCATTTAAGTTTTCTAATTCTTGAGGTAACTATTTCTATATGTGAGTGCCAAGAAAGCCGTTGGTCTATCATTACTCCAAGGTACTTTGTCGAAGATAGCCTATTAATTGATAAACAGTTATCATGATTACTTCCGTTGAAACATTTATGTATTCTTATGTCAAAGTCTGTGTGGGGTTGGGTTTTATTATTGATGGTAAAACACGTATAACTTGTTTTTTATACATTAAGAGTGAGTAAATTCTTTTTAAGCCAGGCACGTATGCAAGCTAATCCTTCTTCAACATTATTGCGGACACCCTCCCACGAATTACCGTTAAACAAAACTACCGTGTCATCTGCATAAGAAAGAATTTGAACCAGTTGCCCACAAACAGGTTTTCACAGTGTCGTCAGTTTCCGGTCCCAGGTTTGATTCTCGATCGGGTCGATGTTGAAAACACTTTTTCTGTATTTTCTCGGGACTGTGATACCTTCGTTGTTTTTGATTACAAAATATAAGTGCTTTAGTAACTTTGGGATCACATAAATTGGGTATTTATTATTTATTTATATACGATATATGATATCGGCAAAGACCTTATCTACGTTGTCACCTTGTCCCAAGTAAGCTCCTGTGAAATATGTGTCCCAAATACTAAAATGTTTAGTTCTACCATCAACCTAACAACGGAAACATGATCGTGAGATTGTTTTTGATTAACCTATAATAAGATGATGTTCGTTCGTTACATTTAAGCATTACTGTAAATGTATGAAAAAAATTTATTTTTAAAATAGAACCATTTTACTTCTTTCATCGATTTAGTTACTGACAATAAATTAAGAAATTTTAAATTATTATAAGTACCGACCGTTGGCGAGAAAACTTTCGCACCATTCCCAATACTTAGATTGACAGAGGTGTAGAGAACTAAGTGCCTCCGACACACCTTTCACTGAAGGTTTTTTTGAGATAAAGTGACAATTGGTGAGCCTGTCACCGCTTCTATGTCCAAGCCAAGGATACAAGTAGTACAGAAACTTTGAAAAAACTCATTTATATCGATTGGATCGAAATCAGGACTCTTGACTCGAATTCCGAACACGTAACCACTCGGCTATCATGACTTTCTTTCTAATGAAATACCAGAACAAAACAGAACATACCGCTTGCACAGAAATAATTAATGATATTTAGTTTGTTACAGAAACCGCAGATGTAAACGAAAATAAAATTAACTTCATAGCTAACCGCCAAAAACTAATCGCTTTACAAATTATGTTGAGTTTACAAACTTAAGAAAGGATCTAATGAAATATTTAAGAATTAATAACAATTTTAATAAATTACTAACTTTGACGTCCGATCTATAATCAAACATGTCGTGGAAAAGTTGGATCACGAAGGATGTGGTTTATGTGTTCGATTACAATTAATAAAACAAATAAATAAATATCTTCACGCAATTCCCAACACAGGGGTAGACAGAGGTCTAGTCTAGACAATTAAGTCTCTTCGACCCACCTTCCACCCAAGATATTTTCGGAACAACGTGACAGCTGGTGAGCCGATTGCCGACTTTATGTCCAAGCCAACGATAAAATTCATACATAAGTTTTTAAAAAAAAAAACCATTGGTACGAGCCTGCCACCTGGGAATCGAACTCGGGTCTCTTGACTCGAAATTCCGACCACCCAACCACTCGGCTATCGTGACTTTACAATCAATAATTTAAAAGAAATGTATTCGTTAAAGACGACCGTTCGCAACGACGTCCGTTTGTTGAGTGAAAAGAACACCACATTATTAAATATAAATATAAACCTCTTTATGCCATTCCCAAAACTAGTAAAACATACTCTCATAGATATATATTTGCTTACATAATCATTCATATATACATTTTAAACATCCGTGACTCGAGTACAAACATTCACATTCATCACACAAATGTTTGCCCCGACAGGATTCGTTTCATTAATGATATACATATTATATATGCTACAGATTATTTTTTTGAAATTTTTGATACTGTAGAATAATATGAAATACATGATTCGTGCTCAATTCCGTAAACAGTATTAAGTCTTATTGCATACTCTTAGTTAAATGTTTTCAACATGGAATTTCGCATACTGGTGTAAGCCGATGTTCAGATAACGAAGTACTTTCAATCCACTTTTCATGAAAACTTATTTGGGACAACGTGATATATGGTGAATGATCGTGTCGTCTTTATGTTAAATAAAGCCAAAGTTATAAATTGTGCAAATTAAAAAAAACTTATTGAATACGTGAATATTAAAGCACAGATTATATACGGTGCGTGCTAGTTGCCATGAGAAGCATAAGTCTTATTGTAAACCCTCAGGAAAACGTTATAAATAACATTTCCGCCAACAGTTATAAAGTTGGTTAACTTTCCGAACGGACTTAGTGGCTTCAGAAATTTCCTGATGTCGGTGCCACGTGACTTGAATGCTTTAAGTAGAAATAGTTAGGAAAGATAGAGATTTAAAAACATACTAGCTGTACTAATAGATTCACCTACTGTCGCGAACGCGAAGTTAAAAAATCTTTACGCCAATCCCAATACTGAGGCAGACAGGGTCTAGACAATTAAGTCTCTTCGACCCACCTTCCACCCAAGATATTTTCGGAACAACGTGACAGCTGGTGAGCCGATTGCCGACTTTATGTCCAAGCCAAGGATACAAGTAGTACAGAAACTTTGAAAAACTCATTTATATCGATTGGATCGAAATCAGGTCTCTTGACTCGAATTCCGATCATGCAAACATTCGGCTATCGTGACTTTACAATCAATAATTTAAAAGAAATGTATTCGTTAAAGACGACCGTTCGCAACGACGTCCGTTTGTTGAGTGAAAAGAACACCACATTATTAAATATAAATATAAACCTCTTTATGCCATTCCCAAAACTAGTAAAACATACTCTCATAGATATATATTTGCTTACATAATCATTCATATATACATTTTAAACATCCGTGACTCGAGTACAAACATTCTTATTCATCACACAAATGTTTGCCCCGACAGGATTCGTTTCATTAATGATATACATATTATATATGCTACAGATTATTTGTTTGAAATTTCTGATACTGTAGAATAATATGAAATACATGATTCGTGCTCAATTCCGTAAACAGTATTAAGTCTTATTGCATACTCTTAGTTAAATGTTTTCAACATGGAATTTCGCATACTGGTGTAAGCCGATGTTCAGATAACGAAGTACTTTCAATCCACTTTTCATGAAAACTTATTTGGGACAATGTGATAGATGGTGAATGATCGTGTCGTCTTTATGTTAAATAAAGCCAAAGTTATAAATTGTGCAAATTAAAAAAAACTTATTGAATACGTGAATATTAAAGCACAGATTATATACGGTGCGTGCTCGTTGCCATGAGAAGCATAAGTCTTATTGTAAACCCTCAGGAAAACGTTATAAATAACATTTCCGCCAACAGTTATAAAGTTGGTTAACTTTCCGAACGGACTTAGTGGCTTCAGAAATTTCCTGATGTCGGTGCCACGTGACTTGAATGCTTTAAGTAGAAATAGTTAGGAAAGATAGAGATTTAAAAACATACTAGCTGTACTAATAGATTCACCTACTGTCGCGAACGCGAAGTTAAAAAAATCTTTACGCCAATCCCAATACTGAGGCAGACAGGGGTCTAGACAATTAAGTCCTATCGATCCACCTATGACCGAAGACATGTTTTGGGACAACGTAGTGGTCAAGTCGCCGTCTTTTTGTTCGAGAAAACAATATATATCGTACATAAGTTTTGAAAAAAAAAACCATTGGTACGAGCTGGTCAACTGGAGATCGAACACGGGTCTCTTGACTCGAATTCCGATCATGCAAACATTCGGCTATCGTGACCTTTTTATACAATTGTATGTATACGAAAGGACTTAATTGTCTAGACCACTCATGCCTCAGACCACATCTACACCCGGATTGGGAATAGGGTGAAGATATTATTTTTTATTTTAGATTTTAGATTATTTATTTTTTATTTATAATTGTATTACAGACAGATATAGCGTGACCGAAATGTATTGGTCCATAGATAGCTGTGAGGGGTTGGAGGCTCTTCAGCCACAAATGTTCGTACCTAAGACAGATATCGGAACAAGAATCGCTCATAGAGATCATTATTAGCTATATTGCTTAAAATTATAAATGAGAGACACGATAGCCGAGTGGTTGGGTGATCAGTATTCAAGTCAAGAACGGATGTATTTTAAAAAATTATTTCCAATAAATAGTTTACAGATGAGTTCTCTCCACCGTGGACATAGATAATGGAGATGACTACCTCATTGAGCGTAATTACAATTGATTTGTATATTTTTCTTGGCGCATAAATAGTAGAGAGTATAGACTGTCTGTGGACTCAGACGGCTCCTAGGTAGAGAAAGATTCTACCACCTTCATAAACATAAGGTATATTCTACTATTAACCAAGTAAATATTAATTACAGTTGTAGTTAACTAATGCAGAAATGGGGACAGCACCACATATATTGCTCTGATCCCAAAATAAGTGACTAAAGTACTTGTATCACAAATGCCCAGACCTGAGGTAATGTAGAAAAAGTGAGTGTCCACATTAAGCCGTCTGTAAATGGAACCCCTGGAAACCCCTGGATCTCTGAACTGGTAACACCTTGAAAAATGATATGTCATGTCATAACCGGGAGTCATTTATTCGTCATAAATGGGCTTTTGCAACAATATCGCGTAAAGCTTTAAGATTTCATTTGACACTTCCACTTGTTGCACGTGAAACGCAAGCAGACATCAGATTTGAAGTTAAAATTACAGTTTAATTTTTTTTTAATCTTTAACTCTATTTTTAATACTGGAATAGTCACTATAGCCAAGTGGTTGGGTGATCAGAGTTAAAGTTTTTATTTATTTATTTATTCTTTATTGTGTACATCTCAGACTAAGAACTGCTATGGGCGGACTAAATGTTTGGTAGCATTCTCTACAAGTAAACCTTTACAAACTAAGAATAAAAATATAAAAGATAAAATAAAGTAAAAGATTCCAAGCTTTTGGGTGATTGGAATTCAAATCAAGAGACCCGAGTTCTAAAGACTCTTCAGTCATTGCTACGAGTCTATATAGACTCATTGCTACGTATCTATATAGACTCGTAGCAATGATTTTTTTTAATTTTTTACGATTTATTTTATTTATCTAAAATAAGCTCCGATGAATTGCTTGTTTAAGGGACTAAATTGTATAGACCTCTGACTACCCCCTTATTTGAGAAAAACGTGTAGATATAATTTACTTTGAAGGTATTATTTTAAAACTCTCATCGAGTGCATGCGTTCATATAGCGCTTTGAGGCATTCTCTACCATTAGTCATTATTAAGGCTGATGTTTTGCAACCTTATTTAGGCAAACGAAGTGTTGACGACTCCCACAACATGATGGAGCGACGACCTGCAGTATATTGCAGGGAGTTGATACATGCAGATGACAGATGATCGTTCTATGTGCCAAAAACTACTGATATGGCCAACTCGCTTGGCAAAAGTGGCGATTATGGCAAACATTCCGATATGGGAGAGGGCTATATCCTACAGTGGATTTTTACAGACCGTTATTATATGAAGTCACGATAGCCGAGTTGTTGGGTGGTTGCAATTTCGAGTCGTGAGACCCGAGTTCGAAAAAACTTATGTACGAATTTCATCGTTGGCTTGGACATAAAGGCGGCGACAGGCTCACCACCTGTCACGTTGTCTCGTAAATATCTTCGGTGGAAGGTGTGTCAAAGGGATATAATTGTCTAGACTTGACCTCTGTCTACCCCTGTATTGGGAAATTGCGTGAAGATATTATATATTACATATGTTATTATATGAAATTATCATCAAATTTATTTAAAAATTTTATCTGTTTAAAAAATAATAATAAAACAAATTCCACAAGATATAGAAAACATTTTAACATCACTCGGCTTTCAAACGGAGGCGCCAATTAAAGCTCTCTTTTGCGGTAAATGAGGAAAGCTTTTACGAACCCCTTTGTGACTAGTTTTTGTGTCTCACACGACGCTTGCTGCAAGTTTCTTTATAAGGGTTGTTATAATAAAAATTACACACTTTTAAACATGCCAAATGTTTAGCAAAATCTATATACGATTTATGTCGTTGGCCTTAACACTGAAACTGCGGCATGTTGTAATTCACTATTTACTGTAATTTATGTCATCTCAAATATAAGCTTCGGTGAAATGTGAGTCAAAACGACTGTTTTATACAGTACTCTAGCTGCCGAAATAGAGTGAGAAACTGAAATCTAAAAAGAGTATTAAAATATATTAACGTCAGGTACGTTTATGAATAATTAAACTGATATGCATTTAAATTTGCGAAATGTACTACATATTATATACGTATTTTGTTGTAGTGTATGTATTGACTCAACTTAAAAAGAGCAAAAAATTTTAATTGAATAAAAAGTTCAGAAAGAAAGCGAGATAATAAAAATTAAAATTTTCTCTCTCTGTATTCGCGGGTCAGATTGAATCCGCAGCAGAAGTAAGGTAGCCGACATAGCAGTAAAGAGAGGCGGGCTGAAGTTGCTATAAGCCGGCGACATAGCTCGACGAACTGATAACCGTTAGGGAAAAATGATTCTCGAGTGGCAACCTTGTATAGGCAAACGCAGTGTATGAAGATCTCCCACAAGATGGAGTGATGACCAGCAAAATATTGCAGGGAGTCGATGGATACAAGAAACTGAGGACCGTTCTTTGTTTCGAATTCTAGAGGTACATATATTCAGCAGTGGATGCTTGATAGGCTGTAAAGAAGAAGAAGAACTATCTGCTAGTATTTCGTGTTTTAAAAGTCATATAACATCTAACAGAGAGTTAGCACAGAGGACTTGCAATGCATGCCACCCTTATGTAGCGGTTCAGAGTTAGTATAACCAGACTTCTCGCGCCTTGAATGGTGCTTTAAGTTTCTTTTATAATTTTACATAGCGCTTAAAGGTGCATCAAAAGAAACTTAACAAAGAAAAAGATGGTTGTAAAGTAAAACAAAAGTTTCAATGAACTCTAAGAACTTACCGATAAAGATTTTAGATGCAATATCTATTATAACTTTAAGAGGTACTGCAATTAAGATAGCAGTCTAGACAATATTTTACTAGACAGACATAAAATGAAGATTAATTTTATTTCAGGAAAGCATGAATCCTTTATTTTTATTAAAAACTATTAGTATGAAATACCTAAGCAATTTCTTTTTACTACTGTCATATAAACAGCAAACGTGTCAGATTTTGAAAACAATTGGAAAAAATAAATTTTTGCATGTTCACAATTTTTTTTAATTTTATTGCCACCAAGGGGTACCAATCAGTCAGTAATGCCTGTTTTGGATGCTATTAAGAAAGCAAGTTAATTGTTATACTTAGATATCCGATTGTTTGCTTTACGGATACTAATTTGCGGTTTTAAGGTTCCAGTAAGACATACTTTGCTTCAGTTTCGTAATAATGCGGAAAGTCACGGATGGGATTTAGTGCATAACAAGTGATACCAGAAAGTATAATAATACATACTCTTTCGTCTGTTTTTTTTTTTTTTCATTTAAGGAACCTCATTATATAACGGCGGTAGATTAAAAAATGACTATAGATAAACGGATGTATATTCTTATTTCGATAAATAAATAAGTCACGATACCCGAGTGGTCGGAATTTAGAGTCAAGAGACCCGAGTTCGATCCCCAGGTGGCAGGCTCGTAGCAACGGGTTTTTCAAAACCTTATGTACGAATTATAGTTGGCTTGGACATAAAGTCGGCGACGGGCTCACCACCTGTCACGTTGTCCCGAAAATATCTTCGGTGGAAAGTGGGTCAAAGGGACTTAATTGTCTAGACTAAACCTCTGTCTACCCCTGTATTGGGAATTGCGTGAAGATATTAAAATATTTTATTTAAGATAAATAAATGATTTGACGTTAACACACGAAAATATAATATCTTCTATTCTACATGAATACTTTTATATTTCATAAATAATAAAATCCTCTTAAAGAAAACGTAAATTTGCATAAAAGCAAAAGTTGCTTAAAAGTGAATATGAAATCCTTAAATGCAAATAACCCATTAAGTCCGAGTGCTGTATAATATTCCTATAAAAAAAGAAGTTGAAACCTTTTACAAGTCGCTGGCGAAACTTCGTCTAAACTTATTTCACTGATCAATTATGATAAAACTTTATGTGATTTATTATAGGCTCATACCAAATTTATATCATACATCAAGGCGGTGACAGACTCACTACGTGCCACGTTGTCCAATTTTTTGGGACAACGTGACAGTTAGTCTTCGGTGTAAGGTGGATCGAAAGTAATATTACAATTTAAATATAGTAACCCTTACATCTTACATAATGTCACGATAGCTGTGTGGTTGAGTGGACGGAATTTCGAGTCAAGAGACCCGAGTTCGATCCTTAAAAACTTATGTACGAATTATAGTTGGCTTGGACATAACCTCGATGACCAGTGGAGCCGGCATCACGTTTTCTTAACCAATTTCAATTCAAATTTATGTGCGAAAGGCGAGAGAGTATGCTTAAATTTTTAAACAATCTTAAAAGGAATGTTAAAAGTATTAAGACGTAACTGGGAAGCAGTCTGGTGTTGGGATATTCTATTATCTTTTAATTTAAACGAGATCATCTTGTATGTTTTTTAGATAGGCAGATAAATATGTTACTAGATATAAACAATGAAGTGAATCCGTCCAGAGACAAGCATTGCAGCTTAGTTAGAGTAGATAACTGGAATATTAATAATGTTATGTGGCAATGCTAGTATTATTTTGAAAGGTACCACAAACACCGGGACTCGAGACAATATATACATATATAGATAGAGACAGCATCACATACATTGCTCCGATCCCAATGTAAGATGCTAAAGCACTTGAGGTATGAGAATCGGAAACAACGAACGCACTACAGACACACAGACCCGAGAAAATGTAGAAAACTGGTTTTTCTACAGTTCCGTGAGGTCCCGGGTTCGATTTCCGGTCGGTAAACTCTAGAAAATACTTTTCAATATTTTCTCGGAATTGGGTGTTTGTGATATTTCCGTTGTTTCTGACTCCATAATACAAGTGCTTAAGCTGGTTACTATAGGACATGAACAATGTTTGTGATGTTGTCCCTATCTCTGTATTTATTTATATATTTATTGAACCCTTGTGGTTTTTGTTGAGTTATTAAACTTATATTTGTAATTTCGAGTTATTAAAATATATCAAATAATAGTTGTAATCCGACTTGAGTAATCTATATATTGATGTATGTATTAATTTATTTATTTAATAATCATAACAGGTACCCACATAAGTTACGGGGATAACAACAAAAAAAAAGTAAACAAATTTTTCACATGAATTTACAATAAACCACATTTATAAACAGTTGAGAAATCCAAGCCGAGTGCGCCTTACTGTTGCAAACTTCGAACAACTTCTTTAATAACCTCGATGACCAGTGGAGCCGGCATCACGTTTTCTTAACCAATTTCAATTCAAATTTATGTGCGAAAGGCGAGAGAGTATGCTTAAATTTTTTAAACAATCTTAAAAGGAATGTTAAAAGTATTAAGACGTAACTGGGATGCAGTCTGGTGTTGGGATATTCTATTATCTTTTAATTTAAACGAGATCATCTTGTATGTTTTTTAGATAGGCAGATAAATATGTTAATAGATATAAACAATGAAGTGAATCCGTCCAGAGACAAGCATTGCAGCTTAGTTAGAGTAGTTAACTGGAATATTAATAATGTTATGTGGCAATGCTAGTATTATTTTGAAAGGTACCACAAACACCGGGACTCGAGACAATATATACATATATAGATAGAGACAGCATCACATACATTGCTCCGATCCCAATGTAAGATGCTAAAGCACTTGAGGTATGAGAATCGGAAACAACGAACGCACTACAGACACACAGACCCGAGAAAATGTAGAAAACTGGTTTTTCTACAGTTCCGTGAGGTCCCGGGTTCGATTTCCGGTCGGTAAACTCTAGAAAATACTTTTCAATATTTTCTCGGAATTGGGTGTTTGTGATATTTCCGTTGTTTCTGACTCCATAATACAAGTGCTTAAGCTGGTTACTATAGGACATGAACAATGTTTGTGATGTTGTCCCTATCTCTGTATTTATTTATATATTTATTGAACCCTTGTGGTTTTGTTGAGTTATTAAACTGAAATCTAAAAAGAGTATTAAAATATATTAACGTCAGGTACGTTTATGAATAATTAAACTGATATGCATTTAAATTTGCGAAATGTACTACATATTATATACGTATTTTGTTGTAGTGTATGTATTGACTCAACTTAAAAAGAGCAAAAAATTTTAATTGAATAAAAGTTCAGAAAGAAAGCGAGATAATAAAAATTACACACTTTTAAACATGCCAAATGTTTAGCAAAATCTATATACGATTTATGTCGTTGGCCTTAACACTGAAACTGCGGCATGTTGTAATTCACTATTTACTGTAATTTATGTCATCTCAAATATAAGCTTCGGTGAAATGTGAGTCAAAACGACTGTTTTATACAGTACTCTAGCTGCCGAAATAGAGTGAGAAACTGAAATCTAAAAAGAGTATTAAAATATATTAACGTCAGGTACGTTTATGAATAATTAAACTGATATGCATTTAAATTTGCGAAATGTACTACATATTATATACGTATTTTGTTGTAGTGTATGTATTGACTCAACTTAAAAAGAGCAAAAATTTTAATTGAATAAAAGTTCAGAAAGAAAGCGAGATAATAAAAATTACACACTTTTAAACATGCCAAATGTTTAGCAAAATCTATATACGATTTATGTCGTTGGCCTTAACACTGAAACTGCGGCATGTTGTAATTCACTATTTACTGTAATTTATGTCATCTCAAATATAAGCTTCGGTGAAATGTGAGTCAAAACGACTGTTTTATACAGTACTCTAGCTGCCGAAATAGAGTGAGAAACTGAAATCTAAAAAGAGTATTAAAATATATTAACGTCAGGTACGTTTATGAATAATTAAACTGATATGCATTTAAATTTGCGAAATGTACTACATATTATATACGTATTTTGTTGTAGTGTATGTATTGACTCAACTTAAAAAGAGCAAAAAATTTTAATTGAATAAAAGTTCAGAAAGAAAGCGAGATAATAAAAATTACACACTTTTAAACATGCCAAATGTTTAGCAAAATCTATATACGATTTATGTCGTTGGCCTTAACACTGAAACTGCGGCATGTTGTAATTCACTATTTACTGTAATTTATGTCATCTCAAATATAAGCTTCGGTGAAATGTGAGTCAAAACGACTGTTTTATACAGTACTCTAGCTGCCGAAATAGAGTGAGAAACTGAAATCTAAAAAGAGTATTAAAATATATTAACGTCAGGTACGTTTATGAATAATTAAACTGATATGCATTTAAATTTGCGAAATGTACTACATATTATATACGTATTTTGTTGTAGTGTATGTATTGACTCAACTTAAAAAGAGCAAAAAATTTTAATTGAATAAAAGTTCAGAAAGAAAGCGAGATAATAAAAATTACACACTTTTAAACATGCCAAATGTTTAGCAAAATCTATATACGATTTATGTCGTTGGCCTTAACACTGAAACTGCGGCATGTTGTAATTCACTATTTACTGTAATTTATGTCATCTCAAATATAAGCTTCGGTGAAATGTGAGTCAAAACGACTGTTTTATACAGTACTCTAGCTGCCGAAATAGAGTGAGAAACTGAAATCTAAAAAGAGTATTAAAATATATTAACGTCAGGTACGTTTATGAATAATTAAACTGATATGCATTTAAATTTGCGAAATGTACTACATATTATATACGTATTTTGTTGTAGTGTATGTATTGACTCAACTTAAAAAGAGCAAAAAATTTTAATTGAATAAAAGTTCAGAAAGAAAGCGAGATAATAAAAATTACACACTTTTAAACATGCCAAATGTTTAGCAAAATCTATATACGATTTATGTCGTTGGCCTTAACACTGAAACTGCGGCATGTTGTAATTCACTATTTACTGTAATTTATGTCATCTCAAATATAAGCTTCGGTGAAATGTGAGTCAAAACGACTGTTTTATACAGTACTCTAGCTGCCGAAATAGAGTGAGAAACTGAAATCTAAAAAGAGTATTAAAATATATTAACGTCAGGTACGTTTATGAATAATTAAACTGATATGCATTTAAATTTGCGAAATGTACTACATATTATATACGTATTTTGTTGTAGTGTATGTATTGACTCAACTTAAAAAGAGCAAAAATTTTAATTGAATAAAAGTTCAGAAAGAAAGCGAGATAATAAAAATTACACACTTTTAAACATGCCAAATGTTTAGCAAAATCTATATACGATTTATGTCGTTGGCCTTAACACTGAAACTGCGGCATGTTGTAATTCACTATTTACTGTAATTTATGTCATCTCAAATATAAGCTTCGGTGAAATGTGAGTCAAAACGACTGTTTTATACAGTACTCTAGCTGCCGAAATAGAGTGAGAAACTGAAATCTAAAAAGAGTATTAAAATATATTAACGTCAGGTACGTTTATGAATAATTAAACTGATATGCATTTAAATTTGCGAAATGTACTACATATTATATACGTATTTTGTTGTAGTGTATGTATTGACTCAACTTAAAAAGAGCAAAAAATTTTAATTTTATTGCCACTAAGGTACCAATCAGTTAGTAATGCCTGTTTTGATGCTATTAAGAAAGCAAGTTAATTGTTATACTTAGATATCCGATTGTTTGCTTTACGGATACTAATTTGCGGTTTTAAGGTTCCAGTAAGACATACTTTGCTTCAGTTTCGTAATAATGCGGAAAGTCACGGATGGGATTTAGTGCATAACAAGTGATACCAGAAAGTATAATAATACATACTCTTTCGTCTGTTTTTTTTTTTTTCATTTAAGAAACCTCATTATATAACGGCGGTAGATTAAAAAATGACTATAGATAAACGGATGTATATTCTTATTTCTATAAATAAATAAGTCACGATAGCCGAGTGGTCGGAATTTAGAGTCAAGAGACCCGAGTTCGATCCCCAGGTGGCAGGCTCGTACCAACGGGTTATTAAAAACTTATGTACGAATTATAGTTGGCTTGGACATAAAGTCGGCGACGGGCTCACCACCTGTCACGTTGTCCCGAAAATATCTTCGGTGGAAAGTGGGTCAAAGGGACTTAATTGTCTAGACTAAACCTCTGTCTACCCCTGTATTGGGAATTGCGTGAAGATATTAAAATATTTTATTTAAGATAAATAAATGATTTGACGTTAACACACGAAAATATAATATCTTCTATTCTACATGAATACTTTTATATTTCATAAATAATAAAATCCTCTAAAAGAAAACGTAATTTGCATAAAAGCAAAAGTTGCTTAAAAGTGAATATGAAATCCTTAAATGCAAATAACCCATTAAGTCCGAGTGCTGTATAATATTCCTATAAAAAAGAAGTTGAAACCTTTACAAGTCGCTGGCGAAACTTCGTCTAAACTTATTTCATTGATCAATTATGATAAAACTTTATGTGATTTATTATAGGCTCATACCAAATTTATATCATACATCAAGGCGGTGACAGACTCACTACGTGCCACGTTGTCCAATTTTTTGGGACAACGTGACAGTTAGTCTTCGGTGTAAGGTGGATCGAAAGTAATATTACAATTTAAATATAGTAACCCTTACATCTTACATAATGTCACGATAGCTGTGTGGTTGAGTGGACGGAATTTCGAGTCAAGAGACCCGAGTTCGATCCTTAAAAAACTTATGTACGATGCCATATTATTGATTTTTAAATCTGATGATATTTGTGCTGAACTTTTTTATGTTATTAAATTAGAGAGAAAGAAGTTAAAATTTTAACTGACACGGGCGGGATTGGAACCCGCGACCTTCGCCGATACGTGCACCACAAACACCCAGACCCAAGAAAATGTAGAAAAACTGGTTTTTCTACAGTTCCGTGAGGTCCCGGGTTCGATTCCCGGTCGGTAAACTCTAGAAAATACTTTTTCAATATTTTCTCGGAATTGGGTGTTTGTGATATTTCCGTTGTTTCTGACTCCATAATACAAGTGCTTAAGCTGGTTACTATAGGACATGAACAGTGTTTGTTATGTTGTCCCTATCTCTGTATTTATTTATATATTTATTGAAACCTTGTGGTTTTTGTTGAGTTATTAAACTTATATTTGTAATTTCGAGTTATTAAAATATATCAAATAATAGTTGTAATCCGACTTGAGTAATCTATATATTGATGTATGTATTAATTTATTTATTTAATAATAGGTACCCACATAAGTTACGGGGATAACAACAAAAAAAAGTAAACAAATTTTTCACATGAATTTACAATAAATCACATTTATAAACAGTTGAGAAATCCAAGCCGAGTGCGCCTTGCTGTTGCAAACTTCGAACAACTTCTTTAATAACCTCGATGACCAGTGGAGCCGGCATCACGTTTTCTTAACCAATTTCAATTCAAATTTATGTGCGAAAGGCGAGAGAGTATGCTTAAATTTTTTAAACAATCTTAAAAGGAATGTTAAAAGTATTAAGACGTAACTGGGAAGCAGTCTGGTGTTGGGATATTCTATTATCTTTTAATTTAAACGAGATCATCTTGTATGTTTTTTAGATAGGCAGATAAATATGTTACTAGATATAAACAATGAAGTGAATCCGTCCAGAGACAAGCATTGCAGCTTACTTAGAGTAGATAACTGGAATATTAATAATGTTATGTGGCAATGCTAGTATTATTTTGAAAGGTACCACAAACACCGGGACTCGAGACAATATATACATATATAGATAGAGACAGCATCACATACATTGCTCCGATCCCAATGTAAGATGCTAAAGCACTTGAGGTATGAGAATCGGAAACAACGAACGCACTACAAACACACAGACCCGAGAAAATGTAGAAAAACTGGTTTTTCTACAGTTCCGTGAGGTCCCGGGTTCGATTTCCGGTCGGTAAACTCTAGAAAATACTTTTTCAATATTTTCTCGGAATTGGGTGTTTGTGATATTTCCGTTGTTTCTGACTCCATAATACAAGTGCTTAAGCTGGTTACTATAGGACATGAACAGTGTTTGTTATGTTGTCCCTATCTCTGTATTTATTTATATATTTATTGAAACCTTGTGGTTTTTGTTGAGTTATTAAACTTATATTTGTAATTTCGAGTTATTAAAATATATCAAATAATAGTTGTAATCCGACTTGAGTAATCTATATATTGATGTATGTATTAATTTATTTATTTAATAATAGGTACCCACATAAGTTACGGGGATAACAACAAAAAAAAAGTAAACAAATTTTTCACATGAATTTACAATAAACCACATTTATAAACAGTTGAGAAATCCAAGCCGAGTGCGCCTTGCTGTTGCAAACTTCGAATAACTTCTTTAATAACCTCGATGACCAGTGGAGCCGGCATCACGTTTTCTTAACCAATTTCAATTCAAATTTATGTGCGAAAGGCGAGAGAGTATGCTTAAATTTTTTAAACAATCTTAAAAGGAATGTTAAAAGTATTAAGACGTAACTGGGAAGCAGTCTGGTGTTGGGATATTCTATTATCTTTTAATTTAAACGAGATCATCTTGTATGTTTTTTAGATAGGCAGATAAATATGTTACTAGATATAAACAATGAAGTGAATCCGTCCAGAGACAAGCATTGCAGCTTAGTTAGAGTAGATAACTGGAATATTAATAATGTTATGTGGCAATGCTAGTATTATTTTGAAAGGTACCACAAACACCGGGACTCGAGACAATATATACATATATAGATAGAGACAGCATCACATACATTGCTCCGATCCCAATGTAAGATGCTAAAGCACTTGAGGTATGAGAATCGGAAACAACGAACGCACTACAAACACACAGACCCGAGAAAATGTAGAAAAAGTGTTTTTTTTTTACATTGACCCGACCGGGAATCGAACCAGGGACCTCGAGATGGCGAAAGCTTGAAAACCGGTGTTTACGCTACTCGTCCACGGAGGTCGTCGATATTGAAAAATTGTTTTTCTACATTGATTCACCCGAACTAAAATCCGTAAACTTATGTGCAAATTATATAGATGGCTTGGACATAAAGACGGCGACGGGCTCATAACCTGTCCCGAAAATATCTTTGATGGAAGGTAGGTCGAAGTTACTAAATTGTCTAGACTAGAACTCTGTCTAACCCTGTATTGGGAATTGAAAATTCAACCGTCAGTCGAAGCTTTTGGTTGCCCGAGACTGGGACAATTGTGTGTTGCTCGGGCACGTAATCTGATAAAATATTTAAAATTACGACAGCCGCGTTCTTGATCGGAATTCGAGTCAAGAGACCTAAGTTCGAACCCCAGATAGTAGGTATTGGCTTGAACATAAAGACGCCGACAGGCTCACCACCTGTCACGTTGTTCCAAGATAAATATCTTCGGTGAAAGATGGGTCGAAAGGACATAATTATGTATGCCTCTGTTTACCCTATTATTGAAACAGGCGTGAAGATATTTTTATTTATATGTGCTCATGTTTATTTACATGTGTCACACTCTTCAGATACATTTCAAGAATATTTCAGATTTCAAGTATATCCAGACAGATTTTACTTAACTGCCTTAACAGTCCGTATTGGGCCAATTTAGGATATAGGCTTTAGCCATGTCAAGTATTTGCAGTTATCGCTACACTTGGTTAGACAGCGCTACATGTGATGATAAGTGATTACCGCCGCCCATGAACATCTGCAATACCGGAGGAATAGCAAATGCGTTGCCAGCCTTTGAGTAAGGTATAGGCTTTTTTCTTGAAATTCACAAAGTCGTATCGGTCCGGAAAAACCGCTGACGGCAGCACATTCTATAAAAGGCAAGTGCGTGGCAGAAAATTCCGCGAAAAACACACTGTGGTGGAATGGCAAGCATCAAGGTGCTGTTGATGAAATTTATAAATGTATAATTATGAATAATTAATGTATGTCTTAATACGAAGGGCACTTTACAACTTAAACGTTGCTGTCCGTCCATGTTTTAGTGTGAAGACCTCTGAGGAGGAGTGGTGCACATACCACGGTGTCGCTAAGACTGAGGACTCGGTGCCGATTCTGTCTCGATCTGACAAATCGAAGTAAAACAATTCTTTTTCTACATTTCCTCGAGTCTGGGTGTTTGTAGTACGTTCGTTGTTTCTAATTATCCTCGATTTGATTATTGTAGTTTCAAAAATCATAAAATTATATGCGCGATGAAAAAAAATTAAAAATCTTTTCACACCTAATATATTTATTTGTGTTTAAATAGTCTTTGTCGAGCGTTAATTACTTTATAAAGTATTCAATAGATGTTCAAAGATTAATTATCTTTCATAATGGCTTACAGCGTGGTAAGGGCGCGGTTTTGCTGTAATGAGATTCTGTAGTTTCATAACGTATTTTCTCAAATCCCTGAAAATAATTGTTTCTTCATTACTATTAGGAAGTTAACCAGCGTTTCTACCATATAATGCAGTGTATAAGATTTGACCATTATTAAGAGGTATTGTAATGAGGAAGTCACGATAGCCCAGTGTTTAAGACGGCGACGGGCTCACCACCTGTCACGTTGTCCCGAAAATATCTTCGGTGGAATGTGGGTCGAAGGGTCTTAGTTGTCTAGACTCGACTTCTGTATTGAGAATTGCGTGAAGATATATATTTATTTTTATTTTTGTAATGAGGTATTAATGAGGTATTATCAAAATTATTATCGTAATAAGCAATCATCTAAGCGTCTGCATACTTTCTGGATGACTTCCGTGAACCAGTTGCGCACAAACAGGTTTTCACAGTGTCGTCAGTTTCCGGTCCCAGGTTTGATTCTCGATCGGGTCGATGTTGAAAACACTTTTTCTGTATTTTCTCGGGACTGTGATACCTTCGTTGTTTTTGATTACAAAATATAAGTGCTTTAGTAACTTTGGGATCACATAAATTTGGTATTTATTATTTATTTATATAAGATATATGATATCGGCAAAGACCTTATCTACGTTGTCACCTTGTCCCAAGTAAGCTCCAGTGAAATATGTGTCCCAAATACTAAAATGTTTAGTTCTACCATCAACCTAACAACGGAAACATGATCGTGAGATTGTTTTTGATTAACCTATAATAAGATGATGTTCGTTCGTTACATTTAAGCATTACTGTAAATGTATGAAAAAAATGTATTTTTAAAATAGGACCATTTTACTTCTTTCATCGATTTAGTTACTGAAAATAAATAAAGAAATACATTTTTAAATTATTATAAGTCCCGACCGTTGGCGAGAAAACTTTCGCACCATTCCCAATACTTAGATTGACAGAGGTGTAGAGAACTAAGTGCCTCCGACACACCTTTCACTGAAGGTTTTTTTGGGATAAAGTGACAATTGGTGAGCCTGTCACCGCCTCTATGTCCAAGCCAAGGATACAAGTCGTACAGAAACTTTGAAAAAAGTCATTTGTATCGATTGGATCGAAATCAGGGCACTTGACTCGAATTCCGAACACGTAACCACTCGGCTAATAAAAAATAAGAAATAATTAATGATATTTAGTTTGTTACAGAGACCGCAATGTAAACGAAATTAAAATTAACTTCATCGCTAACTGCCAAAAATCTAATCACTTTACAAATTATGTTGAGTTTACAAAAATGATATAATTAAACATTTAAGAGCTAATAACAATTTTACTAAAGCACTAACTTTGACGCCGTTGTAATACTACAATATGCTCAGTGTACAATATGGCATACTATTTTTGCTTTACAGAAAATCTGAATATCGACATGCGGTGGGCTGTAATGATAAACTCGTTGTCCGATCTGTAATCAAACATGTCGTGGAAAAGTTGGATCACGAAGAGATGTGGTTTATGTGTTTGATTACAATTAATAAAATAAATAAATTAATATCTTCACGCAATTCCCAACACTGGGGTAGACAGAGGTCTAGTCTAGACAATTAAGTTTCTTCGACCCACCTTCCACCGAAGATATTTTCGGGACAACATGACAGGTGGTGAGCCGATCGCCGTCTTTATGTCCAAGCCAACGATATAATTCGTACATAAGTTTTTGAAAAAACCAATTGGTACGAGCCTGCCACCTGGGAATTGAAGTCGGGTCTCATGACTCGAAATTCCGACCACCCAACCACTCCGCTATCGTAACTTTACTTTACAATCAATAATTAAAAAAAAATGTATTCGTTAAAGACGTCCGTTCGCAACGACGTCCGTTTGTTAAGTGAAAAGAACACCACATTATTAAATATAAATTTAAACCTTTTTAAAGAAAGTTTTTACGAAACACCTTCCGTCGAAGATATTTTTTAGGACAACGTGACAGGTGGTGAATTTGTCGCCGACTTTATGTCTAAGCTAATGGTAAGACATACTCTCATAGATATATATTTGTTTACATAATCATTCATAGATACATTTTAAACATCCGTGACTCGAGTACAAGCATTCACATTCATCACACAAATGTTTGCCCCGACAGGATTCGTTTCATTAATGATATACATGTAATATATGCTACAGATTTATTGTTTTAAATTTCTGATAGAATAGATTTTACATGATTCGTGCTCAATTCCGTAAACAGTATAAAGTCTTCTTGCATACTCTTAGTTAAAAGCCGATGTCCAGATAACGAAGTACTTTCAACCCACTTTTCATGAAAATTATTTGGGACAACGTGATAGATGGTGAGTGATCGTGTCGTCTTTATGTTAAATAAAGCCAACGTTATAAATTGTGCAAGTTTAACAAAACTTATTGGTAGGAGCCCATCTCCTGGAGATCGAAGTCGAGTCTCTCAACTCGTATTCCGATCATCGAAACACTCGGCTACAGTGATTATTGTAACGTGAATATTATAGCACAGATTATATACGGTGCGTGCTCGTTGCCGTGAGAAGCATAAGTCTTATTGTATACCCTCAGGATAACGTTATAAATAACATTTCCGCCAACAGTTATAACGTTGGTTAACTTTCCGAACGGACTTAGTGGCTTCAGAAATTTCCTGATGTCGGTGCCATGGGACTTGAATGCTTTAAGTAGAAATAGTTAGGAAAGATAAAGATTTAAAAACATACTAGCTGTACTAATAGATTCACCTACTGTCGCGAACGCGAAGTTAAAAAAATCTTCACGCCAATCCCAATACTGAGGCAGACAGGGGTCTAGACAATTAAGTCCTATCGATCCACCTATCACCGAAGACATGTTTTGGGACAACGTAGTGGTCAAATCGCCGTCTTTTTGTCCGAGAAAACAATATATATCGTACATAAGTTTTGAAAAAAAAACCATTGGTACGAGCTGGCCAACTGGAGATCGAACACGGGTCTCTTGACTCGAATTCCGATCATGCAAACATTCGGCTATCGTGACCTTTTTATACAATTGTATGTATACGAAAGGACTTAATTGTCTAGACCACTCATACCTCAGACCACATCTACACCCGGATTGGGAATAGGGTGAAGATATTATTTATTTTTTATTTATAATTGTATTACAGACAGATATAGCGTGACCGAAATGTATTGGGGTATTTTAAAAAATTATGTGCGTATTATATCGATGGCTTGGCCGATGGCGACAGGCTCACCACATGTCGCGTTGTCCCAAAAACATGTATTATGTTTATATATTTTCTCTATATTTTATAAATGTGTAGTGAGTTCTTGCAGTAAAATAACTATTAATTGTAAGAACTTAGGTAAGAGTCAATTTATATGATGACGATTTATGCAGTTTACAAAACCTACTACTTAACGAAAGAGAATTTTAAGCATTTTTTCTATGCATTTGTTATGATTTTAGTAATCATCTTAACTAAGTTACTGTTCTTACATACATACAAACATATACTTTCCATTATCCTTACTTTTTAAATTTTTACCTGTGAATTCGTTTGTTTGTTTGGCTTTCACTCCCAAACCGCTAAGCCGATTTTGATTAACTATATGTCAAGTAATGCATATAATACTTTATCTCGTGATAACTTTACATTAAAACAGTAAAAGCCGTATACTAAAGATTTTAATGAAATACTAAAATGTACTCATTTGCGTACCAAAATCTCTTCATAAATCCTCTCCTTTACTATTGCGGCACAGGTACGAACAATAATACCAGTTAGAACAAACTTAATGCCTCGGTACGCAAGCAAGCGCGACGGTTGGTGTTTACTTGCACCTGTTCTGGTACAATATTTAAACAGAATAAAGTTTATAAACATTCATTGAAATATGTTTTTAGTTATTACTATTTTAAATCTTCAAGCGTTGCTTATACTCGGGTAGTCAGAGATCTGGAGAATTTCAAATGTAGGTAAAGAATTTTTTACTTAACCATATTTTTATTATGGAAGAATAGTAGCGAATGAGCTATTACACAACCTGTAAGGAAGTGGCTGTTGTACCTCATAACAAGAGCAAACTATTTCCAAAGAAATAGTTTACAGATGAGTTCTCTCCACCTTGGACATAGATAATGGAGATGACTACCACATTGAGCGTAATTACAATTGATTTGTATATTTTTCTTGGCGCATAAATAGCAGAGAGTATAGACTGTCTGTGGACTCAGACAGCTCCTAGGCAGAGAAGGAATCTACCACCTTCATAAACATAAGGTATATTCTACTATTAACAAAGTAAATATTAATTACAGTTGTAGTTAACTAATGCAGAAATGGGGACAGCACCACATATATTGCTCTGATCCCAAAATAAGTGACTAAAGTACTTGTATCACAAATGCCCAGGAGGTAATGTAGAAAAAGTGAGTGTCCACATTAAGCCGTCTGTAAATGGAACCCCTGGAAACCCTGAATCTCTGAACTGGCAACACCTTGAAAAATGATGGACACGCCACTCGTCCACGGAGGTATACTTGTAATGCTATTCACCGAGTATACTTATTAGCCAAGTAAATTTTAATAACACTCGTAGTCAATAAAGTTATGTATATAGGTCTATACTTAAATACTGAAAAGAGATCAATGTATGTGATGATACTGCACTTGTGTTATGGAATCAGAAACAACAAAGATACCACAAACTCCCAGATTTGAGATATATTTCCTTATTTCTGCATTAACCTGTCCGGGATTCGAAAAAGCTGTTCCTCCACTCGGGACAGATCATCGTCAGTAAATTTCGATGGCGTAGAAACCAGCCATGAATAAAAACGAAATAATGAATATATCCATATTTTTGCATAGCATTCACTGAACTCACATTGATGCAAATGTAACGACGCCAAAGGGCATAACCGGGAGTCATTTATTCGCCATGAATGGGCTTTTGCAACAATATCGCTTAAAGCTTTAAGATTTCATTTGACACTTCCACTTGTTGTACGTTAAACGCAAGCAGACATCAGATTTGAAGTTAAAATTACAGTTTAATTTTTTTTTAATCTTTCACTCTATTTTTAATACTGGAATAGTCACTATAGCCAAGTGGTTGGGTGATCAGAGTTAAAGTTTTTATTTATTTATTTATTCTTTATTGTGTACATCTCAGACTAAGAACTACTATGAGCGGACTAAATGTTTGGTGGCATTCTCTACAAGTGAACCTTTACAAACTAAGAATAAAAACATAAAAGATAAGATAAAGTAAAATATTCCAAGCTTTTGGGTGATTGGAATTCAAGTCAAGAGACCCGAGTTCTAAAGACTCTTCAGTCATTGCTACGAGTCTATATAGACTCGTAGCAATGATTTTTTTAATTTTTTACGATTTATTTTATTTATCTAAAATAAGCTCTGATGAATTGCGTGTTTAAGGGAATAAATTGTATTGACCTCTGACTACCCCCTTATTTGAGAAAAACGTGTAGATATAATTTACTTTGAAGGTATTAATTTTAAAAATCTCATCGTGTGTATGCGTTCATATAGCGCTTTAAGACATTCTCTACCATTAGTCACGATAGCCGAGTTGTTGGGTGGTCGGAATTTCGAGTTGAGAGACCCGAGTTCGATCCCCAGGTGGCAGTACCAATGAGTTTTTCAAAAACTTATGTACGAACTTCATCATTGGCTTGGACATAAAGGCGGCGACGGGCTCACCACCTGTCACGTTGTCCCGAAAATATCTTCGGTGGAAGGTGGGTCAAAGGGACATAATTGTCTAGACTTGACCCCCCTGTCTACCCCTGTATTGGGAAATTGCGTGAAGATATTATATATTACATTTATTATTATATGAAATTATCATCAAATTTATTTAAAAATTTTATCTGCTTAAAAAATAATAATAAAACAAATTCCACAAGAAATAGAAAACATTTTAACATCACTCGGCTTTCAAACGGAGGCGCCAATTAAAGCTCTCTTTTGCGGTAAATGAGGAAAGCTTTTACGAACCCCTTTGTGACTAGTTTTTGTGTCTTACACGACGCTTGCTGCAAGTTTCTTTATAAGGGTTGTTATAATAAAAATTACACACTTTTAAACATGCCAAATGTTTAGCAAAATCTATATACGATTTATGTCGTTGGCCTTAACACAAAAACTGCGGCATGTTGTAATTCACTATTTACTGTAATTTATGTCATCTCAAATATAAGCTTCGGTGAAATGTGAGTCAAAACGACTGTTTTATACAGTACTCTAGCTGCCGACATAGAGTGAGAAACTGAAATCTAAAAAGAGTATTCAAATATATTAACGTCAGGTACGTTTATGAATAATTAAACTGATATGCATTTAAATTTGCGAAATGTACTACATATTATATACGTATTTTGTTGTAGTGTATGTATTGACTTAACTTAAAAAGAGCAAAAAAAATTAATTGAATAAAAAGTTCAGAAAGAAAGCGAGATAATAAAAATTAAAATTTTCTCTCTCTGTATTCGCGGGTATCAGCTAATTGAATCCGCAGCAGAAGTAAGGTAGCCGACATAGCAGTAAAGAGAAGCGGGCTGAAGTGGCTATAAGCCGGCGACATAGCTCGACGAACTGATAACCGTTAGGGAAAAATGATTCTCGAGTGGCAACCTTGTATAGGCAAACGCAGTGTATGAAGATCTCCCACAAGATGGAGTGATGACCAGCAAAATATTGCAGGGAGTCGATGGATACAAGAAACTGAGGACCGTTCTTTGTTTCGAATTCTAGTGGTACATATATTCAGCAGTGGATGCTTGATAGGCTGTAAAGAAGAAGAAGAACTATCTGCTAGTATTTCGTGTTTTAAAAGTCATATAACATCTAATAGAGAGTTAACACAGAGGACTTGCAATGCATGCCACCCTTATGTAGCGGTTCAGAGTTAGTAGAACCAGACTTCTCGCGCCTTGAATGGTGCTTTAAGTTTTTTTTTATAATTTTACATAGCGCTTAAAGGTGCATCAAAAGAAACTTAACAAAGAAAAAGATGGTTGTAAAGTAAAACAAAAGTTTCAATGAACTCTAAGAACTTACCGATAAAGATTCTAGATGCAATATCTATTATAACTTTAAGAGGTACTGCAATTAAGATAGCAGTCTAGACAATATTTTATTAGACAGACATAAAATGAAGATTAATTTTATTTCAGGAAAGCATGAATCCTTTATTTTTATTAAAAACTATTAGTATAAAATACCTAAGCAATTTCTTTTTACTACTGTCATATAAACAGCAAACGTGTCAGATTTTGAAAACAATTGGAAAAAATAAATTTTTGTATGTTCACAATTTTTTTTAATTTTTTTGCCACCAAGGGGTACCAATCAGTCAGTAATGCCTGTTTTGGATGCTATTAAGAAAGCAAGTTAATTGTTATACTTAGATATCCGATTGTTTGCTTTACGGATACTAATTTGCGGTTTTAAGGTTCCAGTAAGACATACTTTGCTTCAGTTTCGTAATAATGCGGAAAGTCACGGATGGGATTTAGTGCATAACAAGTGATACCAGAAAGTATAATAATACATACTCTTTCCTCTGTTTTTTTTTTTCATTTAAGAAACCTCATTATATAACGGCGGTAGATTAAAAAATGACTATAAATAAACGGATGTATATTCTTATTTCGATAAATAAATAAGTCACGATAGCCGAGTGGTCGGAATTTAGAGTCAAGAGACCCGAGTTCAATCCCAAAGCTTTTGGGACCGAACTTGGGTCTCTTACTCTTAAGTCTTGGCTCTCTCGCTAATTAGAGAGTTGTCTAGATGGAAGTCTTAAAGTCTTAACTCCTATTTGCCACCAAATAGCAACGTTACTACGGTTACTGTGTTAAAAAGTGCAGAAGCCAGTTTAATTATCTTCTATATGCCATTCTTTCTTAGCTCTGTAGGTTTTTAGGTTGCAGTGGCCAATTACCATCAGATGTACTTGTCCCTTGTACTGTCCCTTCACCCTAAAGATAGGTATTTATTAAATAATATTATGGTCACCTTGAACTGTTAACATTTTCGATGAGCTTCGTAATCTTATACTAAAACTACTAATGAATATCCACATTTCCTATACAGGGATAGAAAGAGAGACGAATTCATTTTTGGGACAACGTGGCAGGTAGTGAGCCTATCGCCGTTTTATATCCTAGTCAAGGATACAAATCGTAGAAAAGTTTTAAAAAATAATCCATTGGTACGAGCCTACCACCTGTAAATTGAACTCGGGTCCCTTGCCAAGAATTGCGATCACCTCACCGTTCGGCTATCGCGATAGATTCGTAAAGTTAGAAATATAATTCTCTTTGGCTAAACGGAATTAAAATATGTAAGAATTGACCTCACCTCGAAGGGCTTATCTTGGTCACTAACAAGTTACGTATATTTTGTAAAGGTTCAAAACTTTTGAGAGAATTTTAGCTCAATGGTTATAAGGATGTCAGATACTTGTACGTCCTTTGTCATCATGAAAAGAAAATTTCGTCTTGACTATACCATTTCTGTTCATAAATCATATTTTATGTGTCACAAACGCGAAATAAAGTGTAATATTGCTTTTAAAAAGGGATTCGTGGAAAAGGTGGAGATGATGCGTAACGTTAAGGGTGGTACTATGTTATGGAAAGGATAAAATTTTTCCTTTATGTAGTTTATATTGTAACTTTAAAAAAATTTCATCGTCTTTGTGTTACTCGTCATTACAATTATATTCAGTTAAGATAGTGTGCTATATCAGCACCGCCTTCAATCACAGCTGTAAGTAATGATTGTTTGAATATTTCTTTAAAAACACTTAAATCAAGTTGCTAAAATATTCCTCTTTAAACCCATTTTGTCAGGCAGAAATAGCTTAAAGCGATTCAACCACCGATTGTAGTCTTAAGGTCTAATTACTTACTTACTTATCTTCACGCACTATTCCTGAAGGGGTAGCCAGAGAGAACAGACCGCCAAGTCACGATCCTTACATACCTCTTTCGTTTCTTTCAGTTTCAACATCTTCATACATGCACGTCAAGGTGACCCTCCCATTTTCGAGCAATTTGCTTACATGGTCTTCGAAAGTTAGTCTTGGCCTACCTCAATCCTTTTTAATATTAACTTTCACGCTACATATTTTCTTCACCACTCGGCCTTAGCTCATTCGCTAAACGTACCCGAACCATGGAAGCACGCCCTTACCGTTTTTAGTGATAAAGTCATCTTTCAAAACTGTCTCTAATATTATAGCAAGTAATTTTGTAGTATTATGTGCAATAAAGAATTTTGTATCTATCTAACTTTCTTGGTTTACATGGGATTCCATCATCAGATCCTGACGTAGTGATAATAATGGAACAAACTTGAAATATACCCTTTCAAACAAAAAAAATATTTACAAAATCGGTTAACATATGATGATTTATGAGTAACAAACACTAAAAAAATGTACAACTGAATTGATAACCTTTTATGAAGTCGTTTAAATCTTGAATGATCCAAATTGAAATTGTAAGTGAACTTATTTATACCTGTGAATCTATTATATTAAAAATGTTCTATTACTTACTTAACAGACTGTTAGAATTCTTTGCAGGACATAGGTCTCCCATATGCTAAAATAGCTGGTCTATGGAGGAAAAATCTTGTAAACATTGAACTCGAAGTATCATATTGTTAGGAAAAGTTAATTAAATGTTTAAATATACCTACATTCATAGACAGGACAATATCACACATTGCTCTGATCGCTATGTAAGTAGCTAAACCACGCTTGTTATGGAATCTAAAACAACGTCTTCAAAATACCTTCACGCCAATCCCACTACAGAGGTATAGACAACGAAGACCTTTCGATCCATCTTCCACCGTAGACTTTTTTGGGACAACAAGACAGGTAGTGACACTTCGTTGTTTTTATATGCAAACGATAAAAACTACATAAATTTTTAAAAACCCATTGATGCAAGCCTACCACCTGAGTATCGAACTCAAGTCGCTTGACTCGAGTTCCGATCACCCAATCACTCGGCTATAGTGACTCTTAAGTGAACAAACATAAATAAATATACCTTAATGGCATGCGACGAGTTGAGACCGACATAAGGTACTCCAACACACCTGCTACAAGAAATAATGTCACGACACGGACCTCACCGCGGGTCCTAAAGCGATATAGCGCACAGGTTCCCTTTATCGTTTTTGGATGTTAAAAATTCTAAAAGGTCTACAAGTTTCATTTTTAAAAAGTAAAATTTAATTGATGTCCTGTAACTCATGGTAAATGGAGTTTTCCTTCACTAGACTAAAATAAATTACATTCATACATATAGACGATCTAGATGGACAGGTATATACCGATTTTCAGGGTGTCACCAACTCTGAAGTCCCGGGTTCGATTCTCGATCGTGTTGTGAATGTAGAAAAAACTTGCCAAGCCCTAAACAAAATTAAACTTTATATTTTTAACAGCTTAGTTACTCTTATAAAATTACTACATTAAAGATTAACCTACATATATAAACCTAGAGAACAATGTGAATTAATATGAAACAGATGAAAACTTTCTGATATAAATAAATATAATATTAATACGTGAATGAGTAACCATAAATATCCTGAATCTTAATTTTCTGTCTATCCTGAATCTTAAAAAAGTCACGATAGCCGAGTGGTTGGGTGGTCGGAATTTCGAGTCAATAGACCCGAGTTCGATTCCCAGTTGGTAGGCTCGGACCAATGGGTTTTTCAAAAACTTATGTACGAATATCGTACGACACGATCGACACCCATGAGAAGCAAGGGAGTAATATGGGAAATAATAGGGGAAAAATGTACCACATAATCTCAAGCCGATACCACCACGGTATTTTAAAGACATATTGAAATAAATTATGACAACTAAAATAAAACGATTTTTCGTATTTTTGGGGGACTGTCGAAACTTCGGGAAGTAAAAATAGTTTGGAAAAGTCAATACACGCGATAAAATCCAAAAATCGTTTTAGTTTTGTTGTTTAGTGTTCGCGTAAATACAAGAAATCATTAAATTACGGTAAATAAAAGAAATACTAACAAATGTCATTTTTATATTCCTAAATGGTAGCGGTAGTATCAGAATATGCAATCTTATTTTTAATCCTGAGTAAAACGTAAGAAATGTCAATACTAGACCAAAATGACTGCAGATCCTGATCAGCAGATCGGTGACTGGCTGTGTATAATGAGAAGTTATTTGGCATAGCGATAGCCAATTTAAGCGTGGCAATTGTGGCAAATCGTCATTACGGAGAAGCCTATGTTGTACCTAGGTGGACTTTCACGGGCCGGAATGTTACGGTTACATATAACATTTCACGGCCTAATGGCGTATTTGGTAGTGACTCCGCCTTTGAAACTGAGGATTATATTTTCGTATCTTGCTCGCAGCCAATATTTGAATGATCAATGTGAAACATAGAAAGTGGCTATGTATGTAAGTCTATATTGAAACTACACAAGATTCGTCACCAACAGGTAACATTAAATAACATGGAAAATTAGCTCTTTTATACCTAAACCCATTAACAAAGTTTCTTTTCTCCTAAATAAAATTCACTATAGCCGATTGTTTAGGTGGTCGAAATTCCAGTTAAGAGGCCCGAGTTCATAACCCAGGTAGGCTCGTACCAATGAGTTAAAAAACTTATAAACGATTTATAAACGATTAAACGATTGGACATTATGACCGCGATAGGCTCACCACCTGTAACGTTGTCTCAAAAAAATTCCTTCGGTGAAAGATAGGTTGAAAAGACTTAATTGTCTAAACATGTCTACCCAGTATTGGGAAAGGCGTGAACATTTTTTTCATTCTTCTGATATTCCAGTTGTGGTTAAAACAACTTACTTTAAAAAAATAAAGAGTCTCAGAAACTTTTCTTTGTCTCTTTGTTTTCTTCCACAATTCGATTACGTTAAGAACTTAATTCTTCTTCCGGCTCTTTAGCTAACTTATTGTACCTGATGCGGCTTATCGTAAAGTTTTCAGCAAGTTAAAGTTTGTGTTTGTGTTTATGAAAATTTTATTGCAGGTCTCACGTCGTTACGTAAGTATAAAAATATATATGTAAAAGTGAATCTATGTAAATATATATCTTTTATATATCTATGTAAAAAAAGATATATCTTTTTGAGACGATGGCTTTGGGCCAGTTCGTTGTAACCATCTCCAGAGCCTAACAGAGGCAAACACTTGTCTGATTAAAAAAAATATATCTTCACGCAATTCCCAATACAGAGGTAGACAGAGGTCAAGTCTAGACAATTAAGTCCCTTTGACCCACCTTCCACCGAAGATATTTTCGGGACAACGTGACAGGTGGTGAGCCTGTCGCCGCCCTTATGTCCAAGCCAACGATGAAATTCGTACATAAGTTTTTGAAAAACTCATTGGTACTGCCACCTGGGGATCGAACTCGGGTCTCTCGACTCGAAATTCCGACCACCCAACAACTCGGCTATCGTGACTTATAAATTGTCTGATGAAAATGAATATTTGTACTAGAGTCATGGACGTTTATATTTATTTATTTTATTTATTTATTTATATTAATGTACTGTTCCATTCAATATTACGTCGCGATAGGCTCACCAGGTATGATGTGAATAGTGGGTTGATACTACTTTATTGCCTTGTCCTCTGCCTACACCAATATAGAAAATTGCGTGAAGGTTATTAAAAGGTTTAAGTCCGAATTACTATCATCTCGGTTATGAGGTCGTCATTAAATAACATGTCGTTAAAAAATCTTCAAACTATTCTCATTACTGGGGTTGACTGAGGTCTACTAAACAACTAAGTCCTTTCGACCCATCATTGAACGAATTCATCATTTGGGATTACATTATTACAGGTTTAACAGTGGTAGAGCCATGTATTAGCTTTTGTTGTTGCAAATTCCGGTCTGTTCCCACACTGTCCGAGGAAAACGTAGCAAAAAACCTTCGGCACCCCTTACCACGCTTACCGTGGATCTCTGCAATATCAGGGGACTACACTCCTATCTAGATGCCGTCCACTACCGTCTTTAGATGGCAAAGCCAGCCTTGCTTTTTCTTACTGAGACGCAGACATTCTCTCCGGCGGATACCTCTTATCTTTCCTACCCGGGGTACAAGCTGGAACATTCTTTTGTGACACGGGCCGGGGTTTGTGTATACGTCAGAGAGGATATATATTCTCAACGCCGTGGCGGCCTTGAAGGTAGGGACCTGTCCACCGTTTAGCTACGCATAGACAGCGGCGACCATCCTCACGTAGAATAGACACACCCACAGATGTGCCTGTATAGGTGCCACAACGGTAATGCCGGAACTGACCGACTCATCGACCACATCCAAATGGCTGCAGATGCCGTGATATAGCAGATCTCAACCGCAGAGATCGTGGTACTCGGCGTTGCGAGTACCCCGATCGTGCGGGGAGATCTGTTTTTGACTTTGCATTAGCATATGATTTGATACAACCGCCGTGTGTGGCACTACAGGTCGGCGGATTGGGAAGTGATGCAGTCTTTCTTTGCATCCTACCCATGGGGGCAGGTTTGCTTCTCGCTGAATTGTCCCGGCGCCGTTGAAAATTCCGTCGCCGATGTCGTGCTTCAGAAAATGGAACTCTTCGTTCCTTCCTCTGTGGTACCCATCAGTGGTAGATCTAAGCCTTAGTTTGGTGGCACTGCTGCTGCTGGCATCTCGCCAAATGCAGAAGTGCTACCGGCCCTGGGTTAATGCATCAGCGTGTCGAGATTCAAAAACTAGCGTTAACTAATGTTGTTCTAATCTACGAGTATGTATGTTTATGTTAAAAGTATCAAACAATCATTCGAACATTATGCCGTTAACACATCGGTTAACGTGTGACTTTTTGTATTCATTAAAAAACAAATTTAATGACAAACCCTTTTGCATAATCCTGGCGAGTCAATTTACAGAGCTCGTTACGGCCGCCATTCAACACGTCATCAATAATATGAATTGAAAATAACATGTAGGAAATGGCGAAATGGGAAGTGAAGTTTTCATAGTGTAAAGTTAAAATGCTTTTATATTTGTATCTTTTTCACGTATAACTTTGTAACTCATATTATGAACATTCTTTTATAAGATCGGAATGAAAATCATGATTCCAGAAGGTCATAAGTGATTATTGCAGTCCAGGAACACCTATCACTTACAACAAAGTTAATTATGGATGGTGTTATAACTATCTGAATATACCAGACCAAAATGAACCAGTCTGGTCGTAACCAATGTAGAGTATATTGCGTATTATACACATACATGCCTAACGGCCTGTTAAAGTCCACTGCAGGACATATACCTCTCCCATAGAGTGGATTTGCCATAACGGCCACGCATGCCAAGCAGATTTAATTATATATCGATCAATAAAAAGTCCTGCTCTAACGTATGCTATGTGAGGAGAGGAGACAGAGTTAAAGGCAATCAATTCCTTTCGTCCCACTTGTACTGTATATTTGGTTCTACATTTCCAAGCCAATGATATAAACCACACTTAAGTTTCGAAAAAATCTCGTGTCTACCACATGGGGATCGAATTTGAGTCTCTTTACTCAAATCGAGACGATCACCCAATCTCTGCGATGCTGCTAAAGCGTTTGTGGTATGAGAATCGGAAATTACAAAGCATCACAAACACCCAGACCCGAGAAAATGTATAAAAAGTGATTTCTTCACATTGACCAGACCGGGAATAAAACCCAGAAGTTCGAGATGGCGACATCTTGAAAACCGGTGTACACGCCACTTGTCCACAACTTTTACACAAATTGTTTTTTGATGATTCAATTTCAGTTTACATTTAATTCCTCTATCGCAGTGTTTCTGGAATCCATTTCCCGTTGCTACACTTCATTAAAATAAAGATGAAGAACACAATACTGAACTTTTTGCTCTTATTCATGCAAAAATTACAAACCAGAAAATAAACCACAGAGGGAACGCAGGGTCGGGTAACTTTTTAACTTTACATTTTCTTCTGTGGAAATATTGTCCTATTTTTAAATCATGGTTCATTCAGCGAATCGTAAAATAAGTTTAAAAGAATATTTTATAACAATTAGATGTAATAATTATTTAAATAATGGATTGGTTACAGAAATTACTGATATGGCGGAGTTTGAACTGCTTTCACACCAACCTTTGACTAAGGGCAGTTAAATATTTATTTATTTACAACCATTGCGAAGAAGACTAGACATAAATTCAGCAAACCGGAAACAGGCTGCAGTGTCTAAAGAGTGATTTGTTTGGCGATCTACACGATTTACATTTGAAAATCGTGGCGATTATGGCAAAGCGTTTTGACGACCGCCGTGGAACAATGGCCTATACACCGGTTTTCACGTCGGGTCAATGTACTACTAGAAAACACTTTTTCTACATTTTCTCAGGTCTGGGTGTTTGTAACACCTGGTTGTTTCTGATTCCATAATACTAGTGTTTAGGTTACTTACTCACTATAATTAGAGCAATATATGATGTTGTACCTATGTATGTTTAAACCCTCCTTTACGGGAGAGACTTTAGAGATGTACTGCAGTGGAATTTAACATACCGTTATGTATGTATACGTTACGGTTGTTTTCTTAAAACATATAGCACAAATAAAATGCACTGATTTTTTTATGTATTCCCGATATGTTCTCAAACTTTGATACATAAATACCTCTCACACTTAGCGTTCCAGGCGGTTAACTTTCGCAAGAAACGTGAGAAATATTGAATTACGGAGGAGGGTCTCTCCTGTCCTATGGCATCTCGTGCCGACGCTTAGTCTGATGAATATTTTACGACGTTAGTGAGAGGGGGCCCTCCCAAATATCGAAGCCATATTGAAAATATTTATTCAACTTAGCCCTCGACATGGAAACTTGAATATTATTTGACGTGTATATTAAATTACTTTTTCACTTCGCCTTCGTGAAAGAAGATCAAAAGAATTTTCACGAAAATCGTTGTAGTTCGACTAAAATATAAGACCCATAATTTAACGTCGACGACCTCCTTGGTCATGTGGTTTTTGATTTGTTAGCGCTAGCTTTGTGGTTCCGAGTTGGATACCCGGACGAGTCAATGTAAAAAACTACCTTTTTTACATTGTCTCGGGTCTGAGCGTCCGTGGTCCTTATTTCCGATGCCATAACACAGTGCTTAAACTACTTTGGGATCCGAGCAATGTTATACAAATAATACATACACACAAAGAGTCAACATCACGTGATACACTCTTTGTGTATCACGTGATGTATTATTGTTTATATCAATCAAATTACGTATGGCAATAGCATAAGAATATTGCCGTAATGAGGATTTACCAGAATGTCCACGCTCAGCAAGGCGATTTGCGATCGCAGGACCAGACAACTGGCACCTCAGACACTGCTGCCTATCTGTGGTCAGATTGTTCGGCCTGTCGTTTGCCATAGCTTTATTCGAGGCTTTTGCGTTAGTTACAAAGTTACGATAGCCGAGTGGTTGGCTGATATGAAATCGAGTCAATAGATCCGAGTTCAATATCTGGTGGTGGATGGTGGCAGGATCGTACCAATTACAATTACTTGTTTTCGACCTACCTTCCACCGAAGACATTTTTTGGACAATTATTTATTTACATTATTATTTATTATTTAGGTAATATTAAAGAGGAAACATGAACTAGAAATTTTGTAAATTATGTACAAACCTCTCTATAACATAGTTTTTAGTGAAGATAGAGTACGGTACGAGTAACGGGTTTCTTCAAACATTCATAATAGACCTGTATTACACATGAATATTTTCTTCTTCTTTACATCCAATCAAGAGTCCACTGCTGAACATAGGCTTCCATCAATGTTTTTTATTCAAAATATTACTAACGATCTGATCTAGACACGATAAGCCTCTAGTAGGAAACTTTATATGGACCTAAAGATTAAAATTTTTAAGAATTTCAAGCAACTTTTGAGTTACTGTAGTATTTTTTAGAATATTAATATTCCAGTCACCGCACAAAATGACACACTTTCTTTTTTTATTGTTGGTTACTTTAAGTAGAAGGAGTTCTAATTTATCGAAAAAGGTATGAACATCACTGTCCGGAGTTCTATAAATACAAAATATTTTAAGATCATGTAACGGTAGTTCAACTCCACAGCATTCAAATACATAATCACAAGTAAGCTGACTACAATCTATTACTTTATGTTCTACATTTGATTTCAATAATATACATGTTCCTCCTCTGTTGATTTGTCGTGAATAAGAATTAGCTAATACGTAATTGTTAATATTTAAAAATGTTTCATTACCTTTTGATATAAATGTTTCGCTCAAACAAATAGCATCAATAGTTATGTTTTGGTGTTTGTGTAGATCAGTGACTACAAATTCCAATTCAGTCGATTTGGATATTGCACCTGCAATGTTCTGATGAAAAAGAGAAAATGTATTTTGTCTATTGTGAACGAAAAAAGGTTTTGATATGTGTTCTATCCTCTTTTCCCCTAATGAGCTTGCCTTGAGTTACTGTATGATTATCTTTTTTTTTTGATTGCATTTTAAAATAATATGGGATAGTCCCTTTTTTCATATCATTAACCTTCGAATACATTTGAGTAGCAAGAGTAGTGTTATCTGTTTCTCGAGATTTCATTTTATGGAAATAATACGGAATGGTGCCTTTTTTTTAAAGTTTGTCAGATGATTTAGTTTTAATCAACCGTTCCCTGTTATTTTTAATTAGAGTTTTCAGATTCTGCACATCTAAAAACTTTTCAGCATAATCATCGCTATTAATTAGAAAATTTATCCTCTCACTGTAAGCCTGTAGCAGTTGTATTTTTTTATTATAAATATTGTAAGGAAACTTATTGTTCAAGTGTACGAATTTATTAGGATAAGTCTTTGTCAGTGATTCAATGTGATGGTTAAAAGTTTGGGCACTGATTAAAGAATTATGAATAACTTGCAAAATATAAACTCGCAGATGACTCAACCTATAAAGTGCCAAACTTAGTGCCTTAATCAGCTCGTATGGGTTGTTATCATTGGCTCCTACCGCCAGGACTACTTTATCGCTACTTCGAAGTGTTTTTTGTAATTCTTTACAATATTTTAATGTTTCGGTGCTTGAAGAACCAGGCTTTATAAACGAAATAACTTTATATTTTGAATATTTTGTGTGATTTCTAGCTCTAGTTATATAACTATTTAACCCTACAGCTTGATCGTCTCCTAAAATGTATAAGGTCCTTGCATCGTCTATTAAAATTTGTTTACTTTCACATTTTTGAATATTCAGCAATCTTGAGTTTAAAGTGTTCTTGTTGTAGCAAGTTATCTTAGGATCTTCATTAGTAATATTGATATTGTCATTTGCTACGCCATTTAAAGTATTTTTTGATATTGGGATATCGCTTTCTTTTGAAAAAGTGACTGTCTCTTGAATGTCTAAGTTATCAATAGCTGGTTTACTGATGCTCTTTGTATGCGGGGTTACATAATATATAGCAGCAAGGCGAAAACTTAAACAGTAATTTCAAAATACATTAAATAACGTATTATATACTTTCAATGCCAAACACATAATAAAGATAACATATTTTATGAATTTCAAACGCCTATTTCAAAAGAGCCGGCCAAAGATTATATGAAAAGTACGTGTATGTTGTCAAACTGTAGTTCAGAATTATTGGAAAAGGTTAAAAAATACTTACTTCATACACAACTTCAACACACTTCTATACTTCTATTCATCAAACTATACGTACCTTTCTATACACTTTTCTACAAAAAACCGATATTCGACCATTGAACACTCCAGTGAATGTTTATTATATATATGACGTAAAACAAATAAATATATATTGCATAAATATTTATTTGTTTTACGTCATATCAAATGATATATAACTTCATATTAATGTAGATTGAAATATATTTTAAGTGCTTTGAATTACATCCTTGCCATGCATTGCCGACTCAAAGTCAAGTAATAAAAGGGAGGGTAACGATACCGTCTATACAAGACGTGCCTCTTCCTGCAGTAGTTAATTTTCGAAGACTCTCTTTTAAGTTATCTCGAAAGATGAAATGATAAATTCCTTGTCAAAATGCAGAGATACTTATACGTATCATTTTCGGTATTGAAATATTCAATTTCTCTTCATCATGGTGTTTTAATATAACAGTCTAAATACAATTTACAATTATAGTGATGATCGATAAAAAAACCTTCGGCGACGTCATATCTGAGGTTCGGTTCCCAGAACTCATTGGGATCAGCTCAATGTATGTGAAAGGGCGGGATATAGTCCCAATACTGGGGTAGGGAGGCAGAATGTCTGTCGCCATTATTATTTCCATATCTACGATAGGAATGGTACATAAATTTTGAAAAAAAAAAACCTTCTGATACGGCCTACCACCTGGGGATCGAACTTGGGATCTTGATTCGAATCCCGATCACCAAACAAAACTCGGCTATCATGAGCTCCCAACCATTTGGTTTTCACTACTTTTTGATTATGGTGATTATTTGTTTTCGTATCAAAGCTTACTTTATTCTGAAACTATGCTGGCTGTACACAAAAACCATAGAAAGTAGACTTATGAAATATTACGTGGAACCTTGTGACAGTTCCTAAGTTCGGCTTGTTGTTGCGCGACTTCGGTAAAATGTTACAAAGAGCGTATTTCTTTTTGGATCGCGGCCAACGAAATTAAATTATGGATCAAGTGTTGAATAATCAACCAGTTACAAACTTTTAGCAAGTTACGAAAAATTTTATACTAAAAATATTATCTTTTCACGTTATTCCCAATGAAGACAGAAGTCTAGAAAATTAAATTCTTTTAATCGAAGCCACCTTTCATCGAAGAATATATTTGACAACATTACAGGGGGAGCCTGTCGCAGACATTAAAAAACTCATTGGTAAGAGCTACCACCTGGAGATCGACCTCAGTTCTCTCGACTCGAATTTCGAACACCCGTAAGGCTCGAACCAATGAGTTTTTCAAACTATATACCTTTTCTATACACTTTTCTACAACAAACCGATATTCGACCATTGAACACTCCAGTGAATGTTTATTATATATATGACGTAAAACAAATAAATATATATTGCATAAATATTTATTTGTTTTACGTCATATCAAATGATATATAACTTCATATTAATGTAGATTGAAATATATTTTAAGTGCTTTGAATTACATCCTTGCCATGCATTGCCGACTCAAAGTCAAGTAATAAAAGGGAGGGTAACGATACCGTCTATACAAGACGTGCCTCTTCCTGCAGTAGTTAATTTTCGAAGACTCTCTTTTAAGTTATCTCGAAAGATGAAATGATAAATTCTTTGTCAAAATGCAGAGATACTTGTACGTATCATTTTCGGTATTGAAATATTCAATTTCTCTTCATCATAGTGTTTTAATATAACAGTCTAAATACAATTTACAATTATAGTGATGATCGATAAAAAAACCTTCGGCGACGTCATATCTGAGGTTCGGTTCCCAGAACTCATTGGGATCAGCTCAATGTATGTGAAAGGGCGGGATATAGTCCCAATACTGGGGTAGGCAGGCAGAATGTCTGTCGCCATTATTATTTCCATATCTACGATAGGAATGGTACATAAGTTTTGAAAAAAAAACCTACTGATACGGCCTACCACCTGGGGATCGAACTTGGGATCTTGATTCGAATCCCGATCACCAAACAAAACCAGGCTATCATGAGCTCCCAACCATTTGGTTTTCACTACTTGTTGATTATGGTGATTATTTGTTTTCGTATCAAAGCTTACTTTATTCTGAAACTATGCTGGCTGTACACAAAAACCATAGAAAGTAGACTTATGAAATATTACGTGGAACCTTGTGACAGTTCCTAAGTTCGGCTTGTTGTTGCGCGACTTCGGTAAAATGTTACAGAGAGCGTATTTCTTTTTGGATCGCGGCCAACGAAATTAAATTATGGATCAAGTGTTGAATAATCAACCAGTTACAAACTTTTAGCAAGTTACGAAAAATTTTATACTAAAAATATTATCTTTTCACGTTATTCCCAATGAAGACAGAAGTCTAGAAAATTAAATTCTTTTAATCGAAGCCACCTTTCATCGAAGAATATATTTGACAACATTACAGGGGGAGCCTGTCGCAGACATTAAAAAACTCATTGGTAAGAGCTTACCACCTGGAGATCGACCTCAGTTCTCTCGACTCGAATTTCGAACACCCGTTAGGCTCGAACGAATGAGTTTTTCAAAACTTATATACGATTTACATCGTGGGTTTGGACATAAACATGGCGAAAGGTTCACCACCTGTCACGTTGTCCCTAGAAACGTCTTCGGTGGATTGACTTAGCGTTACAATATTTTTATACAGAGAGACAGAAATCCCATAAATATAAATAAAGTTTTCGAAGTACAAAAGAAACTATCATGGTTTAATTAACAACAAACACGAACACTTTTAAAAGTGCTTTTTGCTAACTGTGCAATTCTGCCCATACGTCATAGATAAGTGGAAATGTTGCATACATTAGATAACGGAAAAGCATTTATGACACATCGATCGCAAGGGACCTCGTCCGACGCCCTGAAGTAATGCCAATATCAGATCCAAACAACCTCACCAACCATCAAGGATCTCTGTTCCATGACCTAGTTAGCTTTGAAATGATATCAACTGGAGGCATCGGAGGGTCTTGACGTTTTGGTTGTAGAAATCACAACACGTCCTGAGGGAATTCTGCGACCAATGCTAAGCTCTCAACAGTTATTGGTTGCGAAGTCGAAATCCTGAGTAATATACGACGCATATATCAATAGTAGTGAGTTATTTATTTATTTCCATTATACGCTATACTAAACCCAATGCGACAGAATAAACCGAATGCGACAGCTTAATCTGAATATCTTGTACTAAACTAAATCTATCTTAACATTTGGCTGTAACATTTGAACCACACTATCTTCAGAGTGAGAGATCACCAGAGAGATATCACTCAGGCCATAGCCGAACCTCAGTGCCACCGTGTCTTGCACGCATCAGTTGAAATTTTAAATATCTTTATTTATGCTCCATTGGTACTAGCCTTGAGGGTCGATCTCTTGACTCGAATTCCGACCACTTAACCACTCGGCTATCGTTACTTTATAAAAGATTGTAATATTAATATTTTAATATTAATAAAATAACAGTAACTGTTCATTAAAAGCAAAAGAAAAAATAGAAATAAAACGAAATGTTTCATTTCTACATCGAAAGTAACAAACAATCACAATAAGAATTTGGGGTTCAGTAAAACCACATTCTGATGAAAAACATACTGTAGACTGAAATGCAATTTCATACCTTGGCCCCAAATGAAGATATCGCAATAATTTTGTGTCGTAAAAGCACGGTTCGTCTAGACGCCGCGTGTCCTCTTCTTTGATATTTGCTGAAGGCTTTAGATCTGTTCTTTTACTGAGTTTATGATTGACTTTTTTCCTTTCTGAGATGCAACAGAAGCTTTGATGTCATACTTACTTAAATTTTAAAATTTATTTAATCGATGTTACAAAACGTATCGAATTTAATGTCAGTTTATGCGTTTTCTGTGATAAACTTTCATTGAAAGCACTAAATGAGTGGTTAGGTGATCGGAATTCGTTTCAATAGACCCGATTTCGATTTGCTGATAAATAATGATAAATATTTACATTTCACCTATTACAGAGCCCAAAGCACTAATGTTACGGAATCAGAAACAATGAAGGAACCAATTCAGCCAAGACAGTGTAGGAAAGGTTATAGCCATAATCAAAATTCTAAATCAGCCAGTGCTCAAACCTATCAGTGCATAAAACCTATTCTATCAGTGGCAGAGCCACGCATCAGCTTTTTTGTTGCATGAATGGGCCGGCTCGACTGGGAAGTACCACGACCTCACAGAATACCGGCGTAAAGTAGAAGACTAACAAACTACTGCGTTTCGTCTGATGAGTGCAGGTAACCGGTGACCCACACACCCCCCCTCCCCCAGAATTGGGCACTTAAGGAGGCAACGCGTCTGCTAAGCCTCTGGTATTGCGGGTGTTCATGGGCAGCGGTAATCACTTACCATCACATGAGCCACCTGCTCATTTCGCCTTCCTTTCTATAAAAACCTGGGAACCTGGCTTTGCACGAGGCTAATGCCCGTAAAAGATCATTTTGATTGTATTTTCGAGATGAAGATCCTGTCATCTGTCATTTGCCATTCTCAAGGCTGTTCCTTTAGTTGTCTTTACAGCGAAGGAGATCCCAAGGAAAAATGAGATTTAGGACAAAAGTGATGTCAGAAAGACGTGGTAATTTACGAAATGTTTCATTTCTACATCGAAAGTAACAAACAATCACAATAAGAATTTGGGGTTCAGTAAAACCACATTCTGGATGAAAACATACTGTAGACTGAAATGCAATTTCATACCTTGGCCCCAAATGAAGATATCGCAATAATTTTGTGTCGTAAAAGCACGGTTCGTCTAGACGCCGCGTGTCCTCTTCTTTGATATTTGCTGAAGGCTTTTAGATCTGTTCTTTTACTGAGTTTATGATTGACTTTTTTCCTTTCTGAGATGCAACAGAAGCTTTGATGTCATACTTACTTAAATTTTAAAATTTATTTAATCGATGTTACAAAACGTATCGAATTTAATGTCAGTTTATGCGTTTTCTGTGATAAACTTTCATTGAAAGCACTAAATGAGTGGTTAGGTGATCGGAATTCGTTTCAATAGACCCGATTTCGATTTGCTGATAAATAATGATAAATATTTACATTTCACCTATTACAGAGCCCAAAGCACTAATGTTACGGAATCAGAAACAATGAAGGAACCATTTCAGCCAAGACAGTGTAGGAAAGGTTATTGCCATAATCAAAATTCTAAGTCAGCCAGTACTCAAACCTATCAGTGCATAAACCTATTCTATCAGTGGCAGAGCCACGCATCAGCTTTTTTTGTTGCATGAATGGGCCGGCTCGACCGGGGAAGTACCACGACCTCACAGAATACGGCGTAAAGTAGAAGACTAACAAACTTCTGCGTTTCGTCTGATGAGTGCAGGTAACCGGTGGCCGACACACCCCCCTCCCCCAGAATTGGGGCACTCTAAGGGAGGCAACGCATCTGCTAAGCCTCTGGTATTGCGGGTGTTCATGGGCAGCGGTAATCACTTACCATCACATGAGCCACCTGCTCGTTTCGCCTTCCTTTTCTATAAAAAAAAACCTGGGAACCTGGAACCTGGCTTTGCACGAGGCTAATACCCGTAAAAGATCATATTTTGATTGTATTTTTCGAGATGAAGATCCTGTCATCTGTCATTTGCCATTCTCAAGGCTGTTCCTTTAGTTGTCTTTACAGCGAAGGAGATCCCAAGGAAAAATGAGATTTAGGACAAAAGTGATGTCAGAAAGACGTGGTAATTTACGAAATGTTTCATTTCTACATCGAAAGTAACAAACAATCACAATAAGAATTTGGGGTTCAGTAAACCACATTCTGGATGAAAACATACTGTAGACTGAAATGCAATTTCATACCTTGGCCCCAAATGAAGATATCGCAATAATTTTGTGTCGTAAAAGCACGGTTCGTCTAGACGCCGCGTGTCCTCTTCTTTGATATTTGCTGAAGGCTTTTAGATCTGTTCTTTTTACTGAGTTTATGATTGACTTTTTTCCTTTCTGAGATGCAACAGAAGCTTTGATGTCATACTTACTTAAATTTTAAAATTTATTTAATCGATGTTACAAAACGTATCGAATTTAATGTCAGTTTATGCGTTTTCTGTGATAAACTTTCATTGAAAGCACTAAATGAGTGGTTAGGTGATCGGAATTCGTTTCAATAGACCCGATTTCGATTTGCTGATAAATAATGATAAATATTTACATTTCACCTATTACAGAGCCCAAAGCACTAATGTTACGGAATCAGAAACAATGAAGGAACCATTTCAGCCAAGACAGTGTAGGAAAGGTTATAGCCATAATCAAAATTCTAAGTCAGCCAGTACTCAAACCTATCAGTGCATAAACCTATTCTATCAGTGGCAGAGCCACGCATCAGCTTTTTTTGTTGCATGAATGGGCCGGCTCGACCGGGGAAGTACCACGACCTCACAGAATACGGCGTAAAGTAGAAGACTAACAAACTTCTGCGTTTCGTCTGATGAGTGCAGGTAACCGGTGGCCGACACACCCCCCTCCCCCAGAATTGGGCACTTAAGGAGGCAACGCATCTGCTAAGCCTCTGGTATTGCGGGTGTACATGGGCAGCGGTAATCACTTACCATCACATGAGCCACCTGCTCGTTTCGCCTTCCTTTTCTATAAAAAAAAACCTGGGAACCTGGAACCTGGCTTTGCACGAGGCTAATGCCCGTAAAAGATCATTTTGATTGTATTTTTCGAGATGAAGATCCTGTCATCTGTCATTTGCTACGCCATTTAAAGTATTTTTGATATTGGGATATCGCTTTCTTTTGAAAAAGTGACTGTCTCTTGAATGTCTAAGTTATCAATAGCTGGTTTACTGATGCTCTTTGTATGCGGGGTTACATAATATATAGCAGCAAGGCGAAAACTTAAACAGTAATTTCAAAATACATTAAATAACGTATTATATACTTTCAATGCCAAACACATAATAAAGATAACATATTTTATGAATTTCAAACGCCTATTTCAAAAGAGCCGGCCAAAGATTATATGAAAAGTACGTGTATGTTGTCAAACTGTAGTTCAGAATTATTGGAAAAGGTTAAAAAATACTTACTTCATACACAACTTCAACACACTTCTATACTTCTATTCATCAAACTATACGTACCTTTCTATACACTTTTCTACAAAAAACCGATATTCGACCATTGAACACTCCAGTGAATGTTTATTATATATATGACGTAAAACAAATAAATATATATTGCATAAATATTTATTTGTTTTACGTCATATCAAATGATATATTACTTCATATTAATGTAGACTGAAATGCAATTTCATACCTTGGCTCCAAATGAAGATATCGCAATAATTTTGTGTCGTAAAAAGCACGGTTCGTCTAGACGCCGCGTGTCCTCTTCTTTGATATTTGCTGAAGGCTTTTAGATCTGTTCTTTTTACTGAGTTTATGATTGACTTTTTCATTTCTGAGATGCAACAGAAGCTTTGATGTCATACTTACTTAAATTTTTAAAATTTATTTAATCGATGTTACAAAACGTATCGAATTTAATGTCAGTTTATGCGTTTTCTGTGATAAACTTTCATTGAAAGCACTAAATGAGTGGTTAGTGATCGGAATTCGTTTCAATAGACCCGATTTCGATTTGCTGATAAATAATGATAAATATTTACATTTCACCTATTACAGAGCCCAAAGCACTAATGTTACGGAATCAGAAACAATGAAGGATCCATTTCAGCCAAGACAGTGTAGGAAAGGTTATAGCCATAATCAAAATTCTAAATCAGCCAGTGCTCAAACCTATCAGTGCATAAACCTATTCTATCAGTGGCAGAGCCACGCATCAGCTTTTTTGTTGCATGAATGGGCCGGCTCGACTGGGAAGTACCACGACCTCACAGAATACCGGCGTAAAGTAGAAGACTAACAAACTACTGCGTTTCGTCTGATGAGTGCAGGTAACCGGTGACCCACACCCTCCCCAGAATTGGGGCACTTAAGGAGGCAACGCGTCTGCTAAGCCTCTGGTATTGCGGGTGTTCATGGGCAGCGGTAATCACTTACCATCACATGAGCCACCTGCTCATTTCGCCTTCCTTTTCTATAAAAAACCTGGGAACCTGGCTTTGCACGAGGCTAATGCCCGTAAAAGATCATTTTTGATTGTATTTTTCGAGATGAAGATCCTGTCATCTGTCATTTGCCATTCTCAAGGCTGTTCCTTTAGTTGTCTTTTACAGCGAAGGAGATCCCAAGGAAAAATGAGATTTAGGACAAAAGTGATGTCAGAAAGACGTGGTAATTTACGAAATGTTTCATTTCTACATCGAAAGTAACAACAATCACAATAAGAATTTGGGGTTCAGTAAAACCACATTCTGGACGAAAAACATACTGTAGACTGAAATGCAATTTCATACCTTGGCTCCAAATGAAGATATCGCAATAATTTTGTGTCGTAAAAAGCACGGTTCGTCTAGACGCCGCGTGTCCTCTTCTTTGATATTTGCTGAAGGCTTTTAGATCTGTTCTTTTTACTGAGTTTATGATTGACTTTTTCATTTCTGAGATGCAACAGAAGCTTTGATGTCATACTTACTTAAATTTTTAAAATTTATTTAATCGATGTTACAAAACGTATCGAATTTAATGTCAGTTTATGCGTTTTCTGTGATAAACTTTCATTGAAAGCACTAAATGAGTGGTTAGGTGATCGGAATTCGTTTCAATAGACCCGATTTCGATTTGCTGATAAATAATGATAAATATTTACATTTCACCTATTACAGAGCCCAAAGCACTAATGTTACGGAATCAGAAACAATGAAGGATCCATTTCAGCCAAGACAGTGTAGGAAAGGTTATAGCCATAATCAAAATTCTAAATCAGCCAGTGCTCAAACCTATCAGTGCATAAACCTATTCTATCAGTGGCAGAGCCACGCATCAGCTTTTTTGTTGCATGAATGGGCCGGCTCGACTGGGAAGTACCACGACCTCACAGAATACCGGCGTAAAGTAGAAGACTAACAAACTACTGCGTTTCGTCTGATGAGTGCAGGTAACCGGTGACCCACACCCTCCCCAGAATTGGGGCACTTAAGGAGGCAACGCATCTGCTAAGCCTCTGGTATTGCGGGTGTACATGGGCAGCGGTAATCACTTACCATCACATGAGCCACCTGCTCGTTTCGCCTTCCTTTTCTATAAAAAAAAACCTGGGAACCTGGAACCTGGCTTTGCACGAGGCTAATGCCCGTAAAAGATCATATTTTGATTGTATTTTTCGAGATGAAGATCCTGTCATCTGTCATTTGCCATTCTCAAGGCTGTTCCTTTAGTTGTCTTTTACAGCGAAGGAGATCCCAAGGGAAAAATGAGATTTAGGACAAAAGTAATGGCAGAAAGACGTGGTAATTTACTAAGTTTTCACCACTTGGTTCATGTGCGGTAGTAATCACTTAACATCACGTGAGCCACCTGCTCGTTTGCCTTCCTTTCCTATAAAAAAAAGAATATACATGTACCGTGCGTTTAGACACTAAGACATCGATAGGCTCGATCGTGATGAGTTCGTGGCCGTCTTTAGGGACAAGCCAACGATGTTCATATAAATCATTCATCAGTTCAGTCAGTTCATATAAATAAAAGTCAATCGTACATTAGTTTTAGAAAAAACCCATTGGTACGAGCCTTGGGTATCAAACTCGAATCTCTTGATTCGAATTGAAAGCACCCAAGTACTCGGCTATCGTGACTTGTTGTTATTATCCCGATTAACTGCTGAATGGTGGAACGAAAGAACGTAATTGTCTCGACCTCTGTCTACTGAATATATAAAAAAAACCAAAACTTATACAAAACTGAATCGAAAAACAAATTTCTTGGATGTGATATGGGTCACGAACCATATATCACCAGATGCAATTTAAGTGTTGCCGAGATTACGGACACACCGCGATGTAAATTCACCAAACTGTCAAACGTGCAAAGAGCTTTAATAACTCGCAAACACATTCCTTATTGTTACTATTTAGAACACATTCCTTATTGTTAAAATAAAGGTATATCATGCAGTTGAGTGTTCTGTCGGAGATGCTTAGCTGACCATAGCCGTGGTTTCCGGGTGCGTTTTACGAAGCAGGAGCGATTCAGGAAATGGGTAAGATTGCAATATTGCGTTTTCTCTGCGGAACCGAGAATCAATCCAATAATAAATTTTACAAAGAGAAATGTTAAATAAAGTTTTTTTAATAATGACATGCAAAATCAACAACTTGGCACCTTTATATTTAGTAGTGACACTGCCTTCGAAACTAAGGACTGCGGGTTCGAATCCCGCTGGAGCAAACATTTGGGTGATGACTATGTTTGCAGTCAAGTCATGAATGTTTATATACTTCTATGTAAATATATATCATTATAAGTTTATGTTATTGGATTGGACACTGCGGCGGTTATAAACACACCACCTGACACGTGTCACGTTTTTGGTGAAAGGTGGGCACAGTATTGATAAATAGTGGAAAGAAAAAAATCCTTAGCAAATTAAGAGTATTTTCATTCCAACTTGGAACGTTACCTCTGAAACGGTTCACGACAATATTCATTGACCGTATTCGAATCAACTTTTTAAACTATATAATAAGAACAACTATGGAAAACGCATACTCGAATTTATGATTTCAAAATTAATTATCAAATTACCACCCGCATTACGCTATGAAATAAACCCAAACAACATTAAATCTAAATTAACTAACTACTACTTAGCTTTACTACATGATAATTACATAAAATAAATGATAATAATGTTGACACACCTTTAGGACACTCGAACGCATTTTTTTCTTTTTTTAATGTGCTCGTCATTGTTATAACGACAAATACATTCGCACCTAATCTTCCCTCACTAAAAATTCCTATTTCATATTCGTAATTATTAATGCCTATAATAAGTAAACTAATAAAAAATGTTATTTGTATGGACGAACTCCATTGTACAAAAAAACAAACAAACAAAACATTCGCATTTTCCACTCTCATATACTTGTATTCTAGTGGTTAAACCGATCCCAAGACCATGTCGTAGGGCTAGATACAAAATGTCAAGTCACTTCAGATCATATTATATCCTTACAGAGAAGTGGGAGCCTGTTGACGTATAACTCAGGTTTTGTAATACCTACAACGGGTAACAGTCCCTCACATTACAATAAATGTTTTATAACTGTTAAAACTAAATGTGGACATTTAAGTTATATGTGAGAAGGAAATAAATAAAGGTTTTTGTTATTATTATTATTATTATATCGCATCTAAAGTGGCAACTATAAAAATGATAAGTACACAACTTAATGTACCCGGACGTTTCCTTGCGAGATAGTGGGTGCTTCGCGACACCTGCCCCAATCAACAAACAACACATCAAGTTTTGTCCTGAGACTGTTTTTGTTGCGATTTTCGTCTACGTAGAACTTAATTTTTTTTAACTTAATGCGTGTTCGATAGAAAAGATGTCGAGCGGTTGAGTGATCAGAATTCCAGTTAAGAAACCGAACCTCAACCCCCATGTCGTACTAATGGTTTTATTTAAACTTAAGTAAGATATATGTCGTTGGATTACATATAAAGACGGCGACGGGTCTCCACCTGTCACGTTGTCCCGAAAAATGTCTTCGGTGGTTCGATGGCACTTAATTGTCTAAACTAGACCTCTGTCTACCCCTCTTATGGGGAATGGCGTGAAGATATTCTTCACAACGCTTCGGATTTATCCCTCACTTGTTACTCTGGGCGAAATTAGGCGAAATGATAAATTCATTAAATAGTGTTTATTATCGGCACATAATTATTATCATATCTTCACGCCTCATCACTTACACAGTAGTCGAAGAGAAATGTCGCCAAGTATTACGTTTCTTACAGTATATAAGGAACGTGATAATTGGCAATATTTCTCATTCACTTTTCTTCCTCCTCCTCCGCCTTCCCATCCTAGTATTCCAGCCTTTCTTGAACTTCCAAGGACTATACTTTCAAAGATCAAGAACTTTCAAAGACCATATGAGATAGTCTTTGAAAGTAAGTCTCTGCCTACCTCAAACTTTTACTGTTTACACTCGCGCTGCTAATTTCTTTACCATTTGGTCTTCACAAATTCGTACAAAGGAACCTAATCACAAGAGGACGTACGTTCACGTATACGTATATATATATTAGTGATATATCCACTATCAAATCTGCCATATTGCGAATCTCTTCGCTTCGTTTTCTGTTGCCTTCTAAAATTTCTATTATTAATTTTAATGAGATTGTACAACATTATGTATAGAATTATTTGCAAAAGCACTAAGTATTTGACTACCAAAGCTCTACATCGACTAGGAGCACAGAAATACGTAAGGCAAGCATAATTTAATGCACCGCGACGTGACGCTACGTAAGGTGCTTTGCTACACCTGCTCCTTAACAGATGTAAAAGTAAATGATTCTCTACAATTCGATGCGCACAGAATAAAGAAGTTTTTGTAAAGACTTTAGCGCTGTTATGATTTTATGCGAAATAACGGAAATGTAACACAAAAACAGAAAAAATGATTGAAAGCCTAATGTAAGAGTTGCAGGAAATTGATAAATGCAAGTTGCAGAGGTCCGTTCTTTGTTGAAAATTTTAAGGCAGGTCTATGTTCATGTCCCTATGTTTATGTTACGTTGAGTCCACTGCTGAACCTAGATAAGCTGTAATGAAGAAAGAAAAAGCCAATGGCAACACCACAGTCTTTCTTCTCGTAGGCTATCATAAGAACATTGAAGTAAGTAGATTGTACAATTTGGCGGCCTTTTCGCTACATAGCGATCTCTTCCAGGCAACCAACGGCGTAAACAGATGTGACACAGACGAGATACAGTATGAACAGCCAGGAAGACATGACACAACCCTGTTTTATGCCTTATTGTATACTAAACATGGGTGACAGGTCGTGCCCTACCCGCACACAGGCTTTACAGTTACAGTAAAGTGACTGTACAGCCCTTAGTAATCGACCATCCACACCATACCCCGGCAACAGTTCCCACATTTTCTTCCTCACAACCTTATCAAATGCTTTCTCAAGATCCACAAAAGCACAGAAAATCTTCTGGTTAGCAGCCAGAAGCTTCTCCGTGATCATGCGGAGAGAAAACATTTGATCCGTGCATCCTCTTCCAGGTCTAAATCCGCATTGTGCCTCCCATAGAAATCTGTCCGATTTCTCTTGCATCTTACGTGTCAAAACCTACGAGTAAACTTTACTTGCTAAACTGGTCAAGCTGATCGCCCGAACTTCGATCTTCGATCGATAGCTTACTGATAAAAATTAAAATAAGTCATTCTTTTGCAGCGGAGAAAGCATTTCTCGCTTATTCTTTAGTATATTCTTCTCTGAATAGGGCTTGTTGTGGCTTTTCAACAAAGATCTCATTGTATAAATATAATTCTTAAAACTTTCATTATAAGTCAAGTCAGCTTCGGGAAGTTAACACATAGCGCGGAAGAGGAATTAAATACTTAATGTTATCGAATCTTCGCGAAGTTTTATGGGAAATAAAGTTAAAGGGAAAAAGAAAACAGCTCTACCGACCGTATATTCAATATGGTAGTCAAAGTTTGAGACAGTTTTTAAGTTCAATAAATCTGAATCAGCCTTTATTAGGAAGACGTTGACTAGCCTAATAATTTAGATGTTCAAGCCAATAATACTAACTAAAGTATCTACTATAGTTAGTATTAAGGCACAGTCATAGCAACTAGGCTATCGGAACAGGAGAAACTTAATGGGTTATTACAATATATACAAATCGCAGTGAGCGTGGTGAGCTCATCGCCGTCTTTATGTCCAAGTCAACGATATGAAATATATATAAGTTTTTGAAAAACCCATTGGTACGAGCCTGCCACCTGGGGATCGAACTGGGGTCTTTCGACTCGAATTCCGATCACCCAACCACTCTGACTTTTTTCCATTAATTTATATTATTCAGCTAGCATTTTCAGTTTCCGAGATTTATAGGTTATTTAAATGACCCGTATTCATCGCTAGATAGGTATTTAGGGGACAACATCACTTATACTGCTCTGATCACAAAGTAAGCAGCTTAAGAACCTGTATTATAAAATCATAAACAACGAAAGTTCCTCAACCATCCGAAAAAATGTAGAAAAAGCGTTTTCTACATTTACCCGACCGGGAATCGAAGCCGAGACCTCAGAGCTGGTGACACCATGAAAACAGGTGTGTATGCCACTCGTGAACGAAGGTATTTAAGTAAAAATCGTAGGTTCAAGTCACGTTAGGGCAAACATTGACGATAAGACGGCGTTGACGCATTATGTAACCTTATTGCTTCATGTTCTTCTTATGCCTGCCTGCGAGAGCTAATTATAGACCTTTATTAAAAAAAGTTACGACGTGTGCTTAAAAATTTCCAAACTTGAAAAAGCATTACAATAAATTTTATACCTGAAAAAAATAACGTTGACAAGTTCAGAAAGGGACTGAATCAATCTTCGTGTTCTGTGCGTCGGTTTAACAAAATAGCAAATCAATCAGCCGTCGTAGCTACTTATCGAGGTTAAGGTGCTACGCCACGTAGACGTATGTTATATGTTATACAGTCTTCGCATTCACTTATATATTATATTTTTTTGGTCTTACCTACTACACTTCTGTGTTGTCTGACACTTTTAGTGCAAGCTCGTCTCGTTCAATGACAAAGTACATCTTTTTTTAAGTTACATACATTGATAGGGACAGCATCACATACATTGCTCTTATTCCAAAGTAAGCAGCTTAAGCACTTATGTTATGGAATTTGAAACAACGAAAGTACCACAAACATCCAGACTCAAGAAAAATTTAGAAAAAGTGTGTTCTGTTTCTCAATAAAAGTGACTCTTTAATCCAAGCATCTATTGGAATAAAACAATTGTTAACGATGAAAATAAAACGATTTTCGGATTTTATCGCGTTTTTAATTAGTTTTTTACAAACTATTTTTATTTCCCGACGTTTCGGATGCTTTACTGCAACCGTGGTCACGGGGTCTGTCCCCCCGTGACCATTCGTAAAAATAGTTTGTAAAAACTAATTAAAAACGCGATATAATCCGAAAATCGTTTTATTTTAAATATGTAGTGTTCGCGTAAATACAAGAAATCATTAATTGTTACACGATATAATTCGTGCATATGTTTTTGAAAAACCCATTGGTACGAGCCTGCCACCTGGGAATCGAACTCAGATCTCTCGACTCGAAATTCCGACCACCCAACCACTCGGCTATCTTGACTTTTTAGCTCCTTAGACCATTTGAAAAATTCTCTACCTATTACAGACACTGGCTGACACAAATATATACACACACATACCCCACGTCCCACCTCTCTCAATTGCCAACAACCTATTCCGTTCCATTCACACATACGTTCGTTACCAAATCTCAAGTCCATTCATTAGAATTCCATCTAAATAATCATGTATCCATATTTAAAGCAAGTTAAAATTTGCTCACTGTAAATACGTCCCTTTCTTGAAGGGATTATATCCTTTGTTTTTAAACTTTCCAGACACGAGTATAACAGTCGAAGAAAGACTGAGTAAAAGGCAATTCACAGTCACGATGAACTTTTATAACTTTATTTATATTTTAACTTGTAAATTAATACAAATCAAATGTGTATGTTTGTGTAATGTCTACTTTTTTGTAGTACCATCACGCTATTACGGGGTAGAAAGAAGCCCAAATGTGCTTTCAATCTGTGATTTCGTATGTGCTTTCGACCTTTCACCGAAGGCGTTTTTTGGACAAGATGACACATAGTGAGCCTATCGCCGACTTCATGTCTAAGCCAACGATATACTTAAGTTTTGAAAGAAACTCATTAGTACGAACCTTTTTTCTTTTTCGTGGGGAAATAGCTAAAGTATGCCCGCCCCTTAAGATTAAGGTTAGCTGTATGTGAAGATATATTTTTTATTCTACTCTTTAGTTCTTTAGTTCTCAGGTTACCATTTCACTTGAAACAAATGAAGAGTCTCAGAAACTTTTCTTTGACTTTTTGTTTTCTTCAACAATGCGACAATTCGATTACTTTAAGAACTTAATTCTTCTTCCGGCTCTATAGCTCTCTTATTGTACCTGATGTGGCATATCGTAAAGTTTTCAGCAAGTTAAAGTTTGTGTTTGTGAAAACTTATATTAGCAGGTGTCACGAACGAAATTATACGTATACATTAAATTGTATTTAGGTAAATATATATCTTTATAAGTCCGTCCCCTTAGCCCAGTTCGTTGTGACCCTGGCTCTAAAGCTTAGGGTTGCGAGTTCGCATCCTACTAGAGGCTGTATTACAGGTCGTTATGTATGTATGTATTTTATATTTAGTTCGGTGCTTTTAGAAGAAGACGTTAAAAAAATTTCATTTCTTTCACCTCACTTACGTATTCCAGTCGCGTAGCATTAGCAACGCGGAACATTCAGCAACTTCCGGTCAAACTTTAAGTTTAACTTGTTCGCCTCTTTCAGGTAACATATTTCACTTGACGTTAGAAGAAAACCATTTATTTAACACATATTTATACTACATATAAAGTTTAAGAAGCCACAATAGCCAAATAGTTGGCTGATCAGAATTCGAGTAAAGAGACCTGAGTTCGACCGTTGACTCGTACTAATGGGTTTTTCAAAACTTATGTGGGATTTAAATTGTTCGCATGAACATAAAGACAATGACAGCTTCACCACCATTTATGTTCTTTTTCTATAGAAAAGTATTATTATTCTATAGGAGTATGGTGAAATTCAGCGGCTGGGATTAATCCGAACAATTCCTCGGAGGACACCCCGTAGTAAATCTTGTAAAAAATGCATAGAGACGCAACGTCTCTTCGCAAAGCTAGGGGATCTAGCCGATCAGATAGAACATGGTCTTCAACGTTGAGCCGCTCTTCGATGGATACCAATGTAAGGAGCTGACACTGGGGTGCCCCCGTCCGGCGATGAGAACAGTACACCATGTGCGGCCAAACCTGTGCCTTATAAAGTTGCAAGTCGTGGGCCGGCATGAAGTACTGTCGTGCTCTACTGAGCACGCTAAGTATTTTAGAGGCCAATTTGGCCTTCCTTCCAATTGACCGCGAAACTAAAAATTGCTCAATGTGTCGACGCCAAGGATTCCGATGCTGGCGGAGGAAACTAGATAAATTTTTAGATGCCGTTTTTATTTACACAAAGAGATCTTTGTTGAAAAGCCGCAACAAGCCCTATTCAAAAAAGAAAATACTAAAGAATAAGCGAAAGACGCTTTATCCGCAGCAAAAAAACTACTTATTTTAATTTATTATCAGTAAGATACATTGTACAGTCAAAAAGGTCGAGACTTTTTTTAATAATGTAACTGAATTTAATAATAAATATAATAAATAAATATAAATAAATAAATATAAATATCTTCACGCAATTCCCAATACAGGGGTAGACAGAGGTCTAGTCTAGACAATTAAGTTCCTTTGACCCACCTTCCACCAAAGATATTTTCGGGACAACGCGACAGATGGTGAGCCCGTCGCCACCTTTATGTCCAAGCCAACGACATAATTCGTACATAAGTTTTTGAAAAACCCATTGGTACGAGCCTGCCACCTGGGGATCGAACTCGGGTCTTTTGACTCGAAATTCTGACCACCCAACCACTCGGCTATCGTAACTTCTTTCACTCGTTTCTATCTTGATTTCCTATTTTATTTTATATTATATTTTAAAGTCACGATAACCGAGTTGTTGGGTGATAGGAATTCGTGTCAAGAGACCTGAGTTGGATCCCCATTTTGCAGGCTCGTGCCACTCGGCTATCGTGACTTAATGGACAATGTGAAAAAAATGAATTTAATGGACAATACCTTAATATTAATATTCTAATACAATATTTTTCTTTATATTGTTTAAAATAATTTCACACGCTTTACACAATACTGGAGTAGACAGATGCCTAGACAATTAAGTCCTATCAACCCACCTTTCACTGATACAATTTTTGAAATAACGTGACCATGTGGAATACCGTGGTGGGCGTATCGCCGTTATTCCTCTGGTATTGCATGTGTTCATGGGCGGCAGTAATTACTAACCATCACGTGAGCTACCTGTTCGTTTGCCCACCTAAAACCCATAGGTACCAGCCTACCACTTAGAGATTGGACTTGAATTACAATCACCCAACTACTCGGCCGTCGTTACTTATTATATTGCGTATATTCGTATTAAGTAATTTATGTTACGCGCTTTTCTTTCTTCATTCCTCTTTCACGCATTTCATATCTGGAGTAGGCAGATGTGTAGAGTATAGCCAACGATATGATTAGTAAATAAGTTTTTGAAAAAGCCCATTGGTACGAGCCTGTCACCTGGGTATCGGGCCTTTGACTCGAACTCCGACCACTCCGCTACCGTAACGTAATAAAAGGGTTATAAAATTTTCACTACGCCATGAATTACAGGGTGGTTCGGAGATAAAAGCATCACCACCTCACGACAGAGGTATTGAGTTAGAATTTGGTTATTTCAGTTGATTTTTGAAATCTAGCATTTATTTAATAACATTATGTCAGTTAAACGAAAAGTTTAAATGTAGAGTCACGATAGCCGAGTGGTTGGGTGATCGGAATTTCAAGTCAAGAGACCCGAGTTTGATCCCCAGGTGGCAGGGTTATTCCAATGGGTTTTTCAAAATCATATGTACGAATTATATCGTTCGCTTGACATAACGACGACGACGGGCTCACCACCTGTCACGCTGTCCCGAAAATATGTTCGTTGGAAGATGGAAGGTGGAAGACCTCTGTCTACCCCTGTATTGGGGGTTGCGTGAAGATATTTTTCTAATTAAGTAAAGCTTGCATTAAATAATTTATATGTCTTGAACACAAAGGCCCACAGTACTAGCACATCGAGCAGTAAGAACGCTCCGTGATCGATTCATTAATTGAAGCCTTGTTCACATCTTTTGATACGTAGTGCCTCAGAGGAGATATAGGACGACAATACTAATTAGTACGGCGCTTCATTATGTATTCAACTATTTCGTAGAGAACATTGAGCAGCATGAGATATTTTACGGGCAATATTTATTCAGTATCATGAGCTGCAACCTTGAACACAAAAAGAGAGTGTCATTTGCATACATACATTACGGCCCCTAATCGCTAAGCTATGTAAGTAGATATACTGTGATATCCAATCTGTCCAGAAATCTAAAAAGTAGTATAATTATTTAGATTTAAAAATTATTTGTGAAAAGTTTATTATTGATAATTACTCTGAATTCTATAAAATATACACCGATGGATCGAAAGAAAAACCTTGTCTTGGAGCAGCATTTCTAGATTTCCCACAACATATTAATTTGACGTTTAAAATAGATTCCGGAGTTTCTGTAAAGGTTGCGGAGCTGGTTGCAATTGCTGAGGCACTATCCTACGTAGAATCCACTGGTTATGATAAAATCGTACTATTGACAGACTCAAAAAGTTCTCTTCAGCATTCGGCTGGTTCTACCTCGACTTTTCGAGGAAAACCGATAGCCTATGCTATATTGGAACAATTTATAGATTACAGGCCAATTCAAAAGTGATAGTGCTTTAGTGGATACCATCCCATGTTGGATTGCTAGGCAACGAGACGGCAGATAGCCTTGCCAAAGAAGCTACCTCCGACGGCATACCTGTAAAAGTCAATTCATCGTATAGATAATACTTACATATACTCAAGAAGCAATGTTACTTATTATGGGATGAATATTTTGATAAACGGTCTAAAGAAAATGGAATCTGGTACAGAACGATTCAGCCAGACCCGCAAAGTGTTCCATGGATATATAACTGTGAACTTAATAGATATCTCTCCATTACTGCTATGCGACTGCGCTCTGGACACATTCCATCGAATAAAGTCGCCTACTTAATGTGGAAAGTCGCATCTCCTAACTGCCCTGACTGTGACGTAATTGATGATCTCTACCACGTTCTGATGGAGTGCGTCCGGACGCAAAATATGCGAACAACATTAGTACACTTAATGTCTCAGGTGGGTGATTGTAATATAATTTTGACCCAGCCGTTGTGAGACCAAGGAAAAATTATTATTTAAATTAGTTATTCTTAGATGTAAGTAATCAATGTATGTTTCTGTTACGGGGCGTCATAATCGCACTAGCGATTAAGCCTTTCAATAAAGATTTAAAAAAAAAGTAGATATGCGTTCGCAGTAGCAGACATTTTCAAACATTGACATTGCGGCCTGTTACCGGATGGTTATGTTGCTTAATTAGGAAGCTCAGAGTTCCACAACAGGCATAAAAAGAGCAATGTTCGGTGGTTTATCTGTGTCTTAGAATATGAACAAGAAGCGGCATAACTCATTAAGCCGTGAGCGAAAGTGTGTCCCGGCCGCATAGCTCGTTGTGCTGACAATCATTATATATTGATGTTGTTATTATAGGTAAAAAAGGCATAGAATTGGAAAACTCATACAAGCAAACTTAGTATAGGACAATCCCTACAAGAAGGAGCATTTACCTGGACAGGGTTACAAGAACTTGATGAAAGCAAGTGGCTCATGGGCATCGTATATTTCGGGCAGACCTATGCTCGTCAAATTCTAAATGGGTTTTGAAGATGAAGAAGAAACATACTTTTTAAACCCCAATACAACAGCAACAGCAAAACAGCAGTGTGCTGCAAATTGTGTTCAAAGCAAAGAATATTACTTACTTGACGACTAATAAAAGTCCATTGCAGGACATAAGCTTCTCTCTTAGCCAGAATTTGCTATAATTGCCACGCTTGGCTAGCGAATCGGCGACTAGACACATATCAGACACATTACACACTACACGCTGCTTGTGGTCACCAGTCAGATTTATTTTGGTGTTACGTTTTCTGGGTGGTTACCTGGCATCTGTCGGTAGCCAATAGCATTTTTTAGACTTGTCCCTTAGTCGCTTCTTATGACACCTACTGAAAGAAAGAGTGTGGTATTGACATTAGCCTTTTTTTCTTCATTACAGATTAACTAGGTTCAGCAGTGGACTCTACGTAACATGAACATAGGCCTGCCTTAAAATTTTCGACAACGAATGGACCTCTTTTTCTCTTTTTCTATTTTTGTGTTACATTTCCGTTATTTCGTTATTTTTGTAGGAATTTGTGAAGACCAAATGGTAAAGAAATTAGCAGCGCGAGTGTAAACAGTAAAAGTTTGAGGTAGGTAGAGACTTACTTTCAAAAACTACCTCATATGGTTTTAGAATGTTCTTGATCTTTGAAAGTTTAGGCCTTGGAAGTTCAAGAAATGCCGGAATACTATGATTGGAAAGCGAAGGAGGAGGAAGATAAGTGAAGGAGAAATATCGCCAAGTATCACGTTCCTTACTTCCACTTGTAAGACGCTCCTTAATTAATACTTATATGCCGATAATAAACACTATTTAATGATAAATCGCCAAATTTCACCCAGAGTAACAAGTGAGGGATAAAGCCGAAGCGTTGTGAAGAATATCTTCACGCCATTCCCTATAAGAGGGGTAGAAAGAAGTCTAGTCTAGACAATTAAGTGCTATCGAACCACCGAAGACATTTTTCGGGACAACGTGACAGGTGGTGAGCCCGTCGCCGTCTTTATATTCAATCCAACGACATATATCGTACTTAAGTTAAAAAAACCATTAGTACGACATGGGGGTTGAGGGTCGGTTTCTTAACTGGAATTCTGGTCACCAATCCACGCGACTACCGAGACTATCGAAAACACATGAAGATAAAAAAGAACTAAGTTCTACGTAGACGAAAATCGCAACAAAAACAGTTTCGTGACAAAACTTGGAGTGTTGTTTGTTGATTGGGGCAGGTGTCGCGAAGCACCCACTATCTTGCAAGGAAACGTCCGGGAACATTAAGTTGTGCACTTATCATTTTTATAGTTGCCACTTTAGACGCGATATGACTTGACTGAATGGAAGTTTAGGGGCCATTACGTAGGAAGTCACATGAATAATGCATGGTATGATGCAATTGACGATTTTATTAACATTCTCCCGTACATTTAAATGTTTCCAAAAAGATATGCTTGTAATGTGACAAAGTTGCGAAGGCATGTAATTTATTAACTAGAGATGTTACGAAATGCTGCGGGGTGGAAATGGATGCGGATAGGTCAGGTCATAATTTGTGGCGAACTGCAGGGGAAACCTTGGCGACGTTCAGCAGTGGACCACCGTACTTGATTGCTGTAAAGAAGCAGACATTTCTCTGTTTAAAATCTAATGTATTAAAATACTTATACGAATTGCGGTTATGTTATTTGTCATACATAGGAACACCTTCATATACAATGCTTCACATACAATCTGAGACAATGTAGGAAAAGTGTTTTTTAAACAGACTCTCGATAGCAAATTAATTTCCTTTCAGTGCTTTTCCGTTCGTCCTTCTCCTTTCTTCGCCCTTAGCCTCTTACGACACCCACAGGAAGATAGGGGGAGATATTATACATAACCATATTGATACAGATTTAAGTGATTAGCGAACCGGAAACTTAGAGGGAACAAAATAATGAACTATAATTAACAATAATAATGTTAAAGAAATAAATACATAACAACATGACACATTGCTCTGTTCCCTTTAAATCTAAATAATTAAATAATTAAAAAGCTAAATAACTTTGGTTATTAAATCAGAATAAAAGAAGACACCACAAACACACACACCCGGAACTCTGTAGAAAAAATGGTTTTCTATATTAACACGTACAGGATTTGAACCCGGGATCTCAGATTTGGCGACACCATGAAAACCAATGGCATGTCACTGGTCCACGGAGGTCGTCGTTATGTATTATGAAATTAAAGCAAGGAATCTCAAGCATTGTAAAATGTCTGGAGCTCTAAGCGACTATAAAAATGATTAATGCTTTGTTATATTGCACTTTGCTGTGACCTAACGCTTGGGTTCCGTTTTAAGGCCATTGACACTGTGAGCAGATTAAGTCACGATAGCCGAGTGGTTGGGTGATCGTAATTCGAGTCAAAGCACCTAAATTCCATCCCCAGGTGGTTGGCTGGTAACAATACGTTTTGAAAACTTATGTGCGATTTATATTGCAGACTTGGACATAAAAGACGGCGACAGACGCAACACCTGTCACGTTGTCCCAAAAAATGTCTTTGGTGGGAGGTGGATCGAAAAGACTTACTTGTCTAGACCTCCGTCTACCCTATTATTGGGATTTGCCTGAACATATTTATTGTGACAATAGATTAATTTTGATTAGAAAAAAAATATCTTCACGCACTTGCCAATACAGGGGTAGACAGAGGTCGAGTCTAGACAATTAAGTCCCTTCGACCCACCTTCCACCGAAGATATTTTCGGGACAACGTGACAGGTGGTGAGCCCGTCGCCGTCTTTATGTCCTTTTTATTAATATTAAATTTGATTAGTATTCTAAAATATTCTTTTATTGGTAACAATACACATTGATTGTATTATTGATTAATAAAACAACATAACGGCTCGTAATAAAGGCACGCAAAGGCAAGAGTCGAGACAACTATCTTTAAATATTCCAGGTCGAAAACGGACATCATCTAAGGTTCAAGGAATCTGGTACTTCATCGCCAATCCGCTTGCCAAGCGTGGCTATTATGGAAAATCCTCGTCATGCGGGAGACCTATACCCCACAGTTAACTATCATAAGTCTTTAGTAAGTAATATCAATGAAAAAAACAAACCTTTGTATATTTTTGTGGGGTGATGGACAAAAGCGTTTAACACTCCGTCACGTTGTCCTGAAAATATCTTCAGTGGAAGGTGCGTCAAAGAGACTTAATTATCTAGACTAGACCTCTGTCTACCCCTGTATTGGGAATTGCGTGAAGATATTTATTTTTATTTTAATAAAATAAATAAAATAAAGAAAGTCACGATACGTGAAATGGAATGGAATTTCGAGTCAAGAGACCCGAGTTGATCAAAACTTATGTACGAATTATATCGTTGGCTTGAACATAAAACGGCGACAGGGTCACCACCTGTCATAGGTGGTGAGCCTATCGCCGTCTTACTGCCAAAGCTAATATTACAATGTTATATCAAAGATAGATTTTTCGAGCTGACTTCAAATTCGCAAACCGCTTCGAAGTCAGGGTCACAACCAAATCGGCCAACGGGTAGTCCTCAAAAAAATAAATTATAAAAAAGAGAAGTATATTACGTATTAATAAAAGAACTATTAAACGAGGCATATCTACTATTTTGTTCGAACTAACCACGTCTCTCTCAATAATGCTAAATGAGTGTAATAACTAAGTTTTTCTAAGTTTGGCTAACGTGTAGGCGACTTGGGTCGTGTCATTCAGTCCGTGGAAAGGTCAATATGTGTGTCATATTTGAGATTGTGTTACAAGACTAGCCCCAATTTTCATTGCTTTACGTTATGTACACGAGAGCAATGAATGCGAGTCACCTAAAGAAACCTATTAATCTAGTTATCTAAAGATGCTAGCTTAATCAAATAAATAAAATAAAGTCACGATAGGTATGTGGTCGGGTGGTCGGAATTTCGAGTCAAGAGACCCGAGTTGATCAAAAACTTAGGTACGAATTATATTGTTGGCTTGAACATAAAAACGGCGACAGGGTCACCACCTGTCATAGGTGGTGAGCCTATCGCCGTCTTACTGCCAAAGCTAATATTACAATGTTATATCAAAGATAGATTTTTCGAGCTGACTTCAAATTCGCAAACCGCTTCGAAGTCAGGGTCACAACCAAATCGGCCAACGGGTAGTCCTCAAAAAAATAAATTATAAAAAAGAGAAGTATATTACGTATTAATAAAAGAACTATTAAACGAGGCATATCTACTATTTTGTTCGAACTAACCACGTCTCTCTCAATAATGCTAAATGAGTGTAATAACTAAGTTTTTCTAAGTTTGGCTAACGTGTAGGCGACTTGGGTCGTGTCATTCAGTCCGTGGAAAGGTCAATATGTGTGTCATATTTGAGATTGTGTTACAAGACTAGCCCCAATTTTCATTGCTTTACGTTATGTACACGAGAGCAATGAATGCGAGTCACCTAAAGAAACCTATTAATCTAGTTATCTAAAGATGCTAGCTTAATCAAATAAATAAAATAAAGTCACGATAGGTATGTGGTCGGGTGGTCGGAATTTCGAGTCAAGAGACCCGAGTTGATCAAAAACTTAGGTACGAATTATATCGTTGGCTTGAACATAAAAACGGCGACAGGGTCACCACCTGTCACGTTGTCCTGAAAATATCTTCGGTGGAAGGTGGGTCAAAGAGACTTAATTATCTAGACTACACCTCTGTTAACCCCTGTATTGGGAATTCCGTGAAGATATTTATTTTTTATTTTTAATAAAATAAATGGTGTATGTACAATATGTGTAATATACAATACAATGTCCCTTAAATGAAACCGATAAAATTTATAAGTCACTACAATTTATTTATTAAAAACTACAAAAAAAAACTGCTGATCGCCTTAAAACACAAATAGGAAATGACATTTTTATACAACAATATGATTTTCTTAAACTTACGTCACTTTGTATTGCTTCTTCGTGCTTCCATTACGGCGTTTACGCGGACATGCTGTACACCAAGTTTATTTATACGTTTTTGGTAAATATTCTCCCATTCCTCTGTGAGAGCAATGTCATGCTCACGAAGCTTGATTGAGGGAGAAAAGTAAAATGTTGAACGAAATTAAGAAGACCGTTGAAGGGTGCCAACACCAAAGTCGCAAGACGTCTAATACTGTGATAGCCTTCCGATCAAATCACAGCCATCGCAGACAGGAGTATAGAAGGACACAGAGAATTAATTTTAAATAATATGTCACAGCTTTCTTTATACTTTTCTGCGTTCTTACGTTTTATAAAGCTCCCGATACAGTAAGAAATTGTAAATAAAAGGAAGTAAACTGCCTTGTTGTTGAACCGTCTTGTGGTAATAGTGAAAAAAATGTGATACTCGCCATTCTAGCCGGTATCGTAAGATACTTCAAAGATCTTGAATCTTGGAAGTTCTTGGAAAAAAATAATAATAATTATCTTCACGTAATTTCCAATACAGGGATAGACAGAGGTCTAGTCTAGACATTTAAGTCCCTTCGACCCACCTTCCACCGAAGATATTTTCGGGACAACGTGACAGGTGGTGAGCCCGTCGCCGTCTTTATGTCCAAGCCAACGATATAATTTGTTGATGGGTGTTGAGCCTGTCCCCTACTCTATGTCTTGTCAACGATGTAAATTGTACATAATTTAAAAAAAAATCCTTTAGTATCAGCTTACCATCTGTGGATCGAACTAGAATCTCATGATTCGAATTCCGATCATCCAACCTATCCTATTGTGATAATAGACTATAAATATTTATATTTACGTTCCAGAATTCCTGAAATTCTTTGTATCGGCCTTCGTTTTTGGCGCGAACACAAAGATAGAGTCAGATTTACGGGTTTCTCCACACCTTCCTTTGTCGCGATATTACATGTATCCGCTGTACTCACAATTGAACAATACAGATTGGCCCGCGAAAATTAAAAATTTACTTCATTTATAAATTTCATATCTTAACTATCTATAATAAAAAATACTTTAAAAAGAATACAAAAAACAAACAACTTCTTTCTTGGCTAAAATTGTTACTTATAAATTTAAATTAAGTATTCTTATAAATAATACTCACTGACGGACTTGAAATCAACGCCAAGTTCCGCAATAAAATACACTGCTATATCTCTTTTATATCGAGAACGGCTCCTTTTTTTGAAGATGGTTGAAAAGTCATTTTGTATATTTTTTTGTTTTTTATTTTTAAATGGATAAAATCAAAAACTTTAAAAATATTGCACCGATAGGAAGCTCATGTATGCAATCCTTGCAATTAGTTTTTTCATTCTTATTTTTTAGGTTCGAAAATTTCAGAAATTTTCCATCTTCATCGTCTGTATAACTCGTATATGTAGTGAGCTCAGCACCGCCGTAGTGTCCAAGATAATACAATGTCCTTTTAAAGATATGCATTTACAAAGATATATTCATGACACGAGTATAAACATATTCATCACACATATGTTTGTCTCCAGCGGGATTCGAACCCGAGATCCTTTGTTTTGAAGCCAGTGTCACTACCAAATAGGTTATGAGGTGCCAAGTTGTTGGTTTTGCAATTCTTTATTTAAAAAAACTTTATTTAAAATTTCTCTTTGTATAATTTATTATTGGATTGATTCTCAATTCCGCAGAGAAATCTCAATATTACAATCTTACCCATTTCCTGAATCACTTCCGCTTCGTAAAACGCACCCGAAAACCACGTCTATGGCGTTAAGATATATACGAGTTATATCGTTGGCTTGGACATAAAGACAGCGACGGGCTCACCACCAGTCACGTTGTCCCGAAAATATCTTCGGTGGAAGGTTAGTCAAAGGGACTTAATTGTCTAGATTAGACTTCTGTCTACCCCTATATTGGGAATTGCGTTAAGATAGAGATATAACTCGATTGCGTTAAGATAGAGATTTCGTTAAGATAGAGATAGAGATATAACGATATAACTCGTACATAAGTTTTTGAAAAATTAATTGGTACGAGCCTGCCACCCGGGAATCGAACTCGGGTCTCTTGACTCGAAATACCGACTACCCAAGTACTCGGCTATCGTGATTTATTATGTAAAATATGTATACTAATTTCGTAAATATCAATTTAATTTGTAACTCTTACAATAATTAACTCAATTCAATATTTTATTGTTGCTAAAAGTTAATAAGGAATTTGTTACGCGACCTAATAAAGCTCTTGGTACGTGTTGATACTTTGGTGAATTAACACCGCGGTTTGTTCGTAATCTAGGCGACAGTTCAATTGCATCTGGTGATATATGCTTCCTGATCCACATAACATCCAAGAATGTAGTTTTTGATTCAGTTTTTTATAAGTTTTGGTTTCCTTATACATTCAGTAGACAGTGGTCTAGAGGTGAGTTGATCCGTTCCTTAGTGTCTAAGTTAATGGTACAATGTATTTACATAGATGTGTTAACTCAAATTATTCCTATATACTCGTAAATGTTAACGATCATGACTCGAGTACAAGCATTTGTATTCATCATACAAATGTTTGTTTCTAACAAGATTCGACAGCCCAATCCTATGCTTCGTAATCAGGGTCATTATCAACAAGGCGATGGGGTCATTTTATATATTAGGTAACCTTTACCATGTGGTCAAAACTTAGTAATTTTACGTCTATCTGAGATCTCTTTTGTCGTAAACTTCATTCTTCCCTTAGATTCTCCTTCGTTGTAAAAGACTAACTAGTTGTAACTAGTTCGTTGTAAGAGAATTAAAGAAACAGCATTGAGAATGGTAAATAAAGGATGACAGGAAGTCCATCTCGGAAATACAATAGAAAAATGAGCTGATCTGTGACGGGAATTAACCTCGCGCAAAGCCGCACCAGTATCTCAGTATCTACTACTACTTGATTTTTTTTAACCAGTAAAAAAATCAAGTAGGTATGATATCAAAGCTACAGTTGCATCTCAGAAATGAAAAAGTGAATAATAAACTCGGTAAAAAGAACAGATCCAAAAGCCTTCAGCAAATATCAAAGAAGAGGTCACGCGGCGTCTAGACAGGCGAACCGTGCTTTTTACGACACATAATTATTGCGATGTCTTCATTTTGAGCCAAGGTATGAAATTGCATTTCAGTCTACAGTATGTTTTTCATCCAGAATGTGGTTTTACTGTAAGCCAAATTCTTATTGTGATTGTTTGTTACTTTCGATGTAGAAATGAAACATTGCCGTTTTATTTCTATTTTTTCTTTTTGCTTTTAATAAACAGTCCCTGTAATATTTTATAAATATTAAAATATTAATATCATATTTTTTTAAAGTTACGATAGCCGAGTGGTTAAGTGATGGGAATTCGAGTCAAGAGTTCTATCCCCAAGGCTCGTACCTATGGATATATAAAGAAAGAGAAAAAATTTAAAATTTCAACTGATGTGTGTAAGATACGTTGCCTCAAACGTAAAAGCGTTGCCACGGTTCGGCAAAGGTCGCGGGTTCGTATCAAGCCCGTGTCAGTTGAAATATTAAAAGCATTTTTTCGCTTTTATTATTTAAAGAATATTATTAATAAAGAATAACTTTTGCAGCTAAACTTATGAGAAGGCAATATTGGTGGATTTAAAACGATGATTACCTATGTGGACGAGTGCCCGTGAGGGGTATCGTCTCCATGTTTCAGTTCCCGGGTTCGATTAAATGGGACGGATCAATATAAAAACCTCCATTGTGATGGCCCTTTTTCATAAAGCCCTCTGTTAAATATTCTTTGAGATAAATTCTAATATTTTGTTCGAAAAGGTAGACTCCTATCCAGTCCCATTGTAACCCCGTTACGATATGATGATGGATTACTTCTCCTCTTTTGGGATGAAATTAAGTTCTTTATAGAGATCTATATAAGTATAGATGTTCACGGGTCTGGGCGTTCGTGGTGCCTTAGTCGTTTCTGGTTCCAAAACACAAGTGCCCCAGCTATTTTGGGCACAGAGCAATGTATGTGACATTGTCCCTTGTCCCTATATGTGTACGTATTTATTTAAATCTATTATTAGTAGTATATATTCTCATGGTTCAAATGTATATGTATAACTTTGCTGGAAGTAGGGTTTCGGTAACTTATAGGTATAAATATAGACTAATATTGATTGGAAGCAGCTAAAATAAATACAAAGTTAACGAGATTTACATATGCCCTTTATGCGCTGAAAAAGTGTACTGATAAAAAAACTGCTCTTTGCGCCTATTATGCCTACGCTCATGCTTGGATTCATTACGGCATTATGTAATATGGGGAAGCGATGACATAAATAGACTATTCTAGTTACAAATAATTCTTAGAATAATATTGATAAAATGATAAGTTGCAAACAATATTTTATCTAATTAAACTTATTAATCCTTACACCCATGTACATTTTCGAGGTAAGTGTTTTTGTGAAAAGAATATGTATCTTTTTCCAAAATATTCTCGACCAAAAATCTGAGACCCCAAAATAGACAAGACAGACCATTTTCTTCTTTAAAATTTGTCTTATTCAGGTCCGTATGCGATGTCAATTAAAATTTACAACAAGTTACCACAATTTATACAAGACGTAAATTTAAATTATAAGTTGAGGATGAGAGATAGGTATAACTTTTTTCCAAATTATGTACTAATATTTTCTAATAATATAAATTTATTTTTAAGATTTAATTTTTTTTTAAGAAATTGCTGTGTCATATTCGGGTTCATGTTGATACGAATATGTTATTTTAAGAACCTTTTGTACTAACACATGAGAACGCAATAAATATTGAGTTTGAAGTAACTTCCAATACGCCTTTTAAGTATAACATCGTGAAGTTCTAGTCAGTGCAAGCCCATATAGACCGCCATTATATCAGTTTCCGCCAAAACCTGCTACAGTTTTATTTCGTTGTATTTATTTATTTTTTAAGATAGTTCTTGAGGATGTTGATTTCCACATGCATTGTGCTAGTGAACAGGTACTATTTCCATCTACTCAGGTCACATCGTCGTACACGAGGGAGAAAGGTTTTAGACCTCTGCTTACCCCAGTATAGCCTACCGCAGCACGGCCTAAGATATGAAAAAAACTTTCTGTGAACTATAGAATTATCTTTTCTTTTTTCTTTTTAGTTTGGTTTTTTGTTGTTGTGGCCTGTGGCCAGCATCAAATGTGAGAGCTATGGCCCGCAAGAAAAAAAAAGAATATCGACTTTGTGTATCTGTAGGATCTTTGATATTATATTGGATGGATATTGATTTCATATCCAAAATTCAAGAGTCATGACAGCCGAGTGGTTGGGTGAACAGATTTATAATTAAGTTCGACCCCTAGGTAGTAGGTTCGAACCAAGAGTTTTTTTTTAAATCTAAGATTGCTATCATTAGCTTGGACATAAATATGGCGACTGGCTACTGACCAACAGTCACGATATCCCATAAGATGCCTTCGGTGAAACATGGGTCGAAAGGAATTCATTTTATAGATTTCTGTTTAATAATAACAGAGATGGCGGGCGTAAGAATGCTTGACTTTTTTTCAAATATTTTTTACACTGTTTTTGAATTTTTACTAAAACACTTCCACGAAAGCCAAGTGTCTGGTAAATCGGATCCAAATAAGGAGACACCGGTTCCGCTACCTATAGGAAGTTTATACCAACATTTTTTCAAAACTTCTGGATGACTTATATGTAGTCAGAGGCAGAGGTCTAGTCTTGACAATGAAGTCCCTTTGACCCACCTTTCACAGAAGAAATTTTCGGGACAACGTGGCAGGTGGTTAGCCCGCCGCCGTTTTTCTGTCCAAGCCAACGGTGTGATTCGTACATAAGTTTATGAAAAACCCATTGGTACGAGCCTGCCACCTGGGGATCGAACTCGGGTCTCTTGACTGTAATGAATTATTTCATGATAGTGGTAATGATTATATATAAAGTAGATGGGTGAACGGAGTTCTCGACGGGTTATATGATAATGTTAGTATATTTTACCGTTGACTCTGACCTGTCACTCTGTCCCAAATAAGGTTCGGTGAAAAGTTGATCGCCAGGACCTAATTGTCTGAACCTCTGTCTGCTCCAATAAGGGGAAACGTCGATAGAAGATGTAAATGAATTATAAATATAGTAAATAATCTTCTTCTAATATATAAAATTTTCCTGTCACAATGTTAGTTACCGTACTCCTCCGAAACGGCTAGACCGATTCTCATGAAATTTTGTATGCATGTTGGTTAGGCCTGAGAATCGGACAACATCTATTTTTCACCCCCCCTCCTAATGTTAAGGGTACTCCAACCCTATTTTTTTTTTATTTTCTTATGATTACAAACATTAAAACATTAAAAATACATAAAACTCAAAATTATTACCCCTCTACGATCAACCCCTATTTTATATGGCAAAACAACGTTTGCTGGGTCAGCTATTAAGTTAAAAAATATAGCTAAATATAAATTTGTAACAGAATATAAATTTATATGGAAATTAGTTTCAATATTTTTTTTTTGTGATTTGTAATACGATCCCATTCCATGGCAAGAAGAATAACAATGTTTTGCTCGTTTTGAGGCTTTTTGTTCGCGACCCAGCCATCGTTAATGTTCAGCCAACTAATGATAATGTCAACTAATAGCAGAGAGCGAGAGATATTTCTCGTATCATAACTATTTGAGTCCTTAGTCTTATATTTGGTATTGTTAAAGCTAAGAAGTTAAAACTACAATAACTTTGTTTCTTAAGAATATCAAGACGAGACGTTGACAATTTAGAGACGTTGTCAATCGATTATTCGTAATAATATTATTCGAAACGATTATCCCGTTACGTTATGGTGGCCACGGTGATTCACAAGGCAACCTGGGGATCGAACTCTGGTCTCTTGACTCAAATCGTGACAAAAATCACCCAACTACTCGATAACAGCTGTAGACGTTATTTTAAAATGTTACGAAAAACTTGAAATCGAACACAAAAAGAAAATTTGACGACTACTTTTTCTTTAATGTCTCGGGTCTCGGTGTTTGTGATACATTAGTTGCTTCCTTTTCCGAAGCATAGTGCTTAAAATTAAGGTTTCTTTTCTTTCGTAGGTGTCGTAAGAGGCATTTTTCCCCTTAGGTATCGTATGAAACGAGACTTTGTAACTAACACACAAAACATTACATCGCACGAATTCTTATTCTTAAAATACGTTTAATTGACAATACATGACATTTAAATGTTGTAGACCATACTAGGGTAAGTAGAGGTCGGCTAACGGAGTCCCTCTTGATATTATCACAACACTACTAACCTACGAACATAACATCCTGCTGCAGACTTTGAAGCCAATGTCCTGTAAAGTCTCTTCCATATCGAAGGATTGTTATAATCATCACGCTTGGCAAGCGGCTTGTCGATCACAGTACCAGATATTTTGCTATTTTGACGCTGCTGCCCGTCAGTAGACACCAGTCTACTGACTTTTGTTTAGTTATATTTTGAGATAACCAAAGGTATTTCTATGGCCTTTTCCCTCAGGCACCCCTCTCGACACCTATGGGATGAGAGGGGTGGTATTATTCTGATGCCGATACCACGTGGAAAAAATGTTTGTTATGACATGAATATTTAGAGGATAGGCTCACCACCTGTACAAATATTCCAATGGTATTTCTAGGCTTTTCCTTTAGTCGCCTCTTAAAACGCCTGCTTAGAGAAACAAGAAGAGGTATCCCCTTCTTTTTTCTTATATTCTTTCGTATATTCTTACAGCGTAACCACGGGGCTTAAATTATATTAGAAGCCAGTATTTCTCTTAGCGAAATATTTAACATTAATTTTACTAAAATACTTTCAATTTAAAACAATATGTTTTTAAATGGGTTACAGCCGGCTTATTTAATTAAGAAGAACCGCGGAGGCTACCCTGCGTCTCCGCCGTACACGTGGTGACATGGTACAATTAGGCAGGCTGATTAATTTATACGCCTCCGTTTAACGCGGTGCACATTTAATTTGGAATGAAGATTTATGCTGTTTTGGTTATTATGCACGTATAAGATATATGGAGTGTCTTGTAGAATTCGTTAGGGCAATGAAAAAACGTCTTTTTCTGCTGTGCAATAGCTATGCTTTTTCTTCAACTACGATGAATGGTCACCTGAGGAAGTAATTTTTCTTATTGCCATAATCGAAATTTAAAAAACAAAATGATTCACGATAGTCGAGTGGTTGGGTGATCGGAATTCGAGTCAAAAGATCCGAGAATTACTTGCCCTGATCCCAATGTATGTAGATAAAGCACATGTCAAAATATTATAACTTTCGTGAGACATTTTTAATTAAATAATTAAAAACGGCCAAACTCACGTCTAAACTTTCAGTGTAGTAAGTGAGCTAGTGAGTGAATTTAGCCGTCTTTAAATATTTAATTAAAATACTTGAAAACGTGTGGTTGGGTGGTCGGAATTTCAAGTCGACAGACCCGAGTTCGATCCCCAGGTGGCAGACAAGTACCAATGGGTTTTTCAAAAACTAATATACGAATGTCGTTGGCTTGGACATAAATACGGTGACGGGCTCAATACCTGTCACGCTGTCCCGAAAATATCTTAGGTGGAAGGTGGGTCGAAGAGACTTAATCGTCTAGACTAGACCTCTGTCTATCCCTGTATTGGGAATTGCGTGAAGATAATTTTTGTTTTATTTTATAAATCACTTGAATTATGTAATCGGAAACAATGCAGAAAAAATAGTTGTATACATTGATTCGTCTTAATCGAACCCTGACAACACTATAAAAACTCGTGTAACCACTGAACCTCGATGGTCCTCGAACCTTATTAACAGACAACACACTGAACGTAATATTTGAATTGCCATCCCAACGGGAGAAGTCTCCAATAACATTTACGTTAGGGCACGTCATGGCTTCAGGAGCCAATACAACGCTATCGCAGATACGGGCAGCATTTCCCGGGAGTCCCCCAGAGGCTAGCTGAGATTGCAGGGAACAGGTAACTTTGATCTCGTTCCTATCGGAAATGTATATGAACGGAATCTAAGCAGAAAGCTTAATACTGTGAAGATTATTGAGGTGTTATTTTGATTAGATTGCGTGGATTTAAAAAAAAAAAACGTTCATTAGATATAAAAAATACTAAATTTTTTAAGTGGGTGACATTTCAGTCTATGTTGTGTTATGATTTTCTATTTTCGTGGACGAGTTGTGTGGCGTACACCGCTGTTCCTCATGTCGCTAGCTCTGAAGTCTCGGGTTCGATTCCCGGTCGGGTCAATGTATAAAACACTTACAGAGTCTACCTGGGTATTGTACTCAGGTGTCACGACTCGATTTCCGATCACCCAACCACTCGGCTATCGATACTATTTTTATTTTATATTATTCATATTACGTTCAATAAAAATACAAATGTCTTTAATTTTATAATCTACCAGTAAAGTCTATGAAAAGCTACTTATACTACTAAAAAGATACTTATACAGTGTAAAGATTAAGCTACATAAGCGTCTGAAAAGCTCGCATCAAGTATATTTATTCCGTCATGTAATTTAACGAGGAACACGCTCGCTCCATCAATCAACCGGTGTAGTACTTAACGACCCCTTGATTATTTAAAATGAACGTGACAAAGTGATACAGAGCTGATAAAAGCTTTTAGCGGGAGTTTAAAGATAAAACATGCCAATGGAGCATGAAGTAGCTGCTTTTAAATATAAACACTAGTAACCCGACGTGCGTTATCAGGTTCGAATTTCATTAAAATGATATTTAGAAAAGAAAAAAAAAACTTCTTCACGTTATTTTCAATACTAGGGAAGACAGATTTCTAGACAATTCAGTCCTTCCGAATCACATGAATCCGTGCTAAACCACCCGAAAATTCAACTCGAGTCACTTGACTCGAATTCTGATCACACAAACCACTCGCACATCGTAACTCAAAAAATGTTAATTGAAAATTGAAAACAAAGTAAATGAAACCAAGCAATTAAAACCAAATGATGATGATATTTTGGCTTAAAAATGATTCACGACTGGACGAACCATTTTTGGAAAATACCGCATCAATATTAAGCAGGCAGTAACAGGCAGTAGCGTTTAAGTTACGAAGAGTCCAGAACGGTGATTTTTGATTCGCTTGTCAAGAGCAGCCATTGTTGCAAATCCTCGTTACAGGAGAGGTCTATGCCCTGCAGTGGACTTTACCGGATCACACGTCGATCCTGAAATATTTTTTGCGTAAGCATAATTGTGGTCATTTATTTTTGATACATATATTTTTATTTTGTTTTCTTTATAATTTATAATAACAAGTTCCCGCCAGGAGTTTGGCTCTTCCAATGGATTTTTCAAAACTTATGTAAGTTTTATATACTTGTTTTGGACATAAAGGCGGCGACAGGCTCACCACCAACACATTGTGCCAAATATTTATTTTCTGTGGAAGGTGGATCGAAAGGTACCTAGACTAGACTGGGTTAGACCTATGTCTAACCCAGTATTGGGATTAAAAAAGGCTTAAAAAGCAATTTGCTACCGTCCGGATAACTATATCAAAAATATCAGGCCAAAAATTTAGTATACCACTCAAGGCATTAGCGACTAAGGTACAAGGAACTGCGATTACCAATCCACTAGCCAACCGTGGCTAAAAAATAAAAAATATAAATATCTTCACGCAAATCCAATTACAAGAGTAGACCGAGGTCTAGTCTAGACAATTAAGTCCCTTTGACCCACGTTCCACCGAAGATATACCAAGCGTGGCGATTACGAAAAACCCTCTTTACTTCTATAGGCTGTAATGTATATGCGTAAGAATTGAAAAAAAAAATATAATGCATTTGCTTTGCTGCTTCAAATAGAAAATAAAACTACGTTGCTATATTTAGAATAAATTGCAATCCACCTCCATTCGTAATGTCGAGCAACAATGTTCATTAAGAGCGCTGAGGCGGCGTTGTGCTGGGGACAAAAAACTGAGAACGAAGCGACTTACCGCTATGTTTCTACTCGTATATAAACAAGCGACATTGATTATGGGCTAGAATTTATTTGAGGCTTTGCTTTGCTGTTTCTAAAACATGACATTTGTATATTATTACTGGAGCAGTAAGAAAAGAAAGAAACGCTTTTCAACGTAGAGCAACTACAGTTCTATGATGCATAAAAATAACATAGATATGTAGAGAAAATTTCACATACATTGATCTGAAACAAAGAAGTTATCACAAACACCCAGACCCTAAAAAAGGGTTTTCTACATTGACCAGACCGGCAATCAAATCCGTGGCTTCTAAGCTGACTACACCATGAAACCGATTTGTACGCCACTCGTCCAAGGAGGTCACCTAAATAAAGAAAAATAACGATTATTAACATTATGTGATCCTACACTGCTCAAGTGGTAACCTCGTACAGGTAAGTGCAGTGTCGAGCGACGACCTGCATAATGTGTTGGTGAGCAGAATGATACAGATGGCACGGGACCACTCTATGTGACAATAATTGGAGGAGGCCTATGTTCAGCAGTGGACTTCTGGATTAGAACTTTCTGGATAGGCTTTCTGGCAGGATGATAATGATGAACATTAAATAAAAAAAACAATGTACCTTTGTGTAAGTTTTATATACATCAGCTACTGCGCATGCGCTTAGCTTGAGTCATACTATTGAACTTTACCGGCCACTAATGACGACCCGACATGATTGTTGGTAGTGACATCGCCTTTGAAGCTTATTATGCGCTTAAATTACCGCTAGGTACAAATATTTATGCGTCAAATATGAATTATGACATAAATAAAAATAAATAAATATCTTCACGCAATTCCCAATACAGGGGTAGACAGAGACTTTGACCCACCTTTCACCAAAGATATTTTCGGGACAACGTGGCAGGTGGTGAGCCCGTCGCCGTTTTTCTGTCCAAGCCAACGATATAATTATATTATTAACTACGATATATTATACCGTTGACTCTGACCTGTCACTCTGTCCCAAATAAGGTTCGGTGAAAGGTTGATCGCCAGGACCTAATTGTCTGAACCTTAGTCTGCTCCAATAAAGGGAAACGTCGACAGAAGATGTAAATAAATTAAAAATATAGCTTAATATAAATTTGTAACAGAATATAAATTTATATGGAAATTAGTTTTGCCACTTTCCACCTAAGACATTTTTGGGACAACATGACAGGCGGTGAGTTTTTCGCCGTCTTTAAATGCAAGCCAATGATATAAATCGTACATAACTTTGGAAAAACTAGAACCTGGGGATCGAACTCTGGTCTCTTGACTCAAATCCATGACAAAAATCACACAACTACTCGGTAACTACTGTAGACGTTATTCTAAAATCTTACAAAAAAACATGAAATCGAACACAAAAAGAATATTTGACGACTACTTTTTCTTTAATGTCTCGGGTCTCGGTGTTTGTGATACATTAGTTGCTTCCTTTTCCGAAGGATAGTGCTTATAAAAGGGTTAAAATTAAGGTTTCTTTTCTTTCGTGGGTGTCATAAGAGGCATTTTTCCCCTAAGGTATCGTATGAAACGAGGAGGAAAAGAAAAAGCCTTGGTAACTAACACACAAAGTATTACATCGCACGAATTCTTAGTTCTGAATAACGCATACAAAATACGTTTAATTGACAATACATGATATTTAAATTTTGTAGACCATACTAGGGTAAGCAGAGGTAGGCTAACGGAGTCCCTCTTGATATTATCACAATACTACTAACCTACGAACAAAACATCCTGCTGCAGACTTGGAAGCCAATATCCTGTAAAGTCTCTTCCATATCGAAGGATTGTTATAATCATCACGCTTGGCAAGCGGCTTGCCTATCACAGTACCAGATATTTTGCAATTTTGACGCTGCTGCCCGTCACCAGTCTACTGTCTTCTGTTTAGTTATATTTTGAGATAACCAAAGGTATTTCTAAGGCCTTTTACCTCAGGCACCCCTCTCGACACGAATGGGATGAGAGGGGTGGTATTATTCTGATGCCGATACCACGTGGAAAAAATATTTGTTATGACATGAGAGGATATGACATTTAGAGGATAGGCTCAGCACCTGTCAACATATTCCAATGGTATTTCTAGGCTTTTCCTTTAGTCGCCTCTTAAAGCGCCTGCTTAGAGAAACAAGAAGAGGTATCCCCTTCTTTTTTCTTATATTCTTTCGTATATTCTTACAGCGTAACCACGGGGCTTAAATTATATTAGAAGCCAGTATTTCTCTTAGCGAAATATTTAACATTAATTTTACTAAAATACTTTCAATTTAAAACAATATGTTTTTAAATGGGTTACAGCCGGCTTATTTAATTAAGAAGAACCGCGTAGGCATCGCTACGTCTCCGCCGTACCACGTGGTGACATGGTACTATTAGGCAGGCTGATTAATTTATACGCCTCCGTTTAACGCGGTGCACATTTAATTTGGAATGAAGATTTTTGCTGTTTTGGTTATTAGGCACGTATAATATATATGGAGTGTCTTGTAGAATTCGTTAGGGCAATGAAAACACTACTTTTTTAGCAATGCTTTTTCTTCAACTACGATGAATGGTTACCTGAGGAAGTAATTTTTCATATTGCCATAATCGAAATTTAAAAAACAAAATGATTCACGATAGTCGAGTGGTTGGGTGATCGGAATTCAAGTCAAAAGATCCGAGTTCGATTCTTAGGTGTAGGCTTGTACTAACTAGTTTTATTTTAACTTATATACGAATTACGTCCTTGGTTTGGACATAAAGAGGGCAATAGGCTCTAAACCTATCACATTGTTCCAAAAAAATATCTTCGGTTAACGGATTCAATTGGCTGGATTTCTGTCTATACGAGTACTAGGGATAGGGTAAAGATATTTTTATATGTATGATACCCTGCATTGGGTATTTACTACAGGCAGCCACTTTAACTTGCTCGAATGATTACGGTTCTCGGATGGAATTGTACCCTGCAATTTATTTTTGTAATTATTACACCCGATAATACTAAGGAACTATATTCAGGATCAACACAGGTCGAAGAATGTATGTATAATAAATACATTAAATCTAAAGATCGTCATTTTTAATCTACCACCGCTACGTAATCAGGTTCCTCTAAAGGAGAAGGAAAAGGCTAAAGAAACGCCATAGCGATTGCCATCGCTTCGTTATAGATGAGTTCTAGAATGGAGCAAGTTGTTCATGAGAAGCCTGTGTACTCGCAACTGAGAGAGGTTAAGATTATACGCGTTTGGGAGTAAATAGTCCTCCGTATTTGTAAACAACAAATGAAAAAACACCTAAAATTATTAAATGATAAAAATGTTGGGAATGGCGTGAAGATATTTTTTCTTTTTAATGTCAACCTTTGACGGTTTCAGATAATGACACTTGCAGCATCACTTTAACGTTACATTTTATTAAAAAGGCTACACCAATTAAAAAGAGCCTTTCTGTAGAGGCTAGCGGCAAATGCTACGCCACTCTACACTTTGTGGTTTTCGCTCCGCATGACGCTCTTTGCGATGCACTTTTAAATCTCGAACTTTGTAAAAAAGTAATAAATATTATGCGCAACTTTATTTAGTTTAAATTTATTTACATTTCTGAAAGTACAACTCACTGATTTTGTAAATGTTTAATCTAACTATATTAGTAATATGTAGATTTTACACGTTGTAGAACTGTAAACTTCGAAGAAGAATAAGAGAATTTTGAAAAAAGGATAATAAATCATTTAAAAGAAAACCTGAATAACATTAAGCAGGTCCGTGGCACTATTTAAGTTGCGACGTGTCCGTCAATATGTCGTCAAACCGCTTGCCAAGCAAGTGTGGGCATTTATAAATAAACAACGAATAATATTCATTAATATCTTAAGACGACCCCTGTGCCTCTGTGTCACGATAGCAGACTGGTTGGGTGGTCGGAAATCGAGTCAAGAGACGGGTTCACCACCTGTCACGTTGTCCCGAAATATCTTCGGTGGAAGGTGGGTCGAAGGGACTTAATTAAAAACAAGAGGTTAGACTAGACTAGACTTAGACAGTGGTCTAGACTAGACCTCTGTCTAGTTCTGTATTGGGAATCGCCTGAAAATATTTATTTATTTATTTACCTCTGTGAACGAGCAGCGTACACACCGGTTTTCATGGTGTTGCCAGCCGTGTAAGGTCATGCGTTCGATTCCCAGTCGGGTCAATGTAGAAAATACTTTTTTTCGTTATTTCCGATTCCGTAATACAAATACTTAAGCTGTTAACTTTGGAATCAGAGCAATGTATGTGATATTGTACCAATCTGTGTATGTATTCACATATTCATATTGCATTAAGTAAAGGAAGACGTGCAATTTACACCTTCACTAATCCGACTTTTACATTCCACGCGGATCCCTTACGTGTAAACATAATGCGGTTAAAGGAACGGAAAAGGTCCCTTTAGAGCTGAAAGTATTTGATTGCGGCGTGCGTTTAATTCGAATTATCTTCCGAGAGGATTGCTTAGTTATTACACTGATCGCATATGATAAAAGAAATGGATCCTTAATCTTGAAACATTATCTTCTTGCGATAATGTGATTTCCACTGTCGATAGGAAAAACGTTATAGGTAACACTGTTATGTATTATTCGTCGTCTTTTAGGGGCTACGTCGATTTCTGGACTTAAATAGCTATAACTGTACTATATTACAGCTATATGAGGTATGGATGAAGTGGTTTAAGGATTTGAATTAAAATGTGGAAAGTTGAGTTGAGTTTGAGTCAAGAGAGCCGAGTTCGATCCTCAGGTGGTAGCCTTTTTTTACAAAAACTGCAAAAGGCCAATGAGTTATTTAAGAAACTTATGTAAGATTTATATTGTTGCGACTTTTTCTCAGAAAGTAGTCTTGGGTAGAAGGAGGGACGTAAGGACTCTATTATCTGAATTTCTGTCTACCCTGGTATCGGGTATGGCGTGAAGATATACCTTTTATTACATTCATAGGTATTTTTTTTGTAGTACCATACTCTTACTCAACTCAACCGCTATAGCCGCTAGTGTAAAAAATCCGTGTACCCGTTTGAATATAAGTTAGAGTCTTTCTTTATATCTTGATATAATTTTCTATACTGGAGTAAGCAGAGGTAACAGTGAAATTCTATCGATCCACTTTTCACTGAAGATTATTTAGGACCATGTGGCTGATGGTGAGCCTATTGCCGTGTCAATCTCCAAGCTCATGATGGAATATATTTTACGTGCATACATATACACATAAATTATTATTAATTAAAACATAAAGACGACCCTGACTAGAGTACAAACAAAAATTTCATATTCATCACATAAATGTTTTCCTCTGGCGGGATTCGAACCCGCAACCCATAGCTTCGAAAGCAGTCACTTATGACTCAGATATCAGGTCGTCTATAGGGTCCGTGGTTGCCTTTTACTATATCGCCTTGTAAAAAGGGCATGATATTTTTCTTACCACAGTTTACTTTCAAGTACTGTTCGTAGCAAGCTATGTTCTATGGTATCTGTCCTCCAGTGAGAAATTACCACAGATAACTTACACGTAACGTGCACACGATCGCGTATTGAGAAATTGCCACAACTTTGCTTCTAATAATTACTTTCATAAATTATTACATCCGTACATAGAACGTCGATTTTAAAATAATATCCTTGTGGAGAATGCAATAGAGTTTATTTTCGATTCGAACGTCTTTAATTGAGATTATTATAAGGTTTACAGCTTTAAGATGGCTGAAAGGTAATGATTATAGTTCTTTAGTGTGTTATTTAAGATTTCTAGGAACTTCGTTTGTTAAAAAATTGAAAGTAAATAAGTTACGATAGCAGAGTGATTGGGTGTTCGGAATTCATGTCAAGAAACCCAAGTTCGATCTGCAGATGAAAGGGCCGACTCAGTGGGATTTTCTTAAGCTTGTACGATTTATATTCTTATATTGTTGGTGATATATTTTCGGTGGAAGGTGGGCCAAAAGGACTTGATTGTCTAGACCTCTATCTACCCCCGTTTTTGTAATGGCGTTACATATTAATTTAAACCATACTTACTACTTCTAAACTGTTCAGTTAAAATATAAGAACTTTTTTTAAAAAATTTCAAGCATTAAAAATAAAGAAACTGACAACAATAAAATAAAAGATTCTTTTGTTCTTAATGAATACCAAACTATTGTAAATATCTTTTTAATTCCATTCCATTCCAAATATCTTATTAAGTAAGAATAATCCCAAGCATTCACTTATTTTAAATCTCTACGAAATTCTACTGTAAATTGTTGAAGATTTACTTCGGCTGTCTTTCGTTTCTTCTATCAGATAAATTTACGTGTACGTCATGTTAGATGTTTATGTGTGTGTAAGGATTTTCACCGTTAATACATTTTTATTTTATTAGTAAATACAAGATTTGTTGTACGTACAACGTACAAGCCTGTAACATGGGTCTTATAAAGTATTTATCAGGATTCTTCGTATTTAACACAAAGAGTATACAAATATATATTTATATTGTTATTTATTTATCTTCACGCACAATCCCTGACGGTGTAGCCAGAGAGAACAGATCGCCAAGTGTCACGATTCCTGCATACTTCTTTCGCTTCTTTCAGATTCATCATCTTCTTCATACATGCACGTCTAGGTAACCGAGTACTCTTGACCCTCCCCTCTTCGAGCAATTTGCTCACATGGTCTTCGAACGTTAGTCTCGGTCTACCTCGACACCTTTTAATATTAACTTTCGCGCTATATATTTCCTTCACCATTCGGTCTTCACTCATTCGCTCAACGTGCCCAAACCATCGAAGCACGCCCTTATCCATTTTTGAGACAAGGTTATCTTTCAAACCTGCCATATTGCGAATCTCTTCGCTTCGCTTTCGGTCGGCCATGGTAAGGCCGCACATTTTACGAAGAGATCGCATCTCTACTGCATTCAACCTGCTTTTATGCTTCTTCTGGCATACCCAGGTTTCGCTGCCACATAACAAAGTCGGTACCAATACTGCGTTATGTATTGCAAGGCGTTCACTTTTCACAACGCCTTGCCTTTTGATTAACGCAGTCAGGGCACCATTGACTTTGTTCCCGGCAGCGGCACGCCTGTCCACATCTAAATCACATCTTCCATCCCGGCTAAACGCACTCCCCAAGTATACAATTTCATTCACCTGTTCTAGACATTCCTGATTTACCTTAATAATAATTTAAATATAAGGAATGTTTAAATTACCTATGTAATTTATTTCTTCTTCATTTATTTATTTAATCAAATTTATTTAATAAATTTAAGTCACGGTAGCCGTGTGGTTGGGTGATCGGAATTTCGAGTCAAGAGACCCGAGTTCGATCCCCAGGTGGCAGGGTCGTACCAAAGGTTTTTTCAAAAAACTTACGTACGATCGTTGGCTTGGGCATAAAGACGACGACGTGCTCTCTACCAGTCACGTTGTCCCCAAAATATCTTCGGTGGAAGGTGGGTCGAAGGGACTTAATTGTCTAGAATAGACCTCTGTCTACCCCTGTATTGGGAATCGCGTGAAGATATTTTTTATATTTAATTAAATTTTAATCTTTGTATGCACAATGCATTTCACCGTTAACTTGGACATTAAAACGATAGGCTCATCATATTGTTGTCAAGGGTCAGACAAATCAAAATCAAACGTAGAATTTCATAAATGTTTTCTGATCCACACCAACAATATTAATTAAAACATGAAAACTAATGCAGTTTTTTTAATAGTATGTTGCGTCTAACATCAATAATGGTTGCAGCATCGAATGCCCCCCTGGCTAGTTGGTCAATACAACATCCCTTTTAAGCCAATGTTAAAAAAATTATTATATAATAAATATTATCAAAAGTACCATTGTTATAAATAGTCCGAATTTTTATTTTAATTAATTGTTTAATTATTGATTTATGTAATAATCTATTAACACTTTGTAAACTTTAATTAACCAATTAACTGAACACTGAACATTTGTCAAAACAATGTCTCTTTTAAAACCAAATTTGAGATACTGTTATTATAAAAGAAATCTTATTACAATTATTGTTATTATAAATAGCCTCAAATTTTGCATGAAAACAAAAATTGCTATGAACACTGAATAATTAGTCAATATTTATTTTTAAGCTTATGTTAAAATACACTTTTGCCATTGGAAACATTACCATAAATGGCCTTAGGAACATTTGGATATTAATTATTGATTTGTAATAATATCTTAAGACATTTTACATTGTTTTTCGTTTTCAGTTTGTATTATCCTTATAATCTTCTTTAATAAAAATTTTGGTGGTAATTCAACAATTGTTCCCTGTGTTTTTACCCTCACAAGGCGAATATTTTTTTCCAAATTTTTACGATACTGCCTCGAAACCCTATCCAACAAAAAAGAGTTTCTGTGATCAGAATACTCTCTTAAATACATCGAACCCGGGACCTCAAAGCTTGCAACAGCATGACACCGTTGCGTCCACTCGTCTATGGTAGTCGTCATAATAATCGTATCAGAAGTTTGAAATATATCCCAATATTCTATTAAATTTAGTTGCCAATTAAATTCTAAATATAAGAAACATTTATTTCTCGGCTCATTAGTAGTCAAGATCCAATACAGTGCTTCGCGGCTACCGCAAGCGTAGCATTGGCCGTGAAATCCCCCAGAGTCGAGTTGAGATTACATCGACCAGATTACGTTGACCTCATTTCTCACCTCAGTAGCGTAAAGACGTGAACACTTACAGCACTCGACGAGGGAGCGGGATAATATAACTGGGCTCTTCGTTATCTGGCGGGGTAGTTAGGAGCTCAAATTGGTTTTATTGGGGGCGTCGGGGAGGTCTCGTGTGATCGCGGCGTCATAAATGGCTTTCTGCTTCGTTTGGCGCAACTTTTCGTTACTGTGATTTCGCTAGACGGTAAGGAATTGCTACGCATATTAACAACGTTTTTGCATGCTATTTTAACTGTACGGGCGCATCCAAATCTGCCGAATGGGCCTCTCGCGGTTAGCGCCTGTGTAATGTACGAGCCTTGCGTGAGTTGCGCTAAAGAGTCGCATTTAACAGTTGCAGTAACTCCATGCGTGCAGTGCGCGTGCAGCTCGCTAGTAGGTTATGCGCGGCGCATTCGTTAGGTTTGGACGCACCCTTATACATTCAAACATTGATAAGGACCACATGACATACATTACTCTGACCTCAAAGTAAGTAGCTGAGGCACGCGTGTTACGTAAAAAGAGAGAGAGAGAGTACACTTTATTGCACACCATAAAAAAAAGAAAGATAATATGACAAACAGTCTAAACATAAATGGTAGCACAATGGGCGGCCTTATCGCTCAAAGCGATTTCTTCCAGACAACCTTTGGATGGACAGGATTTAGAAGAACGAAATTTGGTGTAGGTAAGTAACAAATGAAAAGAAATATACACCAATACAAGTATTACGCAAAAAGTAGATATGTAGTCAATTAAAGATAAAGATAAATATATAATATGAACTTACTACTTACTTATACATTCATATATAAACTAAAATTTTGCGTATTCCACAAACACTCAGATCCGAGGCAATAAAGAAAAATTGGTTTCCTACTCTGACCATTCCGGGATTCGAACCCGAGACCTAGGAGCTGGCGGCGCCCTGTAAAACCGACGTGTATTCTTTTCCACCAGGCAGTTTGGTGCAGATAATTCGTCGGTCTGAAAAAAAAAAAACTAGCTATCTGTGTTAAGTTGAACCTTTTTTACTTAACTTCAAAAATTATTAAATTAATTTCGAAAATTCCATCAACACCATCTTGATGATTGGCATTCCACAACAGTGCGTTTTCCGCGGAATTTTCTGCCACTCACTTCCACTTTATGGGATGTGCTGCCGTCAGTGGTTTTTTCGGACCGATACGACTTAGGGACCATCAAGAAAAGAGCCTATACCTTTCTCAAAGGCTGGCAACGCATCTCCTATGCCTCTGGTATTGTGGATGTTCATGGGCGGCGGTAATCTCCTTCTCTATAAAAAGAAATTGTTTCACAGAAAAACTTGTTGAAAATCTCTTGAATACATTATTTGAAAATATACTTCAACTTTGGAATGAAATCGACAAGCCTACGTGACCAAACGTACAAAGAGTACCTTAATATTCTGCGCAAAATATCGGTCTTCTCAAGTCACGCACAAAATCCTCAACATTACAGCTTAATTTGTTACATTCAACCGTGAGTTAAAATATATGGATGATCTTATTCTATTTCAGCTTTCTAAAATATATATTTTATTATTATTTATTCCTTGAAAAACTGTGGGTCCGGTAATACGTGAAAAGAAAGCTTTTTTAGGGAATTGCCGACACGGAATGTGAGATTTGGCATAGTTAAAGGTTAACCGGCCCAAATTTCAACAACAACAATGCCAGACACAATGGTCATTTCACCGGAACAGAATAAGAATAAAACCCACGTGATAGCATAAAAAATGTTTAAATTCATATTTTACTTTGAAAGTATTACACTTTTTTATTTCCAAAGAGCCCCTTGAGGAAAAGAGCTTTGTGAAAAGCGAAAATACTATAAAAGGAGGAAATGTAGTCGCGTTCGCCGCTGGTCGCAGATAGGAAACCTACAAGTATGCGTTTTAAGCGGATTGATGTAACGATGACAATTATACTGGAAGGGCAGAGTGCTTTCGCGTGAAACAATTACATTTTTATTTAACACGAGTTTATTTGTTTTAAATTACGCCAGTCGAAGGGTTGCGTGGTCATTGAGTTTTTTTTAACTATTTTGAAACACATTAGACGAAAACACAGCAGACCGATAGCAGCAGCAGTGCTTGATCGCCGGACCAATTGCCACACACTTTGTGATTGTCATATATATTGTCCTAATTATTAATTTTGTTGTTCTATATTTCACCAGAGCAGGAAAACCCAACCGAGTTGAGAACCTCCTTCTTTTTTGGAAGTCGATTGAAAAACTCGACTTCTTACTGATATCGGTTCCTCTCATCGATGTCTCTTGATTCGAATTCCCATCAAAGTATGTATAGCAAAATATAAACAAATTTATTTACATGAATACGATACAAATATAAAAATGGAACCGCCTTCAATAAGAACAAGACTAGAAAAGAATAACTTTTTACATATTGTATTATAATTGTAACTTTTTATGTATTTGGGTTCTTGCCATGAGCGGAAGCTGCGACCCTCCGCCAACACTACTCTACATGTTTTTCCACGAAGACCGAATTCTTGGCCCAATCATTTGCAGCAGAAGCTGTCAGACTCTGCGGCAATTGCCTGTTGACAGACTGTTTAATATATACATACATATTTTTTTATAGATACGAGTACATCCTCATTTGCAGTAAAAGGTTATAGTCTATATTATAACCCTCGGAGTTCACTGGTCTTAAATATAAGAAAGGCAGCAAGTATCGAATCCTTCAAAATATTGATTAAAAGTCACCATTTTGGTGCAGGCTTCCGAGATCGTTATTGTTTAGTTTTGTTAATTTAATTTTTTTTCGTTAAATATTTCAAATTTCACTAAAATTTCAGTGAATCTATCAGAAATGTTTTACTAATATTTGTATTATTGTAGTTTTGTATTAAAATATATAAAATATATATAAAAAAAAGTTTTGTATTCTAAGGCAATTGAATGACATCTAAGCCTAGTTTTGTAGGTATATATGTAAAGAGCTATTTTTAAAACAAAAAATCTCCTTGGACTAAATTATTAACATAATAAATTAATTACTAACAATTGTCACGATAGCCGAGTTGTTGGGTGGTCGGAATTTCGAGTCGAGAGACCCGAATTCGATCCCCAGGTGGCTGGCTCGTACCAATGGGTTTTTCAAAAACTTATATACGAATTTCATCGTTAGCTTGGACATAAAGACGGCGACGGGCTCACCACCTGTCACGTTGTCCCGAAAATATCTTCGGTGGAAGGTGGGTCAAAGGGACTTAATTGTCTAGACTTGACCTCTGTCTACCCCTGTATTGGGAATTGCGTGAAGATATTTTTTTTTGTTTAATTTGTTTCGAAAAGGTTTGCCTGGAAGAGTTTGTTCCTTAGCGATGAGGCCGCCTATGTAATTTTATAAAGTGTCTTGTATATACTTATGTGAAAATAAAGCATATAAAAAATTAATTAAAAATAATTACATACTAGACCTCTACTGTCTGAGAGGTTTTGGCATACTCGCTTTATGCAGATTTGCTATCGCAATACCAAATATCTTAGACCTTACGCCGACACCGGTCTCTTGAATTTTGATTTGGTATTAATTTTGAAGGTTTTCCCGCTAACTGTTGGTAGCATTTAGTACATCCAGGCTTTTCCCTTAGTCGCCTATTACGACATCCACTGGAAAGAAGATGGTTCATTCTTACTCTGTTACTACACCGCGAAATAGCTATCATGAAAAATACCAGACTAAAATTCAAACAACCAGTGATTGTTGCGTATGACCTCCGACCTCCGTGGACGTGTGTCGTGCACGAAGGTTTTCGAAGAGTCGCCAGCCCTGAGGTCCCGGGTTCCATTCTCAGTCCGGTCAATGTAGAAAACACTTTTTCTACATTTTCTCGGGTCATGGGTGTTTGTGGTATCTTCGTTGTTTCTGATTCTAAAATACAAGTGCTTAAGCTTGCATGCTTTCTTTGGGAACAGAGCAATTTCTGCGATGCCGTCCCTATCTATATATGTATATGTTAAATGTTTTAAACAGTCATTCGAACATTATGCCGTTAACACACTTGTTTACAAGTGGCTTTTTGTATTAATTTAAAAACCAATTTGATGACAAAGCCTTCTGATTAATACCGGCGAGTCAATTTACAGAGCTCGTTAAGGCCGCCGTTCAACACGTCATCAATAACATGAATTGAAAATAACACGTAGGTAATGGCGTTATGTGAAGTGAATTATTCATAGTGTAAAGTTAAAATACTTTTAAATTTGTAACTTTCTTTGTTGTATATAACTTTGTAACACATATCATGAAGTAGTACATTCTTTTATAGCATTGGAGGGAAGTCAAGAGACTAGCCGGTGGTAAGTGGTTATGGCAGCCCATGAACACGTACTTATCACTTACAACGAAGTTAGTTACGGATAGTGTTATAACTATCTGAATACACCAGACCAAAAAGAACCAGTGTGGTCATAACCAATGTACTCCACATTGGTTGTGACCACAGTGGTTCTTTACGTATAACTTTGTAACTCATATTATGAACATTCTTTTATAAGATCGTGATGAAAATCATGATTCCAGCAGGTTATTAGTGATTATTGCAGTCCAGGAACACCTATCACTTACAATGAAGTTAATTATCGAAGGTGTTTTAACTATCTGAATATACCAGACCAAAATGAACCAGTCTGGTCGTAACCAATGTAGAGTATATTTTGGATTATACACATACATACATAACGGCCTGTTAAAGTCCACTGCAATACATATACCTCTCCCATAGAGAGGATTTGCTAAGGCTACGCTTTCCAAGCGAATTGGATTATACATCGATAAATAAAAGAATCCTACTCTATTATATGCTATATGCGGAGAGGAGACAGAGGTCAAGGCAATTAATTCCTTTCGTCCCATTTTCACTGTGCATTTGGGTCTATATTTCCAATGCAATGATATAAATTACACATAAATCTTGATAAAAACTCATGTCTACCACATGAGGATCAAACTCGGGTCTCTTTACTCAAATCGAGGCTGTCACCCAACCTCTCGGTTATCATAATATTATGCAATATACTTATATCCATATATTATATACACAAACCTATGACTTGAGTACAAATACTCATATTTATCACAAATGTTTAACCATAGCGGGTTTTGAACCCAGCCGTGACCCTGGTTGTGACCCTGCCTTCGAAACATTCAGCTTCGAAGGCAGGGTTACTACCATATGCACACTGGACTAACTGGACTATCGGGTAATCATAGACTATTACTAGAATAAATTGATGTTTCAATTTCAGAGTTCATTTAATTGCCCCGTCCGAGTTCATTTAATTCCAGGAATTCATTTCCCGTTGCTACACTTCATTAAAATTAAGACGAGGAACACAATACCGAACTCTTTGCTCTAACTCATGCAAAAATTACAAAACAGAAAATAAAACACAGAGGGAACGCACTGTTGAGTAACTTTTTAACTTTACACTTTCTTCATCGGAAATATTGTCCTATTTTTAAATCATAAATGAACCATCATTCAGCGAACTTTTGAATTTGCTTAAAATAATAGTATTTTTTTAATTAAAGAAGATGTTATCTGTGGTATAGGTGGAGTTTAAACTGCTCTTATCACCAAATAATCGTAAAAATACAGCATCCGTATGTTTGTTTATTGATATTATTTTGAAAGTATTGCATTTTGCCATAGGAACGGGAAATTCGCGCTTTAAAAATATATCATTACATACATACATACATACATAACGGCCTGTAAAGTCCACTGCAGGACATAGGTCTCCCATGGGGAGGATTTGCTATTATCGCCATGCTTGGCAAGCGGATTGGCGATCGCAGTACCAGACCACTCGCACTTTAGACGCTGCTGCCCTTTTTCAGTCTCATTATTTTGGTCTGATATTTTTCGAGATGGTCGTCCCGCCATCTATCGAAAAAATATAACCTTAAAGGTATATAAGTTTTTATTAAAAATAAGTTTAAACATTCAACGTGGAAATTCAGCCCGTGTTCACGGGCGGTCACGAGGTGAATCCTCGGAAGGACTTAATTTTTTAGAACTCTGTCTACCCCTGTATTGGGAATGGCATCAATATTCTTTTAATAACAAACTTAGCCACAGCATGGCCCGCTATTTATAGATAGCTTTTAGAATTTTAGACATTTCGTTTGGTGGCAGCCGAGCATTCTAGCACTGAACAACCGATGCTTTGGATTTTCGGATAGGAAAGAAAGTACGTTATGTTCTACGCCGTGTAGTTCTCGTGTAGAAAATTCCAATGTCTTAACGTGAGGGTCGTGAAAGGCAACTAAGGACCTTTAAATATTTATTGACTGTAGTCAGATGGCTGAACAACCATTTCGGAAAATATTAGACATAAATACGGCAGATCGGTTACGGGCAGCAGCGTTTAAGGTGCGAGTTGTTGTACTGCCTTCATCAATAGAGGCGATCGGACAAACTGTATTGACGAGCGCCATGCAAGAGTAGCATACTCACCAGTTTCCATCGTGTCGCCAGCTCTGATGTCTCGGGTTCGATTCCCGATTGGGTTTATGTAGTAAACACTATAAATTTTTTCGAGTCTCGGTATTTGTGTTTATAGTGATTAAGCTACTTACTTTGGGATCAGACCAATGTATGTTATTTTTCCCTATCTATGTATATATTTAAACTTTCTAGGGGAGAGGTCTATGTTCTGTCGTGGACTTTAACATACAGTACGTATATGCTACGGTTGTTTTCTTAAAATATGTTCAAAAACAACAAATAAAATGCACTAATTTGTTACTGTATTCCTGATATGTTCTCAAACTTTGATACATAAATACCTCTCACACTTAGCGTTTCAGACGGTTAACTTTAGCATGAAACGCGAGAAATATTGAATTACGGGGGAGGGTCTCTCCTGTCCTATGGCATCTCGTGCCGACGCTTAGTCAGATGAATATTTTACGACGTTAGCGAGAGGGGCCCTCCCAAATATCGAAGCCACATTGAAAATAATTATTCAACTTAGCCCTCGACATGGAAACTTAAATATTATTTGACGTGTATATTAATTACTTTTTCACTTCACCAACTTGACCTAGAAGATCAAAAGAATTTTCACTAAAATCGTTGTAGTTCGACTAAAATATAAGACACACAATTTATCGTCGACGACCTCCTTGGACGAGTGGTTTTTATATTGTGCCCAGCTCTGTGGGCCCTGGTTGCAATCCCAGAGTCAATGTAGAAAAAACTTTTTCTACATTGTCTCGGATCTGGGTGTTTGCGGTACCTTCGTTGTTCGTAATTCCATATTAAAAGTGCTAAAGCGGACAACTTGGGGATGTGATGTTGTGATGTTGACTCTTTGTATGTATGTTTTGTTTATATCAGTCAACTAACGTGAGCTAATGGCGTATGAATGTGTCCCGTAAAGAGGATGTGCCATTATCGCCACGTTCAGTAAGCTGATCGCAGTACCAGACAACTCGCACCTCAGACACTGCTGCCCATCTGCGGTCTGATTGTTCGGTCTGTTGTTTGCTTTGCTTTTGCTGTTGCAAAACTTTATCATGCTTTTCCCTTAGTAACAAAGTCACGATAGCCGAGTGGTTGGCTGATATGAATTCTAGTCAAGAGACGCGAGTTTGATGTCCGAGTAGCAGGATAGTGCCAATGGGTTTTTTGAAATTAAAAAAAATACTTGTACTCTTTATATCGGTAGATATAGAGACAGCGGCAGGCTGACCGCCTGTCATAACATTCCAAAAAAGTCGTCGGTAAAAATTTGAGTCCAAAATATTAAGTGTTTTGGACTCAAATTTTTGTCTAGACCTCTGTCTACTACAGTGTTGTGAAGTGTGAACACAATGGCGTGAAAATACATTATTGATGTGCATCAATAACAGATGTACTATTTGAAATATAAGAAAGGAAACGTGAACTTGAAAATTGATAAATTATATACCAACCACCCTATAGACTAGTTTTAGTGACCCTGCCTTTGAAGCTAAAGGTAACGGATTCGTATCCCGCTAAGGGCACACATTAAAAACAGATGTTTATTATATATGAATACTTTTCTTCTTCTTTACAGCAAACCACGAGTCCACTGTTGAACATAGGCTATCCCCAAAGTTTTATTTTTAACATGTAATAATTGATTTCACATTTTTTTGACTATCCAATATATTTCTGTATAAGTATATTGTACCGTATTTTTGATATTAAGATGGCGATAGGCTCACCACCTGTCACGTTACTTCAAAAATGCTTTTGTGAAAAGTGCGTTGATTCGACGTTATTGTTTGTCTGGCTGAATGACTGATTTAATTGTCTCCGTCTACCCGAATACTATAAAAACGCGGAAAGATTATATAAACCTCGTATCTTTTTCCAGCAAAAACTGCAAACATCATATTTCTGATATGACCGATAGCTCATGTGTAAACAACGCGGCAGTCGGTCGTTCACGTCACGCGGATCGTACATCATCCCTGATGTTGTAGACGACATCCATCTTCGTGCAACACTTCTACAAGAAACATTTTAACATTTTGCTACTGCATTTTGACTAGAAGTTTTCAACTTATTCACTGAGAGACACATAATACATGTATGCATACGTATATAATGGCCTATTAAAACCCAGTGCAAGACAAAGGCCTCTCCCATAGGGAGGATTTGCCATAATCGCCACGCTAGGCAAGCGGATTGGCGATCGCAGTAGCAGACCACTCGCACCTCAGACGCTGCTACCCAGCTTCGGTCTGATTATTTTGGTCTGATATTTTTAGAGATGGTTATCCCGCCATCTATAGGTGGCCATAACAATATTCAAGGTTGTTTCCTTTAGTCGCTTCTTACGACACCCACAGGAAGAATAGAGCAAACAGTGAGAAAGAGACAGAAAGATACTTCAAATGTTTCTCAACAAAAAATATTTATAGACAGTAGAAATTTGAATAATTGTCCATCATTCGAATATGGGGTGACGAACTACACCTCAAAGTTTTGGGTTCGGTTATTTAAGTTTTATGTGTAAATATTTTCATTGTAATGTAATATAAATTTAATATTAGGGTAGACAGAGGTCTAGACAATTAAGCCTGTACGAGCCATCTTTCAGCGAAGACATTTTTTGGGCAACGTGGCAGATGGTGAGACTGTAGCCGTCTTTATGTTGAAGCGAACAATATAAATCGTAAATATTTTTTGAAAAAAACTCATTGATACAAGCCTGCCACCTGGGGATCAAACTCGAATCCCCATCGATCAATCAGTTACTATAGAGAGCTCTGTAAGTATGTATATAAGTTCCAATCTATAGACATATATTCGTAATTTTGATTTACATATTTAATTACTGTACAGTGTGGGTAAAAGCTAGAAAAGTGGAAAAATCACTGTAGATTTCGCACCCTCCAAAAATATACATTAAACTGTGTAATGGTGCGTGACGGCCTGAAGCGAGCAAGTGACGTTGAAGCAATTAAATGAGTTTCTTATTTTCACTCATATTTTACATGAGCAGTTAAAGTGTAGAACTCTCTCCTACATTATTATGAAAACTATTTATAAATTAGAGAGTAATCTTACATACGTACATAAAAGCATGTAAATACGGCGACGGGCTCACTCCCTGTCATGTCTCAAAAATATCTTTGGTGGAAGGTGAGTCGAAAGGTCTTAAATGTCTAGACCTCTGTCTACCCATGTATTGGGAAAGGCGTAAAAAATTTTTATAGAGCTCTCATACATGAGAGACACACATCACGTACATTGCTCTGATCCCAAATTAAGTAGCTAAAACACATGACAAAAAAATGGAAACATATATGTACCACAAACACACGGATTCAAGAAAATATAGGAAAAGTGTTTTCCCATAATGACGGTGATGCTCCCTGCTCTGCCGTAGTGGAGGGTTTGCCATAATCGCCACGCTTGACTCGTGGATTGGCGATAGCAGTGCCAGACACTGAACCTTAGACGATGATGCCTGTTACCGGTCTGATTTTTATTCCGCTATTTTCCAATATGGTTATCCCCATTATCATAGCTGTCGGATATAATTTAAAATTGAAACAAATAAAATATGATGAATTTACTTGCAATTGTAATCTCTTAATTGCTTAGGACTCTGTCTACCCTTGTACTGGGAATGGTGTGAAGATATTTGTTTATTTATTTTTTATCGCAATAGCAATAAGTTTTTACTACATTTGTATATACCACAAAAATAATAACTGGTTAATGGAAATAATTTTTGCTTAACCACACATATAATTGAATCTTAATGCCGCTCAGTGAACAAGTATAATATAGCATTATAGTATAATAAGAAACAAGAATATTATTAAAACATACGTAGGCGATGTCTAAACAATTCCTTTTTATTTTTAAGTCCTTTCGAATCACCTTCCACCGATAACATTTATATATACATATATATATATATACATATATATATATATATATATATATATATATATATATGTATATATATATATATATATATATATATATATATATATATATATATATATATATATATATATATATATATATATATATATATATATATATATATATATATATATATATATATATATATCTTCACGAAAGTACATTCTGGCAACAGTTTATATTTGTAAATAAATAAATAAACAAATATCTTCACGCAATTCCCAACACAGGGGTAGATAGAGGTCTAGTCTAGACAATTAAGTCCCTTCGACCCACCTTCCACCGAAGATATTCGATTCGATTTATATCCGCTTAGTGAACAAGTATAATATAGTATTATAGTATAATAAGAAACAAGAATATTATTAAAACATACGTAGGCGATGTCTAAACAATTCCTTTTTATTTTTAAGTCCTTTCGAATCACCTTCCACCGATAACATTTATATATACATATATATATATATATATATATATATATATATATATATATATATATATATATATATTTATATATACATATATATATATATATATATATATATATATATATATATATATATATATATATATATATATATATATATATATATATATATATATATATATATATATATATAATATATATATATATATATATATATATATATATATATATATATATATATATATATATATATATATATATATATATATATATATATAATATATATATATATATATATATATATATATATATATATATATATATATATATATATATATATATATATATATATATTTATATATATATATATATATATATATATATATATATATATATATATATATATATATATATATATATATATATATATATATATATATATATATATATATATATATATATATCTTCACGAAAGTACATTCTGGCAACAGTTTATATTTGTAAATAAATAAATAAACAAATATCTTCACGCAATTCCCAACACAGGGGTAGATAGAGGTCTAGTCTAGACAATTAAGTCCCTTCGACCCACCTTCCACCGAAGATATTCGATTCGATTTATATCATCAAAAATGTCTTCGGTGGTAAAAGGTCGAAAGGACTTAAAATAAAAAGGAATTGTTTAGACATCGCCTACGTATGTTTTAATAATATTCTTGTTTCTTATTATACTATAATAATATATATATATATATATATATATATATATATATATATATATATATATATATATATATATATATATATATATATATATATATATATATATATATATATATATATATATATATATATATATATATGTATATATATATATATATATATATATATATATATATATATATATATCTTCACGAAAGTACATTCTGGCAACAGTTTATATTTGTAAATAAATAAATAAACAAATATCTTCACGCAATTCCCAACACAGGGGTAGATAGAGGTCTAGTCTAGACAATTAAGTCCCTTCGACCCACCTTCCACCGAAGATATTCGATTCGATTTATATCATCAAAAAATGTCTTTGGTGGTAAAAGGTCGAAAGGACTTAATTGTTTAGATCTCAGAATGGTATAACGATGTTTATTATTTTATATCACACTTCTTCCTATCGAGCGTCGAATAGACCTCTGTCTACCCCTGCATTGGGAATTGCGTGAAGATATTTATTTTATTTTTTTTTACATAAATCGTACATAAGTTTAAAAACGAGCCTTGGGGATTGGACTAGAGCCTCGAGACGAATTTCAATCACCCACTAGGTGACGATCGTGACTTTCAGTTATAGTTACAGAATAAATATAGTAGCAATCCAAATACTTAAACAGTAAGTTTAAAATACAATAAATAAAATTTAATATAATTTCAATACCAACCAAATATAAAAGATAAAAACTATATAAATTCCAAACTCTTATATCAAATGAGCCGGCCAAAGATTATATAAAAAGTAAGTGTATGTTGTCAAACTGTAGTTCAGAATTATCGGAACATATTTAAAAAAAATTCTTTATACTCAACTTAAACACAGTTCAATACTTCTATACATCAACTTCGACACAACGACTTCGAAACTTCTATACACCAAACAACAACTTACGTACCTTTCTTTACACTGTTTTATACAAATCGTTATTCGACCATTGAAAATTGTAATGAATGTCACAATTTAATTAAAATTCATTTGTTTTAAGTCATATCAAATGACATATTACTTCATATTAATTTAGATTGAGATATACATTAAGTGCTTTGAATTATATCCTTGCCATGTATTGCCGACTAAAAATCAAGTAATAAAAGGGAGGGAAACGACACCGTCTAGACAAGACGTGCCTCTTCCTGGAGCAGTTAATTTTCAAAAACTCGCTTTTAAGTTGTCTCGAAAGATGAAATGATAAATTCCTTGTCAAAATGGAGAGATATTTTTACGTGCATTTTTAGATATTGAAATATGCAATTTCTGTTGTTCGTTATGTCCAAATATAACAGTCTAATTATAATTTATAATGACAGTGATGACTAATAAAAAAAAAACCTTCGGTGACGTGACACTTGAGGTTCGGTGCCCGCAAGGGTCAGTGTACAAAACAACAACAGAATCTTTATTGTCTGATTCCATAGCACATGTGCTACTTACATTCGGATCAGCGAGATGTATGCGATGTTGTCCCTATCTACGTGTATATGTATTAATTATTATTGTTTAAAATCATAGTGTAATTAAATGTCATTATAAAGTTGTTATTTAAAAAATTACTTCGCAACCCTCCGCATGAAAATATAAAAAGGTATATGCTACCTGGTCCGAAGAGAAGAAGAAGAAGAAGAGCACCCCCCTCCCTCCCACAGATGCGTGCTGTGGAATTGGTGCACGCATCTGTGGGAGGGAGGGTGGTGCTCTTCTTCTTCTTCTTCTCTTCGGACCAGGTAGCATATACCTTTTTATATTTTCATGCGGAGGGTTGCGAAGTAATTTTTTAAATAACAACTTTACAATGAATTTCCGCAAAGTAACGCCTGAGTCAATTAACTATCTTAAATGTCATTAGTGAATGTTTAAATGAAAAGTTTCTTGTCTGTTAGAAGTACCGTTTACGTAACAGTGGTAGAATGAAAAATAAATATCTTGCATCGGTGAAGATATTTTGTTATAAATTCAAAAACAGTAGAAATATATTTGAAAAAGAAAAGTTTGAGCTTTCTCACCCCTGTTACTACTCTGTGCTCTGATTACTCAGAATAAATTTTCTTATTTTGAATACCAAAAAATGATATCTGCACATAATTCCCAATACTGGGATAGATAAAGGTCTGGGATAGGTAGAGGTCTAGACATTTAAGCCCTTTCGACAAACCTTTCACCGAAAAGATTTTTTGGACAACGTGACAGGCGAGTCAACGATGTAAATGATACATAAGTTTTGAACAAAACCTAATAAATCTAACATAAATTGTGTTATGGCCCATTGTTATGGCCTACCATAAGGGGATCGAACATGAGTCTCTTCATTCGAATTCCGGTCGCCCAACTACTCGCCCTTGTTACTTGTTGGTTACTGTGATTATTTTTTATTTTATTTTTTTATTTAAGCTTAATTTTTTTAACATGAAACTATACTGGCTGTACACAAGAACCATAAAAAGTAGACTTATGAAATATTACGTGAAACCTTGTGACAATTACAAAGTTAGGCTTGTTGTCACGAGTCTTCGTTAAAATGTTACAGAGAGCGTATTCCTTTTTGGATCGCGGCCAACGAAATAAAATTATGGATCAAGTGATGAATAATCAACTAGTTACGAACTTTGAGCAAGTTACGAAAAAATTCAAAGCTAAAAAATATTAGGTATTCATGCTATTCCCAAAAGAGTAGACAGAGGTCTAGAAAATTAAGAATTTTTTTATAGAAAAGGGAGGCAAACGAGCAGGCGGCTCACGTGATGGTGGGTGATTACCGCCGTCTATGAACACCCGCAATACCAGAGGCATAGCAGAAGCGTTGCCGGCCTTAGAGTGCCCTCCCCCCAGTAATGGGGAAGGGGGGTGTATGGGCCTCCGGTTACTTGCACTCACCAGACGAAACGCAGAAGTTTGTTATACTTCACGCCGGTATTCTGTTAGGTCCTGCTACTTCCCCAGTCGAGCCGGCCCATTCATGCAACAACGAACGGTGGCTCTACCACCGTTTAAAGCAATTCTGATCGAAGCCACCTCACCGAAAAAATTTTTTGGTCAACACGAGAGGTCTGTCACTGACATTAAAAAACACAGTGGTAAGAACTTACAATCTGGAGATCGAACTCATTCCTCTTGACTCGAAACTTGGACATAAACACGGCGAAAAGCTCACCACTGTCACGTTGTTCCTAGAAATGTCTTCCGTAGAAGGACTTTGCTGTTTGTACCTCTGTCTACCCTGGCATTGGTAATATATGAAAAACCTTACAATAGTTCTATACAGAGTGACAGAAATCGCATATATAAATAAATATTTATAAATAGAATTGACACTATTATGTTTTATTTAACAATGAACATGAACACTTTTAAAAGTGCTTTTTGCGAACTGTGCAATTCTGCCCATACGTCATATATATAGATAAGTGGTAATGTTGCGTACATTAGATAATGGAAAGCATTTATGACACGTCGATCGCGAGGGACTTCGTCCCACGCCCTACAGTAATGCCAATATCAGATCCAAACAACGTCACCAACCATTAAAGATCTCTGTTCCATGACCTAGTTAGCTTTGAAATCATATCAACTGGAGGCATCGGAGGGTCTTGATATTTTGGTTGTAGAAATCACAACACGTCCTGAGGGAATTCTGCGACCAATGCTAAGCCCTCAACAGTTATTGGTTGCGAAGTCAAAATCCTGAGTTATATACGTCGCATATATCAATAGTAGTAAGTTATTTATTTATTTCCAACTAGCTGCCTCACGCGGCTTCGCACGCGGTATTATACTTAACGCGCCATCCAAATTATTTTCTAAAATGATAAATTCTAAAAAGTAGTTTAATCACAAATATTCTGGAGATCTTTTTTGTTTTTCGTAAAAAAAATGTAAATAAAAAGTACCCTATGTTACTTCTAATATCTCTAAGACTATGTGTACAAAGTTTCATGATGATCGGTTGAGTAGTTTTTGCGTGAAAGCGTTAGAAACAAACTTACATTCACATTTAAAATATTACTTACGATATACGCTATACTTATAGAATAAACCTAATACGACAGCTTAATCTGACTATCTTGAACTAAACTAAATCTACCTTAACAATTGGCTATAACATGTGAACCACACTGTCTTCAGAGTGAGAGATCACTCAGAGAGCAACAATATATCAACATCCTCGCCGATTAGGGTCAGGGGGCGAAGTCCGGGCATCAACGGCGCCATCTTAAGCAGGTTGGTGCGTCCACGCGGTACACTCAGCAGTGAACATATAAAATTTACACCTAATGTTAATATGATAGCCACGATAGCCGAGGGGTTGAGAGATTGGACTTCGGTTCTGGAGACTCGAGTTCGATCTGCAAGTCAGACTCGTACCAATGGTTTTTTTTTAAACTTTTGAACGTTTTACATCGTTGGCTTGGAAATGAAGACGGCGATAGGCTCACCACCGGTCAGGTAAGTACTTTTGACTTGTTTTGACTTCTGTCTACCCCATTATTGTAAATGGCGTAAAGGTATTTTTATTATATTTTATTAAATATTAAAAATCTTTTTATAATTGACGACCCTCGTGTACGACGACGTGACCTGAGTTCCCAGACGGAAACAGTACCTGTTCACTAGCACGATGCATGTGGAAATCAACATCCTCAAGAAGTATCTTAAAAAATAAATAAATACAACGAAATGAAACTGTAGCAGGTTTCGGCGGAAACAGATATAATGGCGGTCTATATGGGCTTGCACTGACTAGAACTTCACGATGTTCTACTTAAAAGGCGTATTGGAAGTTACTCAAAACTCAATAATTTATTGCGTTCTCATGTGTTAGTACAAAAGGTTCTTAAAATAACATGTTCGTATCAACATGAACCTGGATAGGACATAGCAATTTCAAATTTTTTTTTAAATCTTAAAAATAATTTTATATTATTAGAAAATATTAGTACATAATTAGGAAAAAAGTTATACCTATATCTCTTCCTCGACTTTATTAATTATTATCTTATTATTAACTTAGTAATAAAACTTTGTGTCATTATAACTAAAACTAAAACAACAAAAATCTATTTCACCACTATAATAAGTGGTGATAACAATGGTAATAACACATTAAAGGGACGTAATTAACAAGTAGTTTCATTAAAGTTCAAAATTGTTCTTCAAGGAATTCAGATAATGCGTAAGTACATTTTTAATTAAAAAACTTTTTAATAATTTTTTAAACTTTTGGTGATCTTTTACGTCTTGTATAAATTGTGGTAACTTGTAAATTTTAATTGACATCGCATACGGACCTAAATAAAACAATTTTAAAGAAGAAAATGGTCTGTCTAGTCTATTTTGAGGTCTCATATTTTTGGTCGAGAATATTTTGGAAAAAGATACATATTCTTTTCACAAAAAACTTACTATTAATAAGTTTAATTCGATAAAATATTGTTTGCAACTTATCATTTTGTCAATAATATTCTTAGATTTTTTTGTAACTAGAATAGTCTATTCATGTCAACGCTTCCCCATATTAAATAATGCCGTAATGATGCCAAGCATGAGCGTAGGCATAATAGGCGCAAAGAGCAGTTTTTTATCAGTGCACTTTTTCAGCGCATTAAGGGCATATGTAAATCTCGTTGACTTTGTATTTATTTTAGCTGCTTCCAATCAATATTAGTCTATATTTATACCTATAAGTTACCGAAACCCTACTTCCAGCAAAGTTATACATATACAATTGAACCATGAGAATATATACTACTAATAATAGATTTAAATAAATACGTACACATATAGGGACATTGTCACATACATTGCTCTGTGCCCAAAATAGCTGGGGGACTTGTGTTTTGGAACCAGGAACGACTAAGGTACCACGAACGCCCAGACCCGTGAACATATATACTCATAAACATAAAAAACTTAATTTCCTCCCAAAAGAGGAGAAATAATCCATCATCATATCGTAACGGGGTGACAATGGGACCTGATAGGAGTCTACCTTTTCGAATAAAATAATAGAATTAATCGCAAATTATATTTAACAGAGGGCTTTATGAAAAAGGGCCATCATAATGGAGGTTTTGTACATTGATCCGTCCCATTTAATCGAACCCGGGAACTCAAACATGGAGACGATACCCCTCACGGGCACTTGTCCACATAGGTAATCATCGTTTTAAATCCAGCAATATTGCCTTCTCATAAGTTTAGCTGCAAAAGATATTCTTTATTAATAATATTCTTTAAATAATAAAAGCGAAAAAATGCTTTTAATATTTCAACTGACACTGCTAACCTTAATCCCAAGGGGCGGACATACTTTAGGTCTTTCCCCACGTAGAAGAAAAAAGGTTCGTTCTAATGAGTTTCTTTCAAAACTTAAGTATATCGTTGGCTTGTACATGAAGACGGCGATAGGCTCACTATGTGTCATCTTGTCCAAAAAACGCCTTCGGTGAAAGGTCGAAAGCACATAATTTTCTGGGCCTCTTTCTACTCCGTCATAGCGTGATGGTAGCTATAAAAAAGTAGACATTACACATACATACATATAGGATTTGTATTAATTCACTAGTTAAAATATAAATAAAGTTATAAAAGTTCATCGTGACTGTAAATTGCCTTTTACTCAGTCTTTGTTCGACTGTTATACTCGTGTCTGGAAAGTTTAAAAACAAAGGATATAATCCCTTCAAGAAAAGGATATATTTATAATGAGCAAATTTTAACTTGCTTTAAATATGGATACATGATTATTTATGTGGGATTATGAATGAGATGGAATTCTAATGAATGGACTGGAGATTTGGTAACGAACGTATGTGTGAATGGAACGGAATAGGTTGTTGGCAATTGAGAGAGGGGGACGTGGGGAATGTGTGTGTATGTATTTGTGTTAGCCAGTGTCTGTAATAGGTAGAGATTTTTTTTAAATGGTCTAACGAGCTAAAAAGTCAAGATAGCCGAGTGATTGGGTGGTCGGAATTTCGAGTCGAGAGACCCGAGTTCGATTCCCAGGTGGCAGGCTCGTACCAATGGGTTTTTCAAAAACTTATGCACGAATTATATCGTGTAACAATTAATGATTTCTTGTATTTACGCGAACACTACACATTTAAAATAAAACGATTTTCGGATTATATCGCGTTTTTAATTAGTTTTTACAAACTATTTTTACGGGTGGTCATGGGGGGACAGACCCCGTGACCACGGTTGCAGTAAAGCATCCGAAACGTCGGGAAATAAAAATGGTTTGTAAAAACTAATTAAAAACGCGACAAAATCCGAAAATCGTTTTATTTTAATCGTTAACAATTGTTTTATTCCAATAGATGCTTGGATTAAAGAGTCACTTTTAGTTAGAGACAGAACACACTTTTTCTAAATTTTTCGAGTCTGGATGGTTGTAGTACTTTCGTTGTTTCAAATTCCATAACATAAGTGATTAAGCTGCTTACTTTGGAATAAGAGCAATGTATGTGACGCTGTCCCTATCAATGTATGTAACTTAAAAAAATGATGTTCTTTATCATTGAACGAGACGAACTTGCACTAAAAGTTTCAGACAACACAGAAGTGTAGTAGTAAAGACCAAAAAATATAATATATAAGTGAATGCGAAGACTTTATAACATATAACACACGTCTACGTGGCGTAGCACCTTAACTTCGATAAGTAGCTACGACGGCTGATTGATTTGCTATTTTGTTAAACCGACGCACAGAACACGAAGATTGATTCAGTCCCTTACTGAACTTGTCAACGTGATTTTTTTCAGGTATAAAATTTATTGTAATGCTTTTTCAAGTTTGTAAATTTTTAAGCACACGTCGTAACTTTTTTTAATAAAGGTCTATAATTAACTCTCGCAGGCAGGCATAAAAATAACATAAAGCAATAAGGTTACATAATGCGTCATAGCCGACTTATCATCAATGTTTGCCCTAACATGACTTGAACCTACGATTTTTACTTGAATACCTTCGTTCACGAGTGGCATACACACCTGTTTTCATGCTGTCACCAGCTCTGAGGTCTCTGCTTCGATTCCCGGTCGAGTAAATGTAGAAAACGCTTTTTCTACATTTTTTCGGATGGTTGAGGAACTTTCGTTGTTTATGATTTTATAATAAGCTGCTTACTTTGTGATCAGAGCAGTATAAGTGATGTTGTCCCCTAAATACCTATCTAGCAATGAATACGGGTAATTTAAAAAACCTATAAATCTCGGAAACTGAAAATGCTAGCTGAATAATATAAATTAATGGAAAAAAGTCAGAGTGGTTGGGTGATCGAAATTCGAGTCGAGAGACCCCAGTTCGATCCCCAGGTGGCAGGCACGTACCAATGGGTTTTTCAAAAACTTATATATATTTCACATCGTTGGCTTGGACATAAAGACGGCGATGTGCTCACCACGCTCACCACGATTTGTATAAATTGTAATAACTCATTAACTTTCTCCTGTCCCGATAGCCTAGTTGCTGTGACTGTGCCTTAATACTAACTAAAGTAGATACTTTAGTTAGTATTATTGGCTTGAACATCTAAATTATTAGGCTAGTCAACTTCTCCCTAATAAAGGCTGATTCAGATTTATTGAACTTAAAAACTGTCTCAAACCTTGACTACCATATTGAACCTATGGTCGGCAGAGCTGTTTTCTTTTTCCCTTTAACTTTATTTCCCATAAAACTTCGCGAAGATTCGATAACATTAAGTATTTAATTCCTCTTCCGCGCTATGTATTAACTTTCCGTAGCTGACTTGACTTATAATGAAAGTTTTAAGAAGCGGTAAAGTAGCCCGAGCTCCTTTAATCTTATGTTTCATTGCGTTGTGTTAACTATGCATTAGTGAATGGAATGTTTTATATTATCTTCACGCATTTTTAAATACTGGGATAGCCAGAGGTCTAGCCAATTTAGTCCTTCCGTGTCACATTTCATTCGCCATCTTTATGTCCAAGCCAACGATGTAAATCGTAAATATAGACTCGTATGATCTGAAACCAAGTTTTTAGTTCGAGTCTTCCTGAATGGAACGAACTCAGGTCTCTTGTGAACCACCGGGCTATCGGGACTTTCTTCAGCCGGATTCTCGTTTATTACATTCTTTTTGTTTCTATGACTTGACACTCAATTATTCTTTCATTTAATACATGTATTACAATATTTTTTAATTTTTCACTGAATTTAATGGACAATACCTTAATATTAATACAATTGTTTCTTTATATTCTTTAAAATAATTTAACACGCCTTACACAATACTGGAGTAGACAGATCCTTGACAATTAAGTCCTATCGACCTACCTTTCACCGATACAATTTTTTGAACAACGTGACAGATGGTGGGCCTATTGCCGCTATTCCTCTGGTATTGCAGGAGTTCATGAGCGAAGGTAATCACTTACCATCACGTGAGCCACCTGTTCGTTTGCCCACCTAAAACCCATAGGTACCAGCCTACCACTTAGAGATTGGACTCGAATTAAAATCACCCAACCACTCGGCTGTCGTTACTTATTATATTGCTTATATTCGTATTAAGTAATTATATACTGGGAGTCATTGTAGAAGCGTGCCCGTCGCGACTCCTGCCAGCTCTTTTCAGGGTTGCAATTCTACATAGCTGTGTACCCATGCCATCCCGGGTTAGGGCGTCCCCCAAGCCGACGCACACCAGTTCGTCCCCGATGGTGTAGAAAGCAGCGAGCAAAGCGGCGGTGGGGACCGCCACCCGTCACGCACAGCTCGACACGGCGGAAGGTGGGGAACGGAGTGCAGAACATCCTCTCAGAAAAATCGGCCGTCATGCAGCGATGGAGCGAATTTTATAGAGAAATGTATGCGTGTAATGATCTTAGTGAGGGATCCGGGGGTGACGCCGTGACTGGTACGCCAGACTCGGACCTCGATGACACTGAGGTCATCAGTATCTAAGAGATTGAATGTGGTAAGGGTGCGGGACTAGACAGAGTTACTGCTGAAATGGTTAAGTATGGTGGGCCTCGCGACTGGGACAGCTTTCTTCTACTGTGCAATTTGTGCTGGCGGATGGGCGCTGTCCCGGATAATTGGCGATCCGCAGTCATTGTGACTTTATGTAAAGTGCGATGTATGACTGCGGGTGCTATCAGGCGATCAGCTTGGCCAGTTTAGCAATTAAAGTTTACTCGAAGGTTTTGAAACGTAAGATGCAAGAGAAATCGGACAGATTTCTATGGGCACAATGCGGATTTAGACCTGGAAGAGGATGCACGGATCAAATGTTTTCTCTCCGCATGATCACGGCAAAGATTCTGGCTGTTAACAAAAAGATTTTCTGTGCTTTTGTGGATCTTGAGAAAGCATTTGATAAGGTTGTAAAGAAGAAAATGTGGGAACTGTTGCCGAGGTATGGTGTGGATGGTCGATTGCTAAGGGCTGTGCAGTCACTTTACTGTTACTGTGTGCGGGTAGGACATGGCCTGCCACCCATGTTTAGCATCCAATCGGGCGTAAAACAGGGTTATGTCATGTCTTCCTGGCTATTCATACTGTATCTCGACAGCTGTTTACAGAAGCTAAAAGATAGTTGTTTGGGTGTGAAATTGGGTGACATAAAATTAATTGTTTGCTGTATGCTGATGACGATGTGCTTATTGCACGTTGAGCGAATGAGCGAAAACCGAATGGTGAAGAAAATACATAGCGCGAAAGTTAATATTAAAAGGTTCGATGTAGGCCGAGACTAACTTTTAAAGACCATGTGAGCAAATTGCTCAAAGACGTCAAGAGTACTCGGATACCTCGACGTGCATGTTTTGAATCAGAAAGAAGCGAAAGAGGTATGTAAGGATCGTGACACTTGGCGATCAGTTCTCTCTGGCTCTGGCCCGTTAGGGACTGTGCGTGAAGATAAGTAAGTAAGTTATTTATGTTTCGCGCATTTCTCTCTTCATTCATCTTTCACGCATTTCATATGTCTGGAGTAGTCAGATGTCTAGAGTATAATATGTTTTTGAAAAAATTCATAAGTATGAGCCTGCCACCTGCCGATCGGTCTCTTGACTCGAACTTTTTTTTATATAGAAAAGGAAGGCCAACGAGCAGGTGGCTCACGTGATGGTAAGTGATTACCGCCGCTCATGAACACCCGCAATACCAGAGGCTTAACAAATGCGTTGCCTTCCTTAGAATGTGTCCCCCCCCCCCCAGAATTGGGGGAGGGGGGGGGTCCACCGGTTATTGCACTCACCAGACGAAACGCAGAATTTTGTTAGACTTCTACTTCACGCCGGTATTCTGTGAGGTCGTGGTACTTCCCCGTTCGATCCGGTCCATTCATGCAACAACAAAAGCTGATGCGTGGCTCTAACACCGTTAAGAACTACGACCACTCCGCTATCGTAACGTAATAAAAGAGTTTTAATATTTTCACTACTGTATGAATCACAGGGTCGTTCGGAGATAAAAGCATCACCACCTCACGACAGAGGTCTTGAGTTAGAATTTTGCTCATGTCAGTTGATTTTTTAAATCTAACGTTAATTTAATAACATTATGTCACTTTAATTAAAAGTTTAAATTTAGAGTCACGACAGCCGAGTGGTTGGGTGGTCGGAATTTTAAGTCGAGAGACCCGAGTTTGATCCCCAGGTGGCAGGCTGGTACCAATGGGTTTTTTAAAAACTTATGTATGAATTATATCGTTGGCTTGGACATAACGACGGGCTCACTACCTGTCACGTTGTCCCCAAAATATATTCGGTGGAAGGTGGCTCAAAGGGACTTAATTATCTAGACTAGACCTCTGTCTACCCCTGTATTGCAGATTGCGTGAAGATATTTTTTTTAATTTTGAAAAGCTTGCATTAAATAACTTATATATCATCAATACAAAGGCCCACAGTACTAGCACATCGAGCAGTAAGAACGCTTCATTAAAGCCTTGTTCACATCTTTTGTGACGTCGTGCCTCACAGGAGATATAGGACGACAATACTAATTAGCACGCCGCTTCATTATGTATTCAACTATTTCGTAGAGAACATTGAGTAGCACCTTGAACACATAAAGAGAATGTCACTTACATACATACATTACGGCCCATAATCGCTTCACTATTAGAGTAGGTATGCGATCGCAGTATCGGACATTTTCAAATTTAGACACTGCTGCACGTTACCGGTTATATCGCTTAATGAGGAAGCTCAAAGTTCCACAACAGCCATAAAAAGAGCAATGTTCGGTGGTTTATCTATTCCGTAGAATATGGAACAGAAACGGCATAACTCATTAAGCCGTGGGCAAAAGTGTGTAACGGCCGCATAGCTCGTTGTGCTGACAATCATTATACATTGATAAAGTAAAGGAAAAAATGGTTTGGAGGTGGAAAACTAGAAAAAGTACTTTACGACTAATAAAAGTCCATTGCAGGACATAAGGCTCTCTCTTAACGAGGATTTGCCACAATCGCCACGCTTGGCAAGCGGATCGGCGACTAGAGTATCGAGCACATTGCACCATACCCTGCTTGCGGTCACCATTCTGGTTTATTTTGGTTTGATACTTTTCTGGGTTGTTACCAGGCATCAGTTGGTAGCTAATGGTGTTTTAGGCTTGTCCTTTAGTCGCTTCTTATGATAGTCTACGGGAAGAAAGAGTGTGGTATTGCCATTGGCCTTTTCTTTCTTCATTACACCTTATCTAGGTTCAGCAGTGGACTCTACGTAACATGAACATAGACCTGCCTTTAAATTTTCAACAAAGAACGGACCTCTGCAACTTGCATTTATCAACTCCCTGCAACTCTCACATTAGGCTTTCAATCATTTTTTCTGTTTTTGTGTTACATTTCCATTAATTCGCATAAAATCATAGCAGCGCTGAAGTCTTTACAAAAACTTCTTTGTTCTGTGCGCATCGAATTGTAGAGAATCATTTACTTAAGGAGCAGGTGAAGCAAAGCACCTTACGTAGCGTCGCGTCGCGGTGCATTAAATTATGCTAGCCTTACGTATTTCTGTGCTCCTAGTCGATGTAGAGTTTTGGCAGTCGAATACTTAGTGCTTTTGCAAATAATTCGATACATGATGTTGCACAATCTCATTAAAATTGATAATAGAAATTTTAGAAGGCAACAGAAAACGAAGCGAAGAGATTCGCAATATGACAGATTTGATAGCGGAGATATCACTAATATATATACGTATACGTGAACGTACGTCCTCTTGTGATTAGGTACCTTTGTACGAATTTGTAAAGACCAAATGGTAAAGAAATTAGCAGCGCGAGTGTAAACAGTAAAAGTTTGAGGTAGGCAGAGACTTACTTTCAAAGACTATCTCATATGGTCTTTGAAAGTTCTTGATCTTTGAAAGTATAGTCCTTGGAAGTTTAAGAAATACTGGAATACTAGGATTGGAAAGCGGAGGAGGAGGAAGAAAAGTGAAGGAGAAATATCGCCAATTATCACGTTCCTTATATACTGTAAGGAACGTAATACTTGGCGACATTTCTCTCCGACTACCGTGTCAGTGATGATGCGTGAAGATATGATAATAATTATATGCCGATAATAAACACTATATTATGATAAATCGCCTAATTTCGATTAGAGTAACAAGTGAGGGATAAAGCCGAAGCGTTGTGAAGAATATCTTCACGCCATTCTCCTATAAGAGGGGTAGAAAGATGTCTAGTTTAGACAATTAAGTGCCATCGAAACACCGAAGACATTTTTCGGGACAATGTGACAGGTGGAGAGCCCGTCGCCGTCTTTATATCCAATCCAACGACATATATCGTACGTAAGTTTAAAAAAAAACCATTAGTATGTCATGGGGATTGGGGTTCCGTTTCTTAACTGGAATTCTGATCACTCAACCGCTCGGCATCTTTTCTATCGAACATGCATTAAGTTAAAAAAAAATAAGTTCTACGTAGACGAAAATCGCAACAAAAACAGTCTCTTGACAAAACTTGTGTTGTTTGTTGATTGGGGTAGGTGTCGCGAAGCGCCCACTATCTCGCAAGGAAACGTCCAGGTACATTAAGTTGTGTACTTATCATTTTTATAGTTGCCACTTTAGATGCGATATGACTCGACTGAATGGAAGTTTATGGGCCATTACGCAGGAAGTCACATGAATATGATGAAATTGACGATTTTATTAACATTCGCTCGTACATTTAAATATTTATATAGAATTCTAATTTTGAACTAAAACATTTATACTATTGGCGTTTCCTTTGTTTTTCATACATAGATGTTAGAATTTAAGTCACGAATAGTAAAAGTAAAGAAAATAAGAAATTCTACTGATTAATAAAACAACATATATGCTCGTAATAATCTTGGAGGCAAAGCGACGGGACAACTATCTTTAAATATTACAGGTCAAAAACCGATATCATCATCTAAGGGTCAAGGAAACTGGTATTGCATCGCCGATCCGCTTGCCAAGCGTGGCTATTATGGAAAATCCTCCTCATGAGGGAGGCCTATACGCCACAGTTAGCTATCACGTCGTTTAGTAAGTATCAATTAAATAAACCAAACTCTGTCGTCGTAATGCCAAAGCAAAAATATAAAATTATATCATACATAGCCTTTTCTAGCTTGCTTCGAATCAGGGTCACTACCAAATCGGCCATCGGGTCCTTCTTAATAATAGAGAGTATATAATATATAGATATAATAAAGAAAAGAATATTAAGTATTTACAGAAGTACTACCAAACGGGGCTCGTCTACTATTATGTACAATCTAACCAAGTCTCTCAATAATTCTAAATGTGTGTAATAACTAACTTTTTCTAAGTTCGGCTAACGTGCAGGCGACTTGGGTCGGGTCATTCAGTCTAGGGAAAGGTCAATATGTGTATCATATTTGAAATTTTGTGAAAAGTCTTCACGTATATACAAGTCTAGCCCAAATTTCCATTGCTTTATTTTATAGTGAGTTATTATTATTGATATTAAGTGATGTTGAATTATGTTACATGGTGATTCTAGGCTAACGGTCAAATAGTATAGTTGATAGTGAATGCTTTGAAGCTAAAGGTTGCGGGTTCGCACAAAGCTAGGGGAAAACATTTGAGTGTTGTTTGCGACTACGTATATATTGCATCCTAATAATGAGTACGGCTTCATTAGTTGTCATAAGTCCATACCAATACTCGTCTTGCACCAAAGTTGCACCGGAAAGCAATCGCAACCTAGACGTCTTATGCATAGTCTAGGAGCGTCAACGTTGGCATGCATCGAGTCAGTCTTGATTCTACATGTCCGTCCGTAGTCTAATCCAAAAAATTTTTGGTCCCATTATGGCGTTTAAACATGTTGACATGTACACTAAGTTTTATATACGTTTTTAATAAATATTCCCCCATTCCTCTGTGAGAACAATGTTATGCTCCCGGAGCGTAATTAGGGGAGGGTAGTAAAATGTCGAAAGAAAATTAGAAGAAAATTAAGAAAACAGTTGAACACCAAAGTCGGAATAAGTCGCGATAACCGAGTGGTTGGGTAGTCGGAATTTTGTGTCAAGAGACCGAGTTCGATCCTCAAGTGGCCGTACCAATGGGTTTTTCTAAAAACCTTTGTACAAATTATATTGTTGGCTTGGGCATAAAACGGCGACGGGCTCACCACCTGTAACGTTGTCCCGAAAATATCATCGGTGGAAGGTGGGTCGAAGGGACTTAAATGTCTAGACTAGACCACTGTCTACCCCTGTATTGGGAATTGCGTGAAGATATTATATTTTTTTACCAAAGTTGCAAGGCGTCTAATACTGCGATAGCCTTCCGATCCAATCACAGCCATCGACAGGAGTATAGAAAGACACAGAGAATTAATTTTAAAGAATATGTCGTAGCTTTCTTTATAATTTTCTGCGTACTTACGTTTTATAAAGCTCCCGAAACAGGAAGTAAGAAATTGTAAATAAGAGTAAGTAAAGTTTGAACTATCTATACAAAAATACTGGAACAAAATTAAGTACAACGCTGAGATATTAAAGATATAGTCCCGATATAACTGGGATACTGGGCTAGTAGAGGGGTGATCGGAATTCAGTTCAAAGAATCTTCACGCCATTCGCAATACTGGGGTAGACAAAGGTTGTGACAATTGAGTCCTTCCATCCTTCGATGGAAGGACTCAATTGTCACAACCTTTGTCTTTCATGGAAGACATTTTTGATGGGTGGTGAGCCTGTCGCCTACTTTATGTCTTCTCAACTATATAAATTTTACACAATTAAAAAAATCCTTTAGTATCATCTTACCACTTGTGGATCAAACTAGGGTCTCGTGATTCGAATTCCGATCACCCAACTATATTATACCAAGATAAAACTATCAATATTTATATTCTTTGGTATAACGTTCTAAAATTCGTGAAATTCATCGTATCGGCCTTGGCTTTTGGTGCGAACACAAATAAATTACGGCGACCTGCCGAGTCAGATTTATGGGTTTCTCCACACCTTCCTTTGTCGCCATATTACATGTATCCGCTTTACTCACAATTGAAAAATACAGATTCTATGGCGGGCGAAAATTAAAATTATATTTTACTTATCTAACATAACATTAAAAAAGAAAACATAAAATAAATTGAGTCGACCATAAAAACAGCAAAGAATTACTTTCTCGGTTTAATTCGTTACTCTTTAATTTAAATGAATATTCTAATAACCACCACTTACTCATGTTCTTGAAATCAATTATTGAGTTAAGATATTGATGAGTAATGAGTTAAAATAGACTGTTATATCGCAGTTATATCGGCACCGTCTCCTTTTTTGGCCTCGTTTTTTTTAAATTTATTTATATTCAGAAAAAAAAAACAAATTACAAATGAAAACAACAATACACTGTACTATAAAATCAAGTGGTTTTTTTGTACAATGGAGTTCGTCCATACAAATAACATTTTTTATCAGTTTACTTATTATAGCCATTAATAATAACGAACATGAAATAGGATTTTTTGTGAGGGAAGATTAGGTGCGAATGTATTTGTCGTTATAACAATGACGAGCACATTAAAAAAAAGAAACAAATGCGTTCGAGTGTCCTACAGGATGTGTCAACATTGTGGCGACATCTATGTCTCCACATTAGAAGCTCGCTAAGTGGCAGATTCAGGAAATACATCGACGTTCTACATCGCGCTATCGAAGTTCGCACGATTATAAGTATATATACGACTACCGATAGCGCACACTGTGGAGGAGACGTCCTCCCCAGGTCACGATCACCCGACCTGGCGGGTAGCTACCCTTTTCCTGCACCACATCATCCGCTAAAATGGTGACCCCGATGTGATCTCACCGCCAACCGACGGTGACCACTGAAGCGAGCCTCTCCAACAACATCGACGTCATCAACGCAGTCACAGCACCGGACTACTGTCGGCACAACGCGTGCTTCCTTGTCCTGTCAGCCACTGAGGATCATCAACGGCGGGCCCCCTTCACCCCAGGCTGACACTGCGGCATCAGCATTGTGACCATACATCTCGACTCACCGTAGAACTGGTCACAGCCTCTCTTCGCAACGCCAGATTGCTCAACGTCAAGCTCTCCGCACTTCCGTTCTCCAGTCTCAGCAGGGGAGTGATGTGGCGACATCTATGTCTCCACATTAGAAGCTCGCTAAGTGGCGGATTCAGGAAATACGTCGACGTTCTACATCGCGCTATCAAAGTTCGCACGATTATAAGTATATATACGATTACCGATAGCGCACAATATAGAGGAGACGTCCTCCCCAGGTCACGGTCAACGACCTGGCCTGTAGCTACCCTTTTCCTGCACCACATCATCCGCCAAAACATTATTATCGTTTATTTCATCTAATTATCGTGTAGTAAAGCTAAGTAGTAAATTTAGCTTTTATGTTGTTTGGGTTTATTTCATAGCTTAATGCGGGTGGTAATTTGATAATTAATTTTGAAATCATAAATTCGAGTATGCGTTTTCCATAGTTGTTCATATTATACAGTTTAAAAAGTTGATTCGAATACGGTCAATGAATATTGTCGTGAACCGTTCCAGAGGAAACCTTCCAAGTTGGAATGAAAATACTCTTAATTTGATAAGAATTTTTTTCTTTCCACTATTTACCAATGCTGTGGTAATCAGGGATGTAGACAATTAAGATCTTTCTGCCCACCTTTCACCAAAAACGTGACACGTGTCAGGTGGTGTGTTTATAACCGCCGCAGTGTCCAAGCCAATAACATAACCTTATAATGATATATATTTACATAGAAGTATATAAACATTCATGACTTGACTGCAAACAAAGTCATCACCCAAATGTTTGCATCCAGCTGGATTCGAACCCGCAGTCCTTAGTTTCGAAGGCAGTGTCACTACTAAATAGATTATGAGGTGCCAAGTTGTTGATTTTGCAATACATTATTAAAGAAACTTTATTTAACCTTTGTCTTTGTAAAATTTATTATTGGATTGATTCTCGGTTCCGCAGAGAAAACGCAATATTGCAATCTTACCCATTTCCTGAATCGCTCCCGCTTCGTAAAACGCACCCGGAAACTACGGCTATGGTCAGCTAAGCATCTCCGACAGAACACCCAACTGCATGATGTACCTTTATTTTTTGCATATACAATGCTGAATAAAGGGATTGGATTGGATTGATTGAAAAATAAAACGATAATGTGTTGCTGTAAAAATTAAATTTTATTGAATTTATTATATATCTTCCCAAATGTATCATCTATTCGTACGTAAAATAGTTACAAAACAAATGGAGTTACTTTGACTATTATTATTTTACTATGGAGTGTACACTGTATTATATTTTTTATTTTCCTTTCCAAATTATGATGATAGATAGTCTCTATAATTAATATATAATATAATTATATTTAAAACAACTTTTGCGCAAATAACATAATAATAACAATAAAAGTATGCATGGCTACACAACCAGGCAACTTCGCAAGTTTGTTGTTACCACAGGTGGCGATTTGGCCGAAATTTTTACCTTATGTAAACATATATTTTTATATAAGGTAAAAAAAAACATTTATTCTTTTGTAAATATCTGTTGTCATTTGTAATTTTTACAATTAATGACTTAATCCAAGATATTACTTACGACAGACACAAATAAATTTACGTCAAGTTACTTAAAAAACAAACAGAAATAGTAATTGATATGTTATTAAATTAAAGTTCAGCATAAATATGCTTTAAAAATCAATAAAATTGCATAATAGAAATAGTAACAATAAGGAATGTGTTCGCGAGCTGTTAAAGCTCTTTGCACGTATGACACTTTGGTGAATTTACATAGCGGTGTGTCCGTAATCTCGGCGACACTTAAATTGCATCTGGTGATCTATGGTTCGTGACCCATATCACATCCAAGAATGTTGTTTTTCGATTCAGTTTTGTATAAGTTTTGGTTTTCTTATATATTCAGTAGACAGAGGTTCAGCATTCCGCAGTTAATCAGGATAATAACAACAAGTCACGATAGCCGAGTGCTTGGGTGCTTTCAATTCGAATCAAGAGACTCGAGTTTGATACCCAAGGCTCGTACCAATGGGTTTTTTCTAAAACTAATGTACGATTTACATCGATGGCTTGTACCTAAAGACGGCCACGAACTCATCACGATCGAGCCTATCGATGTCTTAGTGTCTAAACCCACGTTACATACATATTCTTTTTTTTTATATAAAAGGAAGGCAAACGAGCCGGTGGCTCACGTGATGGTAAGTGATTACTACCGCCCATGAACCACGTGGTGAAAACTTAGTAAATTACCACGTCTTTCTGAGATCACTTTTGTCCTAAATCTTATTTTTCCCTTAGGTTCTCCTTCGCTGTAAAAGACAACTAAAGGAACAGCCTTGAGAATGGCAAATGACAGATGACAGGATCTTAATCTCGAAAAATACAATAAAAAATGATCTATGACGGGCATTAGCCTCGTGCAAAGCCGCACCAGTATTTCCAGGTTCCCAAGTTTTTTTTATTATAGAAAAGGAAGGCAAACGAGCAGGTGGCTTACGTGATGGTAAGTGATTACCGCCGCCCATGAACACCGTAATACCAGAGGCTTAGCAGATGCGTTGCCTCCCTTAGAGTGCCCCAATTCTGGGGGAGTGGGGGATGTGTGGGCCACCGGTTACTTGCACTCACCAGACGAAACGCAGAAGCTTATTAGACTTCTACTTTACGACTGTATTCTGTGAGGTCGTGATACTTCCCCGGTCGAGCCGGCCCATTTATGCAAAAACAAAAGCTGATGCGTGGCTCTACCACTGATAGAATAAGTTTATGCACTGTTATGCACTGATAGGACTAATCAAAATTCTAAATCAGCCAATGCTCAAAGCATTGGCTGATTTAGAACTTTGATTATGGCTATAACCTTTCCTACCCTGTCTTGGCTGAATTGGTTCCTTCATTGTTTCTGATTCCATAACATTAGTGCTTTGGGTTCTGTAATAGGTGTAATGTAAATATTTATTTATTGATTTGTTTTGTACAATTTATTCCTTGACTTTCCAATCAGTATGGGGAGGAAACATAATTTTTCCTAAATTATTTTTGAAGTTTAAATTCCAACACTGTTGTACTCTATCTGTGATGGCTCTTGGCCATCGACTTGACTGCTGGATAGGTCGAGATAAATTGTAAGAACTTATATACATTTTTAACCTTCCACTGAAGACATTTTTTGGGATAAGGTGACAGGTGGTAAGCCGCCTTTATGTACAAGCCGACGATACAAATAGTACATATGTTTTTGAAAAAACCGATTGGTACGTGCCTACCACCTGGAAATCGAACTCGGGTCTATTGAAACTTATTCCGATCACCTAACCACTCGGTCATTTAATGCTTTCAATGAAAGTTTATCACAGAAAACGCATAAACTGACATTAAATTCGATACGTTTTGTAACATCGATTAAATAAATTTAAAAAATTTAAGTAAGTATGACATCAAAGCTTCTGTTGCATCTCAGAAATGGAAAAGTCAATCATAAACTCAGTAAAAAGAACAGATCTAAAAGCCTTCAGCAAATATCAAAGAAGAGGTCACGCGGCGTCTAGACAGACGAACCGTGCTTTTTACGACACAAAATTATTGCGATGTCTTCATTTTGAGCCAAGGTATGAAATTGCATTTCAGTCTACAGTATGTTTTTCGTCCAGAATGTGGTTTTACTGCTGACCAAATTCTTATTGTGATTGTTTGTTACTTTCGATGTAGAAATGAAACATTTCGTTTTATTTCTATTTTTTTCTTTTGCTTTTAATAAACAGTCACTATTTTATTAATATTAAAATATTAATATTACAATCTTTTTATGAAGTAACGATAGCCGAGTGGTTAAGAGGTCGGAATTCGAGTCAAGAGTTCGACCCCCAATGCCAATGGAGCATAAATAAAGAGATTTAAAATTTCAACTGATGCGTGCAAGACACGGTGGCACCGAGGTAAGAGCATTACTATGGTTCGGCAATGGTCTGAGTGATATATCTCTGAGTGATCTCTCACTCTGAACATAGTGTGGTTCAAATGTAACAGCCAAATGTTAAGATAGATTTAGTTTAGTACAAGATATTCAGATTAAGCTGTCGCATTAGGTTTATTCTGTCGCATTAGGTTTATTCTGACGCATTGGGTTTAGTATAGCGTATATTGGAAATAAATAAATAACTCACTACTATTGATATATGCGTCGTATATTACTCAGGATCTCGACTTCGCAACCAATAACTGTTGAGGGCTTAGCATTGGTCGCAGAAGTCCCTCAGGACGTGTTGTGATTTCTACAACCAAAACGTCAAGACCCTTCGATGCCTCCAGTTGATATCATTTCAAAGCTAACTAGGTCATGGAACAGAGATCTTTGATGGTTGGTGTGGTTGTTTTGATCTGATATTGGCATTACTGCAGGGCGTGGGACGAAGTCCCTTGCGATCGATGTGTCATAAATGCTTTTCCGTTATCTAATGTACGCAACATTACCACTTATCTATATATATGACGTATGGGCAGAATTGCACAGTTCGCAAAAAGCACTTTTAAAAGTGTTCGTGTTTGTTGTTAATTAAACCATGATAGTTTCTTTTGTATTTCAAAAACTTTATTTATATTTATGGGATTTCTGTCTCTCTATTGTAACGCTATATAAAAATAATTCTCTCTGCTCTGTATAAAAATACTGTAACGCTATTCGTAGACAGAGGTCCAAACAGCTAAGTCCATCCACCGAAGACGTTTCTAGGGACAACGTGACAGGTCGTGAACCTTTCGCCATGTTTATGTCCAAACCCACGATGTAAATCATATATAAGTTTTGAAAAACTCATTGGTTCGAGCCTAACGGGTGTTCGAAATTCGAGTCGAGAGAACTGAGGTCGATCTCCAGGTGGTAAGCTCTTACCAATGAGTTTTTTAATGTCTGCGACAGGCTCCCCCTGTAATGTTGTCAAAAATATTCTTCGATGAAAGGTGGCTTCGATTAAAAGAATTTAATATTCTAGACTTCTGTCTTCATTGGGAATAACGTGAATAGATAATATTTTTAGTATAAAATTTTTCGTAACTTGCTAAAAGTTTGTAACTGGTTGATTATTCATGACTTGATCCATAATTTAATTTCGTTGGCCGCGATCCAAAAAGGAATACGCTCTTTGTAACATTTTACCGAAGACTTGTGACAACAAGCCGAACTTAGGAACTGTCACAAAGTTTCACGTAATATTTCATAAGTCTACTTTCTATGGTTCTTGTGTACAGCCAGCATAGTTTCAGAATAAAGTAAGCTTTGATACGAAATCAAATTATCACCATAATCAAAAAGTAGTGAAAACCAAATGGTTGGGAGCTCACGATAGCCGAGTTTTGTTTGGTGATCGGGATTCGAGTCAAGATCCCAAGTTCGATCCCCAGGTGGTAGGCCGTATCAGTAGGCTTTTTTTTCAAAACTTATGTACCATTCCTATCATAGATATGGAAATAATAATGGCGATAGACATTCTGCCTGCCTACCCCAGTATTGGGACTATATCCCGCCCTTTCACATACATTGAGCTGATCCCAATGTGAGTTCTGGGAACCGAACCTCAGATATGACGTCGCCGAAGGTTTTTTTATCGGTCATCACTATAATTGTAAATTGTATTTAGACTGTTATATTAAAACACCATGATGAAGAGAAATTGCATATTTCAATACCGAAAATGATACGTATAAGTATCTCTGCATTTTGACAAGGAATTTATCATTTCATCTTTCGAGATAACTTAAAAGAGAGTCTTCGAAAATTAACTACTCCAGGAAGAGGCACGTCTTGTATAGACGGTACCGCTCCCTTTTATTACATGACTTTGAGTCGGCAATGCATGGCAAGGATGTAATTCAAAGCACTTAAAATTTATTTCAATCTACATTAATATGAAGTTATATATCATTTGATATGACGTAAAACAAATAAATATTTATGCAATAAATTTTCACTGGAGTGTTCAATGGTCGAATATCGGTTATTTGTAGAAAAGTGTATAGAAAGGTACGTATAGTTTGATGAATAGAAGTATAGAAGTGTGTTGAAGATGTGTATGAAGTAAGTATTTTTTTAACCTTTTCCAATAATTCTGAACTACAGTTTGACAACATACACGTACTTTTCATATAATCTTTGGCCGGCTCTTTTGAAATAGGCGTTTGAAATTCATAAAATATGTTATCTTTATTATGTGTTTGGCATTGAAAGTATATAATACGTTATTTAATGTATATTATTAAATTACTACGTATAATACGTTATTTAATGTGAATTAATGTATTTAAAAATTACTGTTTAAGTTTTCGCCTTGCTGCGATATAGTATGTAACTATAACTAAAGCCACTATAGCCTAGTGGTTGGGTGATCGAAATTCGAGTCAAGAAACCCGAGTTCGATCCTCAAAGGTTTTTTCTAAACTTACCTACGATTTACATCCATTTATAGCGATCCTGGTCATAAAGCCAGCGTCGAGTACACCACTAGTCACGTTGTCCCAAAAATGTCTTCGATGGAAGTTGGGTCGAAAGGAATTTTCTAGACTAGACCTCCGTCCACCCCTATACTGAGAATGAAGTGAACATGTCGATTATTTTATTTTACAGACCATATTAAAATTTAGTATCATCAATATTAAAATTTTATACAATTTTTTCTTTTCAGGAATAATTTATAGATATACACTGTCGCAAGAATGTACTTTACGCTGCATTCGGGTATAAATTTACAAAGGCAACATAGAAGAAAAAAGGCAAGAGAAAGAGCACTTCCTCTTGTTCTCATTCGCGTTCACTTTGTTTCGTCTCGTTACGAAGATGAAAAATAACCCCGAGCTCGTTCAGCTTTAGCTGCATCATATTATTGTATTGTTTTTCAGTTTTATTACTTACTTCATTTTATATTATATTATAAAGTCACGATAACCGAGTAGTGATCGGATCGGAATTTGATACCTCGAGTTCGATCCCCAGGTGGTAGGCTCATATTGGGTAATCATAATTGGGTTTTTCAAAAACTTATGTACGAATTAAATCGTTATCTTGGACGTAAATACGGCGACGGGCGCACCACCAGACTAGTCTAGACAATTAAGTCCCTTCGACCCACCTTCCACCGAAGATATTTTCAGGACAACGTGACAGGTGGTGAGTCCGTCGCCGTCTTTATGTCCAAGCCAACGATTTATTTCGTACATAAGTTTTTGAAAATAAAGAAATTAAATAATATGAGTTTCTTTCCAGTCATATTCTACATAAGCAGTTAAATTACTCTTTTATGGAATTTTCTCCTATATGATTATGAAAACAGTTTGTAAATAAAAGAGCCTAATATACATAATGGTAAGTAAAAGTCTACTACAGGTAGTGCTGTCCTATATGGAGCATAATACATACATACATATACAAGCCATACTACATACATACATACATAGACTGCTATAAATAATAAATAAAATAAATATCTTCACGCAAGTACAGTACGTGCAATTTATGTAGACTGAGGTCTAGTCTAGACAATTAAGTCCCTTCGATCCACCCTCCACCGAAGATATTTTCGGGACAACGTGATAGGAGGTACCATAATACCCAATACATAAGGGCCTTTTGAAATCCACTGCAGGACATAGGCCTCTTCTATAAAGAGAACTTGCCATAATCGCCACGCTTGGCAAGCGCATTGGCGATCGCGGTACCAGACACCTCGCAGCTTAGACGCTGTTACCCATCTTCAGTCTGATTATTTTGTCTGATGTTTTTAGACATGGTTATCCCGCCATCGGTTGCCATAACAATGTTTAAGGCGGTTTCCCTTAGTTGCCTCGTACGACAGCCACGGGAAGAAATAGAGTGGTAATAAACTTATAACCGTTACCTCAAAGTAATAGACACACGATTAACGTATTGTCAATGTCATTATCAGATATCTCGCACTTTAGAAGCTGCTGCCCGTCGCAGCTTGGATTTTAAGATTTGGGTATTCGCGAACTGTCCGTAGGTCAATATTTTTAAAGCTTTTCCTTTAGTTTACTCTTAGGTTAACCACGGGAAGAAAGGGGGTATACTTTTACGCTGTAATCAGACGGCAACCCGGCAATGGCCACTCAGGTACTTCTATATACTTTTTATATTCATTTACACGAGTGGAGAACTCTCTAACCTTGTATTTTATTTTAAAAATACCCGGATAAGTAATACCTTGAAAGAAATGTTCTTTATACTGTGTTTTTATAACAATATCATAAAAGAGGATACCTTCGGAGCTCGCCTGTTTCTTCTTCTATAGAGGAAGTTGACTACGAATTGGTAATTATAAAATGACAATCTTTATAGACATGTATATTAAGAATATAATATTATTAAGGAGAATAAATGATTTTATTTAAACTTTATATTTATCTCAAGTTTATTCGTGCAGTCACGATAACCGACTGGTTGGGTGATCGGAATTTCAAGTCAAGAGACCCGAGTTCAATCCCCTGGTGGTAGGCTCGTTTATCAATGAATTTTTTCAAAAACTTATTTCCGACTTACATCGTTAGCTTCCAAATAGGGGGGTGACAGGATCATCACCTGTCACGATATCACAAAAAATCTGATTTAGAAAAAGTTGGGTCGTAATGACTTAATTGTCCAGACCTCTATCTACCCCAGTATTACATTTATATTACAGTATTACGATTAAAATATTAACACATTCAATTCAAATAACCGAACAAAAAACATTAAGGTGTAGTTCGTAACCCCATATTCGAATCATTGACAATTAATCAAATTTCTAATGTCCATAACATTTTTTTTTTTTTTTGAGAAACCATTGAAGTATTTCTGTTTCTCTCAGTGAATAAGTTAAAAACTTCCAGCTGAAATGCAGTAGCGGAATGTTGAAATGTTTCTTGTAGAAGTGTCGCGCTAAGATTGATGTCGCTGTCTACAAGATCAGGGATGATGTACGATCCGCGTGACGTGATCGACCGACTGCCGCGTTGTTTACACATGAGCTATCGGTCATATCAGAAATATGATGTTTGCAATTTGTGCTGGAAAAAGATATGAGGTTTATATAATATTTACGCATTTTTATAGTATTCGGGTAGACGGAGACAATTAGGTGTGTCATTCAGCCAGACAAACAATAACGTCGTTTCAGCCCACTTTTCACAAAAGCGTTTTTGAAGTAACGTGACAGGTGGTGAGCCTATCGCCATCTTAATATCAAAAATACGGTACAATATACTTACACAAATATTTGATAGTCAAATAAAATATGAAAACAATATATGTTAAAAATAAAACTTTGAGGGAAGCCTATGTTCAGCAGTGGACTCTTGATTGGATGTAAAGAAGAAGAAAATATTCATGTGTAATACAGGTCTATTCTGAATGTTTGAAGAAACCCGTTACTCGTACCGTACTCTATCTTCACTAAAAACGTTATAGAGAGGTTTGTTCATAATTTACAAAATTTCTAGTTCATGTTTCCTCTTTAATATTACCTAAATAAAAAATAATAATGTAAATAAATAATTGTCCCAAAAAATGTCTTCGGTGGAAGGTAGGTCAAAAACAATTAATTGTCGAGACCTCTGTCTACCCCTATATTGGGAAGGTATTTAATAAGCGTGAAGATAGTTTTTTTTTTTTAATTATAAAACCTATATTTCTTTCTTATCACCTTTAAATTTAAATCTTCACATTTAGTTTCAACTATTTACATGCAATTTAAATATCCTCACGCCATTCCCAATACCAGGGTAGACAGAGGTCTATGCGATGAAGTACTTTCGACCCATATTTTTACGAAGACATTTGGAACATTGTGAACATGTGCCGTCCTTATGTCCAACGATATAAATAGTAAAAATTTTTTTTCTTCAAAAAAAAAACCATTGGTACGTTCCTGCCACCATCCACCACCAGATATCGAACTCGGATCTATTGACTCGATTTCATATCAGCCATCCACTCGGCTATCGTAACTTTGTAACTAAGGAAAAAGCCTTGAATAAAGTTATGGCAAACGACAGGCCGAACAATCTGACCACAGATGAGCAGCAGTGTCTGAGGTGCCAGTTGTCTGGTCCTGCGATCGCAAATTGCCTTGCTGAGCGTGGACATTCTGCTAAATCCTCATTACGGCAATATTCTTATGCTATTGCCATACGCAATTTGATTGATATAAACAATAATACATACACACAAAGAGTGTATCACGTGATGTTGACTCTTTGTGTGTATGTATTATTTGTATAACATTGCTCGGATCCCAAAGTAGCTTAAGCACTGTGTTATGGCATCGGAAATAAGGAAGGTACCTCGAACGCTCAGACCCGAGACAATGTAAAAAAGGTAGTTTTTTACATTGACTCGTCCGGGTATCCAACTCGGAACCACAAAGCTAGCGCTAACAATTTAAAAACCACATGACCAAGGAGGTCGTCGACGTTAAATTATGTGTCTTATATTTTAGTCGAACTACAACGATTTTCGTGAAAATTCTTTTGATCTTCTTTCACGAAGGCGAAGTGAAAAAGTAATTTAATATACACGTCAGTTAATATTTAAGTTTCCATGTCGACGGCTAAGTTAAATAAATATTTTCAATGTGGCTTCGATATTTGGGAGGGCCCCCTCTCACTAACGTCGTAAAATATTCATCAGACTAAGCGTCGGCACGAGATGCCATAGGACAGGAGAGACCCTCCCCCGTAATTCAATATTTCACGCGTTTCTTGCGAAAGTTAACCGCCTGGAACGCTAAGTGTGAGAGGTATTTATGTATCAAAGTTTGAGAACATATCGGGAATACAGAAACAAATCAGTGCATTTTATTTGTGCTATATGTTTTAAGAAAACAACCGTAACGTATACATACATAACGGTATGTTAAATTCCACTGCAGTACGTCTCTAAAGTCTCTCCCGTAAAGGAGGGTTGAAACATACATAGGTACAACATCATATATTGCTCTAATTATAGTGAGTAAGTAACCTAAACACTAGTATTATGGAATCAGAAACAACGAGGTGTTACAAACACCCAGACCTGAGAAAATGTAGAAAAAGTGTTTTCTAGTAGTACATTGACCCGACGTGAAAACCGGTGTATAGGCCATTGTTCCACGGCGGTCGTCAAAACGCTTTGCCATAATCGCCACGATTTTTCAAGTGTAAATCGTGTAGATCGCCAAACAAATCGCTCTTTAGACACTTCAGCCTGTTTCCGGTTTGCTGAATTTATGTCTAGTCTTCTTCGCAATGGTTGTAAATAAGTAAATATTTAACTGCCCTTAGTCAAAGATTGGTGATGAAAGCAGTTCAAACTCCCGCCATATCAGTAATTTCTGTAACCAATCCATTATTTAAATAATTATTACATTTAATTATTATAAAATATTCTTTTAAACTTATTTTACGATTCGCTGAATGAACCATGATTTAAAAATAGGACAATATTTCCACAGAAGAAAATGTAAAGCTAAAAAGTTACCCGACCCTGCGTTCCCTCTGTGGTTTATTTTCTATTTTGTAATTTTTGCATGAATAAGAGCAAAAAGTTCAGTATTGTGTTCTTCATCTTTATTTTAATGAAGTGTAGCAATGGGAAATGGATTCCAGGTAACACTGCGATAGAGGAATTAAATGTAAACTGAAATTGAAACATCAAAAATCAATTTGTTCCAGTAATAGTTGTGGACAAGTGGCGTGAACACCGGTTTTCAAGATGTCGCCATCACGAACTTCTGGGTTCTATTCCCGGTCTGGTCAATGTGGAGAAATCACTTTTTATACATTTTCTCGGTCTGGGTGTTTGTGATGCCTTTGTAATTTCCGATTCTCATACCACAAATGCTTTAGCAGAATAGCAGAGATTGGGTGATCGTCTCGATTTGAGTAAAGAGACTCAAATTCGATCCCAATGTGGTAGACACGAGATTTTTTCAAAACTTAAGTGTGGTTTATATCATTGGCTTGGAAATGAAGAACCAAATATACAGTACAAGTGGGACGAAAGGAATTGATTGCCTTGAACTCTGTCTCCTCTCCGCACATAGCATACGTTAGAGCAGGATTCTTTTATTGATTGATGTATAATCCAATCTGCTTGGCATGCGTGGCCATTATAGCAAATCCACTCTATGGGCGAGGTATATGTCCTGCAGTGGACTTCAATAATTGCATGTATGTGTATAATACACAATATACTCTACTTTGGTTACGACCAGACAAGTTCATTTTGGTCTGGTATATTCAGATAGTTATAACGACATCCATAATTAACTTCGTTGTAAGTGATAGGTGTTCCTGGACTGCAATAATCACTAAGAACCTGCTGGAGTCATGATTTTCATTCCGATCGATAATGTAATCCCAAGTGATGAATTCATAGAATGGTGGGTCGAAAGGACTTAGTTGTTTAGTAGACCTCAATCGACCCCAGTAATGAGAACAGTTTGAAGATTTTTTAACTAAATGTTATTTAATGACGACCTCATAACCGAGATGATAGTGATCCGGACTTTAACCTTTTAATAACCTTTACGCAATTTTTCATATTGGTGTAGGCAGAGTTCTAGACAATAAAGTCCTATCAACCCACTTTTCACATCACACCTGATGAGCCTATCGCGACGTAATGTTGAATGGAACAGTACATTAATATACATAAATAAATAAAATAAATAAATATAAACGTCCATGACTCAAGAACAAACTTTCATTTTCATCAGACAAAGTTTGCTCCCCCGAGAGCATAAAAGAACGTTGGAAAAGCTATTTTAGCAATCAAAATGTAGAGTACATTGGTTACGACCAGACTGGTTCATTTTGGTCTGGTATATTCAGGTAGTTATAACGACATCCATAATTAACTTCGTTGTAAGTGATAGGTGTTCCTGGACTGCAATAATCACTAATAACCTGCTGGAGTCATGATTTTAATTCCGATCGATAATGTAATCCCAAGTGATGAATTCATTGAATGGTGGGTCGAAAGGACTTAGTTGTTTAATAGACCTCAATCAACCCCAGTAATGAGAATAGTTTGAAGATTTTTAACTAAATATTATTTAATGACGACCTCATAACCGAGATGATAGTGATCCGGACTTTAACCTTTTAATAACCTTTACGCAATTTTTCATATTGGTGTAGGCAGAGTTCTAGACAATAAAGTCCTATCAACCCACTTTTCACATCACACCTGATGAGCCTATCGCGACGTAATGTTGAATGGAACAGTACATTAATATACATAAATAAATAAAATAAATAAATATAAACGTCCATGACTCAAGAACAAACTTTCATTTTCATCAGACAAATGTTTGCTCCCCCGAGAGCATAAAAGAACGTTGGAAGAGCTATTTTAGCAATCTTTTGAATGAGGAAAATCAGTGGAATGGAGTACTAGTAATATGGGCATGGTTAAAGAGGTGACTGAAGACGAAGTTAGGATGGCAGTACAGAGTATTAAAAATGGAAAAGCAGTAGGGCCAGATGGTATACCAGTAGAAGCATGGAAGTATCTGAAAGCAGATAGATGGAAGTGGCTGACTGTGTTCTTCAATAAGTTGTTGCAAGAAGAGGTGATCCCCGATGAATGGTGCAACAGTTCACTGGTGCCCGTTTTTAAAAAGAAGGGTGATGTACAAGATGGCAATAACTATCGGGGAATAAAGCTCATATCACACAGCATGAAGACATTAGAAAAAGTGATAGCAAAACGAATGAGAGAGGAGACTGAGGTAACACAGAACCAATTCGGGTTTATGCCGGGCCGGGGAACAACGGATTCCATATTTGCACTTCGGCAACTGATTGAAAAATACAGGCTTGTGCAAAAGAACTTGCATATGGTATTCGTGGACCTGGAGAAGGCATACGATAGGGTACCCCATAAGGTTCTGTGGTGGTGTATGAGGGAGAAAGGGTTGCCAGTGAGGTATGTGCGGCTTGTTGAGGCGATGTATAATAGAGTCAATACTTGCGTCCGGTCTGAGGCTGGAATCACAGACAAGTTCAATGTATCTGTAGGTTTACACCAGGGTTCGGCTTTAAGTCTTTATTTGTTCCTTCTGATTATGAATGCTCTGTCATCGAACATACAGGAGGAAGCACCCTGGTGTATGCTATTTGCTGATGACATTGTACTTGTCGGAGAAAATGCACTTGAGGTACAGAGCAAGCTGGGAAAATGGCAAGAAAAACTGGAAAGTGTCGGATTAAAAATAAGCAGAACCAAAACTGAACACATGTTTTGTGACTTCAGTAGTCCATCCAGTTTTTCTCATATTGCCTTGGATGGTGTTCTCCTACCAGTCTGCTCCGAATTCCGTTACCTTGGGTCAGTGAGCCAAAATGACGGCAATGTCGACCGGGACGTAAATAATAGAATAAATGCGGGATGGATGAAATGGTGACAGGTCCCGGGAATAACTTGCGATCCACGCATGCCTCTTAAACTTAAGGGCAAAGTTTACAAAACGAGTGTGAGACCTGTCGTATTGTACGGATCAGAGTGCTGGGCAACGAAAGTGACGGATAAAAGAAGAGTGCATGCTGCAGAGATGAGAATGTTGAGATGGATGTGTGGAGTGACTAGAAAATATCGCATAAAGAATGAGTATACAAGGGGAAGCTTGAAAGTAGCACCAGTGACAGAGAAAATGAAGAGTGGTAGGTTAGCACGGTTCGGGCATGTAATGAGGAGGGAAGAATGTAATATAGGCAAAAGAATGTTAGAGATGAATTTGGATGGACGAAGAGCTATGGGGAGACCAAAAAAACGATGGATGGTTTGTGTGAAAAAAGACATGAGAAAGAAAGGAGTGAGTATTGACATGACGGGAAATAGAGGAGAGTGGAAGAAGAAGACATGTTGTGCTGACCCCACATAGCATGGGATAAGGGCAGGAAGAAGAAGAAATGTTTGCCCCCCCAGCTGGTTTTGAACTCGCAACCCTAAGCTCTGGAGAGGGTCACAACGAACTGGCCCAAAGCCATCGTCTCAAAAAGGTATATATTTACATAGATACATTTTTACATATATATTTTTATACGTACGTAACGACTTGAGACCTGCAAAAAAATTTTCACACAAACTTTATCTTGCTGAAAACTTTACGATAGGCCGCATCAGGTACTATAAGTTAGCTAAAGAGCCGGAAGAAGAATTAAGTTCTTAACGTAATCGAATTGTCGAAGAAAACAAAGAGACAAAGAAAAAGTTTCTGAGACTCTTTATTTGTTTAAAGTAAATTGTTTTAACCACAACTGGAATATCAGAAGAATAAAAAAAATGTTCACGCCTTTCCCAATACTGGGTAGACATGTTTAGACAATTAAGTCTTTTCAACCTATCTTTCACCGAAGAATTTTTTTTGAGACAACGTTACAGGTGGTGAGCCTATCGCGGTCATAATGTCCAATCGTTTATAAATCGTTTATAAGTTGTTTAAAAACTCATTGGTACGAGCCTACCTGAGTTATGAACTCGGGCCTCTTAACTGGAATTTCGACCACCTAACCAATCGGCTATAGTGAATTTTATTTAGGAGAATAGGAACTTTGTTAATGGGTTTAGGTATAAAAGAGCTAATGTTCCACGTTATTTAATGTTACCTGTTGGTGACGAATCTTGTGTAGTTTCAATATATACTTACATGCATAGCCACTTTCTTGATTGTTTCACATTGATCATTCAAATATTGGTTGCGAGCAAGATTCGAAAATATAATCCTCATCTTCAAAGGCGGAGTCACTACCAAATACGTCATTAGGCCGTGAAATGTTATATGTAACCGTTACATTCCAACCCGTGAAAGTCCACCTAGGTACAACATAGGCTTCTCTGTAAGAAGGATTTGCCACAATTTCCACGCTTAAATTGGCTATCGCTATGCCAAATAACTTCTCATTATACACAGCCAGTCACCGATCTGCTGATCAGGATCTGCAGTCATTTTGGTCTAGTATTGACATTTCTTAGGTTTTACTCAGGATTAGAAATAAGATTGCATATTCTGATACTGCTACAATTTAGGAATATAAAAATGACATTTGTTAGTATTTCTTTGATTTATCCTAATTTTAATGATTTCTTGTATTTACGCGAACACTAAACATAAAAACTATAACGATTTTTGGATTTTATTGCGTGTATTATTAAGACTTTTCCAAACTATTTTTACTTCCCGAAGTTTCTACAGTCCCCAAAAATACGAAAACTCGTTTTATTTTAGTTATCATAATTTATTTCAATATACCATTAAAATACCGTGGTGGTTCGGCTTAGATTATGTGGTACATTTTTCCCCTATTATTTCCCATATTATTCCCTTGCTTCTCATGGGTGTTGTAAGAGGAGACAAAGAAAAAATATAATATACGATAGTGTACGAGACCATAAAAAACAACGTATAAAAAAACCAATTTGAAAAACTAAAAAGTATGAAATAACTTAATTATGGCGACATCTATTTCTCAACATTGGAAGCTCGCTAAGTGGCGGATTCAGGAAATACATCCAGGTGCTACATCGCGCTATCGAAGTTCGCACAATTACATGCATATATACGATTACCGATAGCGCACACTAGTGAAGGAGACGTCCTCCCCAGGTCACGATCACCCGACCTTGCCGGTAGCTACCCTTTTCCTACAGCACGTCATCCGCTACAATGGTGACCCAGACGTGATCTTACCGCCAACCGACGGTGACCACCGAAGAACAACGCAGCGAGCTTCTCCAACAACATCAACGTCATCAACGCAGTCACAGCACCGGACTACTGACGCCACAATGCGTGCTTCCTAGTCCTGTCAGCCACTGAGGATCATCATCGGCGGGCCCCCTTCTCCTCAGGCTGACACTGAGGCATCGGAACTGTGACTCAACAAAAACGATAAAGGGAACCTGTGCGCTGGATTGCTTAAGGACCCGCGGTGAGGTCCGTGTCGTGACATTATTTCTTGTAGCAGGTGTGTTGGAGTACCTTCTGTCGGTCTCAACTCGTCGCATGTCATTAAGGTATATTTATTTATCTTTGTTCACTTAAGAGTCACGATAGCCGAGTGGTTGGGTGATCGGAATTCGTGTCAAGCGACTTGACTTCGATACTCAGGTGGTAGGCTTGTATCAATGGGTTTTTAAAAATTTATGTAGTTTTTATCGTTTGCATGTACCTGTCTTGTTGTCCCAAAAAAATCTACGGTGGAAGATGGATCGAAAGCTCTTGTTGAATGGCAGCCGTAACGAGCTCTGTAAATAGACTCGCCGGGATTAAGCAAAAGGCTTTGTCATCAAATTTGTTTTTAAATGAATACAAAACGCCACTTGTCAACAAATAATGGTCGAATGACTGTTTAATACTTTTAACATATACATATATAGATAGGGACGGCATTACAGAAATTGCTCTGTTCCCTAAGGAAGCAAGCAAAAGCTTAAGCCCTTGTATTTTAGAATCAGAAACAACGAAGATACCACAAACACCCATGACCCGAGAAAATGTAGAAAAAGTGTTTTCTACATTGACCGGACTGAGAATGGAACCCGGGACCTCAGGCCTGGCGACTCATGAAAACCTTCGTGTACGACACTCGTCCACGGAGGTAGGAGGTCATACGCAACAATCACTGGTTGGTTGAATTTTAGTCTGGTATATTTCGTGATAGCTATTCGCGATGTGGTAACAGAGTAAGAATGAACCATCTTCTTTCTTTTGATATACTAAAGGCTACCAACAGTTAGCGGAAAAACCATCAAAATTAATACAAAATCAAAGTTCAAGAGACCGGTGTCGGCGTAAGGTCTAAGATATTTGGTATTGCGATAGCAAATCTGCATAAAGCGAGTATGCCAAAACCTCTCAGACAGTAGAGGTCTAGTATGTAATTATTTTTAATTATTTTTTTTTATATGCTTTATTTTCACATAAGTATATACAAGACACTTTATAAAATTACATAGGCGGCCTCATCGCTGTGGACTCTTCCAGGCAAACCTTTTCGAAACAAATTAAATATTATACAATAAATTAGGTATACAAATATTAGTAAAACAATTGTGATAGATTAGCTGAAACTTTAGTGAAATTTTAAATATTTGACGAAAAAAAATTAAATAAACAAAACTAAACAATAACGATCTCGGAAGCCTGCACCAAATAGTGACTTTTTATCAATATTTTGAAGGATTCGATACTTGCTGCCTTTCTTATATTTAAGACCAGCGAACTCCAAAGGTTATAATATAAGGTTATAATACAGGCTATAACCTTTTACTGCAAATGAGGATGTACTCGTATCTATAAAAAAATATTTATGTATATATTAAACAGTCTGTCAGCAGGCAATTGCCTATTCTAATTAATACAAGATCCAATTTAGTAGCCGTTAGAAATAGAGGCGATTTGAAAGTAAGATCACGGAAACTCGTGAAAGTCACGGAAGGATATTATCCCTTATGCGGAGGCGTATTACCCTTTTAACCTGCAATTGGGCCAGTCATTCAGTTTTATGAGCGTAACTTGACCGTTGGTAATGTTATGAGAGGCAGCCGCCAGTTGCTTTCGGACGTTCGAAGAACGTTATGAGAATAGACCACCGTGTTAAGGTTATTAACGTGCATTAAAGAATATCTTCACGACTTTTTCCAATCCTGGGGTAGACAGTGGTCCAGGCATTTAAGTCCGTTCGATCCAGCTTTCACCTAAGACATTTATTGGGACCACGTGACCATGGTGAGCCTGTCGTTGTCTTTGTGGCCAAGCCAACGATATAAATCGTATACATACTATACTTACGATTTAAATCGTGGTGTGGATGTGTGCGGTATGTAAACTATATTGAAGTGGTATCGATTTTCACTTGTACTAATTTTAATCGACTTCAAAAAGTGGTGAGGGTTCCATAAAAAATATAAATATAAATAAATATCTTCACGCAATTCCCAATACAGGGGTAGACAGAGGTCAAGTCTAGACAATTAAGTCCTTTTGACCCACCTTCCACCAAAGATATTTTCGGGACAACGTGACAGGTGGTGAGCCCGTCGCCGCCTTTATGTCCAAGCCAACGATGAAATTCGTACATAAGTTTTTGAAAAACTCATTGGTACTGCCACCTGGGGATCGAACTCGGGTATCTCGACTCGAAATTCCGACCACCCAACAACTCGGCTATCGTGACTTATATCGGTTCCATAAAGAGATTTAGAAAAGACTTTTTTTGTTGAAAAAGGGATTGTATATGTCCTAGGTACCATAACTGCATCTGACGAAGGAATCCCAGGAAAAGACGAGCATTCAAACAATGTCCTGTTTTTCTTCAATATGCCCGAAGCCCTAAGTCTTCATTTAACACCCTTTTGATCGTGGTTCTGCTTAAACCCATCTGAAGGGCCAACAGTTTCTGCTTACGTTTGGGATTTCATTGAATTCGCACCTTCACAGTTTTCACAGACCGAGGGCGACCACTTCTTGACCTGTCATCTACACTAGAGTCTTCATTGTATCGTTTGATGGTACGATAAACGAATCTTTTGGTTATATTCAAATTTTTCAGTATGTCAAAAACTTGAATTGGCGCGTAACCGCAACGATGCAACGCAATAACTGCAACACGGTCTTCTTTAAGCGTCCACTCCATATTTTAAAATGAGTAAAATTCTAAAAAGTATGTAATTTTATTTTTATGAACAATTCGAAATTCGAATTCAATAAACTTTTTTGTGGCCAGCGTTCTAAAAGAAAAGTTTTTACTGTGTGACAATACTTATGACCTGACTGTGTATATATAGAAGGTAGTGGTCTGAGACCTTTCTCTTAAAAGAAGGTAATGAAGACACCCTACGAATATCTGGAGGTAACTTATTCCAGAGTCTGATAGCTTCTGCTGTAAATGATTGGGCCAAGAATTCGGTCTTCGTGGAAAAACATGTAGAGTAGTGTTGGCGGAGGATTGCATCTTCCGCTCATGGCAAGAACCCAAACACATAAAAAGTTTCAATTATAATAGAATATGTAAAAAGTTATTCTTTACTAGTCTTGTTCTTTTTGAAGGCGGTTCCATTTTTGTATTTGTATCGTACTCATGTAAATAGATTTGTGTATATTTTGCTGTATATACTTTGATGGGAATTCAAATCAAGAGACATCGAGGAGAAGAACGGATATCAGTAAGAAGACGAGTTTTTCAATCGACTTCCAAAAAAGAAGGAGGTTCTCAACTCGGTTGGGTTTTCCTGCTCTGGTGAAATATAGAACAAAAAATTAATTGTTAGGACAATATATATGACAATCACAAAGTGTGTGGCAATTGGTCCGACGATCAAGCACCACAAGCACTTTAGACGCTGCTGCTGCTATCGGTCTGCTGTATTTTCATCTAATGTTTTTCGAAATAGTTAAAAAAACTCATTGGTACAACCACATTCAAACATCTAACTCAATGACCAAGCAACCTTTCGACTGGCGTAATTTAAAACAAATAAACTCGTGTTAAATAAAAATATAATTGTTTAACGCGAAAACACTCTGCGCTTTAAGCTCTCTGCGCTTTCAGTATAATTACCATCGTTACATCAATCCGCTTAAAACGTAGAATTGTAGGTTTCCTATCTGCGACCAGCGGCGAACGCGACTACATTTCCTCCTTTTATAGTATTTTCGCTTTTCACAAAGCTCTTTTCCTTAAGGGGCTCTTTGGAAATATAAAAGTGTATTACTTTGAAAGTAAAATATGAATTTAAATATTTTTAATGCCATCACGTGGGTTTTATTCTTATTCTGTTCCGGTGAAGTGACCATTGTGTCTGGCATTGTTGTTGATGAAATTTGGGCCGGTTAACCTTTAAATATGCCAAATCTCACATTACGTGTCGGCAGTTCCCTAAAAAGCTTTCTTTCTTTTCACGTATTATCGTACCCACAGTATTTCAAGGAATAAATAATAATAAAATATATATTTAAGAAAGCTGAAATAGAATAAGATCGTCCATATATTTTAACTCACAGTTGAATGTAACAAATTAAGCTGTAATGTTGAGGATTTTGTGCGTGACGTGAGAAGGCCGATATTTTGCGCAGAATATTAAGGTACTCTTTGTACGTTTGGTCACGTAGGTTTGACGATTTCATTCCAAAGTTGAAGAATATTTTCAAATAATGTATTCAAGAGATTTTCAACAAGTTTTTCTGTGAAACAATTTTTTATAGAGAAGGAGATTACCGCCGCTCCTGAACATCCACAATACCAGAGGCATAGGAGATGCGTTTCCGGCCTTTGAGAAAGGTATAGGCTCTTTTCTTAATGGTCCCTAAGTCGTATCGGTCCGAAAAAATCACTGACGGCAGCACATCCCATAAAGTGCAAGTGAGTGGCAGAAAATTCCGCGAAAAACGCACTGTTGTGGAATGCAAATCTTCAAGATGGTGTTGATGGAATTTTCGCAATTAATTTAATAACTTTTGAAGTTAAGTAAAAAAGGTTCAACTTTACACAGATAGCTAGTTTTTTTTCAGACCGACGAATATCTGCACCAAACTGACTGGTGGAAAAGAATACACGTCGGTTTTACAGGGCGCCGCCAGCTCCTAGGTCTCGGGTTCGAATCCCGGAATGGTCAGAGTAGGAAACCAATTTTTCTTTATTGCCTCGGCTCTGAGTGTTTGTGGAATACGCAAAATTTTAGTTTCTTTTTACGTAACACGCGTGCCTCAGCTACTTACTTTGAGGTCAGAGTAATGTATGTCATGTGGTCCTTATCAATGTTTGAATGTATAAGGGTGCGTCCAAATCAAACGAATGCGCCGCGCTCAACCTACTAGCGAGCTGCTCGCGCACTGCACGCGTGGAGTTACAGCAACTGTTTAATGCGACTCTTTAGCGCAACTCTCGCAAGGCTCGTACATTACACAGGCGCTGACCGCGACAGGCCCATTCGGCAGGTTTCATGCGCCCGTACAGTTAAAATAGCAAGCAAAAGCGTTGTTAATATCCTAATATACGTAGCAATTCCTTACCGTCTAGCGAAATCACAGTAACGAAAAGTTGCGCCAAACGAAGCAGAAAGCCATTTATGGCGCCGCGATCACACGAGACCTCCCCGACGCCCCCAATAAAACCAATTTGAGCTCCTAACTACCCCGCCAGATAACGAAGAGCCCAGTTATATTATCCCGCTCCCTCGTCGAGTGCTGTAAGTGTTCACGTCTTTACGCTACTGAGGTGAGAAATGAGGTCAACGTAATCTGGTCGATGTAATCTCAACTCGACTCTGGGGGATTTCACGGCCAATGCTACGCTTGCGGTAGCCGCGTAGTACTGTATTGGATCTTGACTTCTAATGAGCCGAGAAATAAATGTTTGCTTATATTTAGAATTTTATTGGTAACTAAATTTAATATAATATTGGGATGACATTTCAAACTTCTGATAAGATTATTATGACGAGTACCATGGACGAGTGGACGCAACGGTGTCATGGTGTTGCCAGCTTTGAGGTCCCAGGTTCGATGTATTTAACAGAGTATTCTGATCACAGAAACCCTTTTTTGTTGGATAGGGTTTCGTGGTAGTATAGTATCAATTTGGAAAAAAATATTCGCCTTTGTAAGGGTACAAACACAGGGAATAATTTTGAATCACCATCAAAATTTTTATTAAACAAGATTATGAGGATAATACAAACTGGAAACAAAAAACAATGTAAAATGTCTTAAGATATTATTACAAATCAATAGTTAATATCCAAATGTTCCTAAGGCCATTTATGGTAATGTATCCAATGGTAAAAGTGTATTTTAACATAAGCTTAAAATAAATATTGTTTTGACTAATTATTTAGTTTTCATAGCCATTGCGTTAATTAGTGTTTACAAAATATTTCATTTAAATATACTGAGGCTATTTATGATAACAGTAATTGTAATAAGATTTCTTTTATAATAACAGTATCTCAAATTTGGTTTCAAAAGAGACATTGTTTTGATAAATGTTCAGTGTTCAGTTAATTGGTAAATTAAAGTTTACAATGTGTTAATAGATGATTACATAAATCAATAATTAAACATATAATTAAAATTTAAATTCGGACTATTTATAACAATGGTACTTTTAATAATATTTATTATATAAAAATATTATTTTAACATTGGCTTAAAAGGGATGTTGTATTGACCAACTTGCCATGGGGGCATTCGATGCTGCAACCATTATTGACGTTAGACGCAACATACAAGTAAAAAAACTATTATTTTAATTAATATTGTTGGTGTGGATCAATAAGCATTTATGGAAGTCAACGTTTGATTTTGATTTGTCTGACCCTTGACAACAATATGATGAGCTTATCGTTTTAATGTACAAGTTAAGGGTGAAATACATTAAAAATAAAATATCTTCACGTAATTCCCAATACAGGGGTCGACAGAGGTCTAGTCTAGACAATTAAGTCCCTTCGACCCACCTTCCACCGAAGATATTTTCGGGACAACGTGACTGGAGGTGAGCCCGTCGCTGTGTTTATGTCCAAGCCAACAATACCATTCGTACGTAAGTTTTTTTAAAAAACCTTTGGTACGAGCCTGCCACCTGGGGTCTCTTGACTCGAAATTCCCACCACCCAACCACACGGCTATAGTGACTTAAATTTATTAAATAAATTTATTGAAATAAATAACTGAAGAAGAAATAAATTAAATAAGTAATTTAAATATTCCTTGTATATAAATTATTATTTGTATACCCTTTGTGTTAAATACAAAGAATCCTGATAAATTTTTTATAAGACCCATATTAGATGGCTTGTACGTTGTACGTACAACAAATTTTGCATTTACTAATAACATAAAAATGTATTAACGGTCAAAGTCCTTACACACACTTAAACATCTAACATGGCGTACACGTAAATTTATCTGATAGAAAAGACGAAAGACAGCCAACGTAAATCCTCAACAATTTACAGCAGAATTTCGTAGAGATTTAAAGTAAGTGAATGCTTGGGATTATGCTTACTTAATAAGATACTTGGAATGGAATGGAATTAAAAATATATTTACAATAGTTTGATATTTATTAAGAACAAAAGAATCTTTTATTTTTTTTTTTTCAGTTTCTTTATTTTTAATGCTTGAAATTTTTTATAAAAAGTTCTTATATTTTAACTGAACAGTTCAGAAGTAGTAAGCATGGTTTTAATGAATATTTAACGCTATTACCAAAACGGGGATAGATAGAGGTCTAGACAATTAAGTCCTTTTGGCCAACCTTCCACCGAAAATATTGTTTGGGACAACGTCACAGGTGGTGATCCCGTCGCCATCTTTATAAATAACAATAGAAATCGCCAACAATATAAGAATATAAATCGTACAAGCTTTAGAAAATCCCACTGAGACAACCTTTTCATCTGCGGATCGAACTTGGGTTTCTTGACACGAATTCCGAACACCCAATCACTCTGCTATCGTAACTTATTTACTTTCAATGTTTTAACAAACGAAGTTCCTAGAAATCTTAAATAACACACTAAAGAACTATAATCATTACCTTTCAGCCATCTTAAAGCTGTAAACCTTATAATAATCTCAATTAAAAGCGTTCGAATCGAAAATAAACTCTATTGCATTCTCCACAAGGATATTAATTTAAAATCGACGTTCTATGTACGGATGTAATAATTTATGAAAGTAATTAATAGAAGCAAAGTTGTGGCAATTTCTCAATACGCGATCGTGTGCACGTTACGTGTAAGTTATCTGTGGTAATTTCTCACTGGAGGACAGATACCATAGAACATAGCTTGCTACGAACAGCACTTGAAAGTAAACTGTGGTAAGAAAAATATCATGCCCTTTTTACAAGGCGATATAGTAAAAGTCAACCACGGACCCTAAAGACGACCCGATAGCTGAGTTGTTAGTGACTGCTTTCGAAGCTATGGGTTGCGGGTTCAAATCCCGCCAGAGGAAAACATTTATGTGATGAATACGAAATTTCTGTTTGTACTCTAGTCAGGGTCGTCTTTATGTTTTGATTAATAATAATTTATGTGTATATGTATGTACGTAAAATATATTCCATCATATGCTTGGAGATTAGACGGCTCACCATCTGTCACATAGTCCTAAATAATCTTCAGTGAAAAGTGGATCCATAGAATTTCACTGTTACCGCTGCTTACTCTAGTATAGAAAATTATATCAAGATATAAAGAAAGACTCTAACTTATATTCAAACGGGTACACGGATTTTTTACACTAGCGCCTATAGCGGCTGAGTTGAGTAACTACAACAACAAGACCTATGAATGTAATAAAAATATATCTTCACGCCATACCCGATACCAAGGTAGACAGAAATTCAGATAATAGAGTCCTTTCGTCCCTCCTTCTACCCAAGACTATTTTCTGAGAAAAAGTCCCAACAACATAAATCTTATATAAGTTTTTTAAATAAATCATTGGCCTTTTGCAGTTTTTGAAAAAGCCTACCACCTGAGGATCGAACTTGGCTCTCTTGACTCAAGTACACAACCACTTGTTCGAAAGGACTTAATTTTCTAGACCTCTGTCTTTCCCAGTATTGGCAACGACGTGATGATATCTTGTGGTCAATTTTCCACATTTTAATTCAAATCCTTAAACCACTTCTTTCATACCTCATATAGCCGTAATTGACTACAGTTATAGCTTTTTAAGTCCAGAAATCGACGTAGCCCCTAAGAGACGGCGAATAATACATAACAGTGTTACCTATAACGTTTTTCCTATCGACAGTGGAAATCACATTATCGCAAGAAGATAATGTTTCAAGATTAAGGATCCATTTCTTTTATCATATGCCATCAGTGTAATAACTAAGCAATCCTCTCGGAAGATAATTCGAATTAAACGCACGCCGCAATCAAATACTTACAGCTCTAAAGGGACCTTTTCCGTTCCTTTAACCGCATTATATTTACACGTAAGGGATCCGCGTGGAATGTAAAAGTCGGATTAGTGAAGGTGTAAATTGCACGTCTTCCTTTACTTAATGCAATATAAATATGTTAATACATACATAGATTGGGACAATATCACATACATTGCTCTGATTCCAAAGTAAACAGCTTAAGTACATGTATTACGGAATCGGAAACGGCGTAAAAAAATATTTTCTACATTGACCCAACCGGGAATCGAACGCATGACCTTACACGGCTGGCAACACCATGAAAACCGGTGTGTACGCTGCTCTTTCACAGAGGTAAATAAATAAATAAATATCTTCAGGCAATTCCCAATACAGGAGTAGACAGAGGTCAAGTCTAGACCTCTGTCTAAGTTTAGTCTAGTCTAACCTCTTTTTTTTTAATTAAGTCCCTTCGACCCACCTTCCACCGAAGATAGTTCGGGACAACGTGACAGGTGGTGAACCCGTTGCCGTCTTTATATCCAAGCCAACGATGTAATTCATACGTAAGTTTTTGAAAAACCCATTGATACGAGCCTGCCACCTGGGGATCGAACTTGGGTCTCTTGACTCGAAATTCCGACCACCCAACCACTCGGCTATCGTGGCACAGAGGCACAGGGGTCGTATTAAGTTCATAGACAGAGATCCAGCCAATTAAATCCGTTAACCGAAGATATTTTTTTGGAACAACGTAATAGGTTTTGAGCCCATCGCTCTCTTTGTGTCCAAACCAACGACATAATTCGTATATAAGTTTAAAAAAAACTAGTTAGTACAAGCCTACACCGATCACTCAACCACTCGACTATCGTGAATCATTTTGTTTTTTAAATTTCGATTATGGCAATATGAAAAATTACTTCCTCAGGTGACCATTCATCGTAGTTTAAGAAAAAGCATAGCTATTGCACAGCAGAAAAAGTCGTTTTTTCATTGCCTTTACGAATTCTACAAGACATTCCATATATCTTATACGTGCCTAATAACCAAAACAGCATAAATCTTCATTCCAAATAGAATGTGCACCGCGTTAAACGGAGGCGTATAAATTAATCAGCCTGCCTAATTGTACCATGTCACTACCTGGTATGGCGGAGACGTAGCGATGCCTACGCGGTTCTTCTTAATTAAATAAGTCGGCTGTAAACCATTTCAAAACACATTGTTTTAAATTGAAAGTAATTTAGTAAAATTAATATTAAATACTTCGCTAAGAGAAATAATTGCTTACGCTGTAAGAATATACAAAAGAATACAAGAAGAAAGAAGGAGATACACCTACTTGTTTCTCTAAGCGGGCGTTTTAAGAGGCGACTAAAGGAAAAGCCTAGAAAAACCATTGGAATATGTTGACAGGTGGTGAGCCTATCCTCTAAATATTCATATTATAACAAATATTTTTTCCACGTGGTATCGGCATCAGAATAATACCACCCCTCTCATCCCATAGGTGTCGAGAGGGGTGCCTGAGGGAAAAGGCCATAGAAATACCTTTGGTTATCTCAAAATATAACTAAACAAAAGTCAGAAGACTGGTGACGGGCAGCAGCGTCAAAAGTGCAAAATGTCTGGTACTGTGATCGGCAAGCCGCTTGTCAAGCGCGATGATTATAACAATCCTTCGATATGGAAGAGACTTTACAGGACATTGGCTTCAAAGTCTGCAGTAGGATGTTATGTTCGTAGGTTAGTAGTATTGTGATAATATCAAGAGTTCCATATCCGTTAGCCGATGTCTACTTACCCTAGTATGGTCTTCAAAATTTAAATATCATGTATTGTCAATTAAACGTATTTTGTATGCCTTATAAAGAACTAAGATTTCGTGCGATGTAATATTTTGTGTGTTAGTTACCAAGGCTAGGCTCTTTCCTTACTCGTTTCATACGATACCTTAGGGGCAAAATGCCTCTTATGACACCCACGAAAGAAAAGAAACCTTAATTTTAACCCCTTTTTAAGCACTATGCTTCGGAAAAGGAAGCAACTAATCTATCACAAACACCGAGACCCGAGACAATAAAGAAAAAGTAGTCGTCAAATATTCTTTTTGTGTTCGATTTCATGTTTTTTTGGAAGATTTTAGAATAACGTCTACAGTAGTTACCGAGTAGTTGTGTGATTTTTGTCATAGATTTGAGTCAAGAGACCAGAGTTCGATCCCCAGTTTCTAGTTTATCCAAAGTTATGTACGTTTTATATCGTTGGCTTGGATATAAAGACGGCGAAAGGCTCACCGCCCAAAAGTGTCTTCGGTGAAAGGTGGCTCGACAGGACTTCATTGTTTGGACTACTGTCTACACTAGCATTAAAATTTGTTTTTTAGAATAAAGTCATGATACGAGAAATACCCCTCGCTCTCTGTTATAAGTCGACATTATCATTAGTTGGCTGAACACTAACGAGGGCTGGGTCGCGAACAAAAAGCATCAAAACGAGCAAAACATTGTTATTATTCTTGCCATGGAATGGGATCGTATTACAAATTACAAAAAAAATATTAAAACTAATTTCCATATAAATTTATATTCTGTTACAAATTTATATTTAACTATAGTTTTTAATTTATGTATATCTTCTACTGATTTTTGCCCATAGTGGAGCAGACAGGTTCAGACAGATAAGCTTTGTCGATACAAGTCTCACCGAAGCTTATTTAGGACAAAAAGACAGATGGTTAGATGGTCGCCGTCATGATGTCCAAGCCAACGATATACATAGTATATAAGTTTTGGACACTCATTGGTACTTGATATTCTAACTCGGGTCTCTCAACTCGAATTCCGATCACCCTGCCACTAGACGATCATGTCACAATTCACATTCATCATACAAATACTTGCCCCTAGCGGTAATTTAAACTATAATAAGCTTCAAAGGCCATGTTACTACCACCTACGCTATCGGGTCATCTCTAGTAGCAGGGAAAGTTCAATAAAGCGGGATTCGAACCTGCGATCCCTAACTTTGAGGGCACAGTCACTAACAACTAGGCTAACGTTTTGTCTACTATATATATAGTATTATTGGCATAGACACCAACATTATTTAGCTAGTCAACTTCTTCCTAATAAAGGCTGATTCAGATTTATTGAACTTAAGAACTATCGAGTTCTCGAAGTTTAACAAACTATGACTACTATATTTGACACACGGGCGGTAGAGCTGTTTTCTTTTTCCGTTTAAGTTTATTTCCCATAAACCTTCGCGAAGATTCGATAACATTAAGTATTTAATTCCTCTTCCACGCTGTGTGTTAACTTTCCGAATCTGACTTGACTTACAATGAAAGTTTTTATGAAGCGGTAAAGTAGCCCGAGCTTCTTTAGTCTTTTGTTACCTTATGTCTTATTAAATACGCATTAGTGAACATGATGTTTTATTTTATCTTCACGCATTTCAAACATAGGAATAGCCAGAGGTTCTTGTTTATCATATTCTAATTGTTTCTAAGAATCTTCTCTTATATGATAATTAGTGATTATCTTGATACTGAATTATCAATTAAGTAACATAAAAATTTAAAATAATTTATCCGAACAATATTGTTATTTCATTTAATACATGTATTACGATATTTTTTTTTAATTTTTAGATCCCATGTTTATTTATACAATGAGACCTTTGTTGAAAAGCCACAACAAGCCCTATTCAGAGAAGGAGATACTAAAGAAAAAGCGAGAGATGCTTTCTTCGCTGCAAAAGGACGACGTATTTTAATTTATTATCAGTAAACTACATTGAAAAGTCAAAAAAGTCGAGACAGTTTTTATAACTGAATTTAATGGACGATATCTTAATATTAATATTCTAATAATTTTTTTTCTTTCTATTATTCAAAACCGTTTCAAACACCTTTCACAATACTGGAGTAGACAGAGGCCTTGACAATTAAGTCCTATCGACCTACCTTTCACCGATACAATTTTTGGGACAACGTAACAGGTGGTGGGTCAATTGCCATTATTCCTCTGGTATTGCTGGTGTTCATGGGCGGCGGTAACCACTTATCATCACGTGAGCTACTTGTTCGTTTGCTCACCTAAAACCCATAGGTACCAGCCTTCTACTTAGAAATTGGACTCGAATTACAAGCACCCAACCACTCGGCTGTCGTTACTTATTATATTGCTTATATTCGTATTAAGTAATTTATGTTTCGCGCATTTCTCTCTTCATTCATCTTTTACGCATTTCATATATCTGGAGTAGTCATATGTCTTGAAAATATTGAATACCTACGATTGATGTCTCGGTGGAACTTCATCTTTAAACTCATTAAAACTCTAATACATTAATCTATAGATTATAATTGTAATAAAAAAAGCTTTTATAATGCCATAAAGGCGAAACCGGACAGGTATTTTAATGTAAATAAATGTGGAATAGTAAAAGTGACTTTTAATGTGTCTAGAGTATAGCCAACGATATGATTTGTGAATACGTTTTTGAAAAAACCCATTGGTACCAGCCTGCCACCTGGGGATCGGTCTCTTGACTTGAACTCCGACCACTTCTCTATCGAAACGTAATAAAAGAGTTTTAAAATATTCACTATTGCATGAACTACAGGGTGGTTCGGAGATATAAGCATCACCACCTCACGACAGAGGTATTGAGTTCGAATTTTGCTCATGTCAGTTGATTTTTTAAATCTAGCATTTATTTAATAGCATTATTTCAGTTAACAAAGTTGGGTGGTCGGAATTTCAAGTCAATAGACCCGAGTTTGAACTGTAGGTGGCAGGCTCGTTCCAATAGGTTTTTTTAAAACTTATGTACGAATTATACCGATGGCTTGGACATAACCACGGCGACGGGCTCACCACCTGTCACGTTGTCCCGAAAACATCTTCGGTGGAAGCTGGGTCACAGGGACTTAATTGTCTAGAGTAGACCTCTGTCGACCCCTATATCGGGAATTGCGTGAAGATATTTTTTTTTAGAAAAGCTTGATTTAAATAACTTATACGTCTTGAATACAAAGGCCCACAGTTCTAGCACATCGAGCAATAAGAACGCTTCGTGCTCGAATCATTAATTAAAGCCTTGTTCACATCTTTTGTGACATCGTGCCTCACACGAGATATAGGACGACAATACTAATTAGCATGCCGCTTCGTCATATATTCAACTATTTCCTAGAGAACATTGAATAGCATGAGATATTTTACGGGCAATATTTGCTCAGTATTATGTGGCTGCAACCTTGAACACAAAAAGAGAATGTCATTTACATACATACATTACGGCCTATAATTGCTACGTTTTGTAAATAGATATGCGATCGCAGTAGCAGACATTTTCTAACTTAGATACTGCGGCCCGTTACCGGATGGTTATATCGCTTAATGAGGAAGCTCAGAGTTCCAACAGAAGCGGCATAACTCATTAAGCCGTGGGCGAAAGTGTGTATCGGCCGCATAGCTCGTTGTTCTGACAATCATTATATATTGATGTAGTTATTAAAGGTTAACAAGGCATAGAATTGAAAAACTCATTCAAGCAAACTTAGTGTAGGATAATCCCTACAAGAAGGTGCTTGTACGAAAGCAGGTGGCTCATGAGCATCGTATATTTCGGGCAAACCTAAGCTCGTCAAACTCTAAATGGGTTTTGAAGATTAAGAAGAAACATACTTTTTAAACCATAAGACAATAGTTAGTAATAGCGTTCAAAGCAAAGACGATTAATAAAAGTCCATTGCAGTACATAAGCCTCTCTCTTAGCTAGAATTTGCCATAATAGCCACGCTTGGCAAGCGGGTCGGCGACTAGACACATATCAGACACATTGCAACATACACGCCGCTTGTGGTCCCCAGTCATATTTATTTTGGTGTTATTTTTTTCTGGGTTACCTGGCATCTGTCGGTAGCCAATTGTGTAGAAAGAGTGTGGTATTGCCAAGGCCTTTTTTTTCTTCATTACAGATTATCTAGATTCAGCAGTGGACTCTACGTAACATGAACAAAAGAATATGAACATTGACCTGCCTTAAAATTTTCAACAAAGAACGGACCTCTGCATCTTGCATTTATCAACTCTCTGCAATCTTTTCATTAAGCCTTAAATTACTTTTGTCTATTTCCATTTCCGTCATTTCGCATAAAATCATAAAAGCGCTAAAGTCTTATCTTTACAAAAACTTCTTTGTTCTGTGCGCATTGAATTGTAGAGAATCATTTATTTTTACATCTGTTAAGAAGCAGGTGTAGCAAAGCACCTTACGTAGCGTCGCGTCGCGGTGCATTAAATTATACTTGCCTTACGTATTTCTGTGTTCCAAGTCGATGTAGGGCTTTGGTAGTCGAATACTTTATGAACACTTAGTGCATTTGCTAGAATAATCCTATACATAATGTTGCACGATCTCTTTAAAATTGATAATAGAATTTTAGAACGCCAACCGAAAACGAAACGACGAGATTCGTAATATGGCAGATTTGATAGCTGATATATCACTAATATATGTATAAGGGAGTGCTCATGTGATTGGATACCTTTGTGCGAATTTGTGAAGACTGAATAGTAAAGAAATTAGCAGCACGAGTATAAACAGTAAAAGTTTGAGCTAGAAAGAGATTTACTTTCAAATACACTATCTCATATGGTCTTTGAAAGGTCAAGAGAAGCTGAAATACTAGGATTGAAAGAGAGGATTAGAGGAGATGGAGGAAAACAAGCTGCCTCGGCCTACCTCGACACCCTTTAATGTTTACTTTTAAGTTGTATAATTTTCTTGGAATTCGGTCTTTATTCATTCGCTCAATGTGCTCAAATAATTGAAGCACGCCCTTGTAAATTTTAGTGATAAGGTCATCTTTCAATCCTGCCATATATGAAGAAATTATTTTATAGTATAAATGTCTTCTGTAATGCCCATAATAAACTAAACGGCAGAAGTTCTCAAACTCAGCAATTCATTTTTATTGGTTAGCATATAATAAGTTAATGGCGAGTTTTTGTTCTATTTAAATCCTATAAATAAATAAAACACGCCATTGCGCTTATATAGGAATTACTGATTGTTCACGCAATGAATTTATTAATCGAATCAGGAGTTCTTAGATCTTTTTAGAAATTTACGATTCGTACATTAGTATGAGCTTGGATATTTAGAAAGAAAAATGCTTACCACCTGCCGCATTCTAGAACAGTTCTTATCTTAGACCTCTGACTACTAACTGTGAAAATGCTAATCTTCACATAAATCTCAGTACTATGGAAGACAGAAGTCGATTACACATTCTACCGTACTACATCTTCCACTGAGTAAGCCTATCGTCGTCTTTATATCCAAGCTAACGACATAAATCGTACATTCGTTTAAAAAAAACATAAGTACATCATGGGGTTTAAGGTCCGGTTTCTTAACTGGAATTCTGATCACTCAACTCTCGGCACTCGCTCGGCATCTTTCCTAACGAACACGCATTAAGTTAAAAAAAATTAAGTACTACGTAGGCGAAGATCGCAAAAAAAACAGTCTCGTGACAAAACTTGAAGTGTTGTTTGTTGATTGGGGCAGGTGTCGCGAAGCACCCACTATCTCGCAAGGAAACGTCCGGGTACATTAAGTTGTGTACTTATCATTTTTATAGTTGCCACTTTAAACGCGATATGACTTGACTGAATGGAAGTTTAGGGGCCATTACGCAGGAAGTCACATGAATAATTCATGGTATGATGAAATTGACGATTTTATTAACATACTCTCGTACATTTAAATGTTTCCAAAAAGATGCTAGTACTGTGACAAAGTTGAAAGATATATAATTTATTACTAGAGATATTACGAAATGCTTCGGGATTGAAATGGATGCGGATAGGTAAGGTCGTAATTTGTGGCGAACTGTAGGGGATACCTAGGAGACGTTCAGCAGTGGATCCTTGATTGCTGTAAAGAAGCAGACATTTCTCTGTTTAAAATCTAATTTATTAAAATACTTATACGAATTGCGGTTACGTTATTTGTCATACATAGGAACACCTTCATATACAATGCTTCACATACAATCTGAGACAATGTAGGAAAAGTGTTTTTGCACAGACTCTCGGTAGCAAATTAATTTCCTTTCAGTTTTTTTCCGTTCGTCCTTCTTCTTTCTTCGTCCTTAGCCTCTTACGACACCCACAAGAAGATAGGGGGAGATATTATACATAACCATATTGAAACAGATTTAAGTGATTAGCGTACCGGAAACTTAGAGGGAACAAAATAATGAACTATAATTAACAATAATAATATTAAAGAAATAAATACATAACATGACACATTGCTCTGGTCCCTCTAAATCTAAATAATTAAATAATTAAAAAGCTAAAGCACTTGTGTTATAAAATCAGAAAAAAGAAGACATCACAAACACACACACCCGGAACTCTATAGAAAAAGTGGTTTTCTGAGTGGATCTCAGAGCTGACGACACCATGAAAACCGATGGTACGCCACTCGGCCACGGAGGTCGTCGTTGTGTACTATGAAATGAAAGCTAAGAATCTCAAGCATTGTAAAATGTCTGGAGCTCTAAGCGACTATAAAAATGATTAATGCTTTGTTATATTGCACTTTACTGTGACCTAACGCTTGGGTTCCGTTTTAAGGTCATTGACACTGTGAGTATTTTAAGTCACGATGGCCGAGTGGTGTTGCTGGTTAGACCCGAGTTCGATCTCCACGTGATATGCTCGTACCAATGGGCTTTTTTTCAAAACTTTTATACGTTTTATGTTGTTAGCTTAGACATATAGACATTGTCTAAAATGTCTTCGGTGGGAGGCGAGTCAAAAAAAGACATCAGAATCTAAGTTTCACGGAGTCTGGTATTTCATCGCCAATTCGCTTGCCAAGCCTAGCTACACTGACCTGGGACCGGGCGAGCCAGAATATGTTCCTCATGAGGGAGGCATATACCCCACAGTTAACTATCATAAGACGTTTAGTAATATCATTTAAATAAACCAAACTTTTTTATGGGATGATGGTGAAAAGCGTTTAACAATCCACGTAATGAATAGTAACTCCTGCAGCATACAAAAAAAAACAACGTTTCTTTGTTTCCGAAGCCAAGAAGTCACATAGCCAATTGGTTTGGTGGTCGGAATTTCAAGTCAAAGAGACCCGAGTTCGATCCCCAGGTGACAGGCATATACCAATGGGTTTTTCAAAAACTTATGTACGAATACATCGTTGGCTTGGACATAAAGATGGCGACGGGCTCACCACCTGTCACGTTGTCCCAATATCTTCGGTGGAGGGTGGGTCGAAGAGACTTAATTGTCTAGACTAGACCTCTGTCTACCCCTGTATTGGGAATTGCGTGTTGATACGAGCTTACCACCTGTGGATCGAACTCGGGTTTAGTGATACGAATACCGATCACCCAACCACAGAGCTTTCGTGATATTTTACCAAGAATAGACTATCAATATATATATTCTTTGGTATAACGTTATAGAATTCGTATCGACCTTCGTTTTTGGTGCGAACACAAAGATAAATTACGGCGGCCCGCCGAGTCAGATTTACGGGTTTCCCCACACCTTCCTTTGTCGCGATATTACATGTATCAGCTTTACTCACAATAGAACAATACAGATTACATAGCCCGCGAAAATTAAAAAGTCATTTCACTTATCTAAACTAATATTAAAAATTAAACATAAAAGGAATTGATCCGAATTCAAAAAGAACACAAAAAAGCAAAGAAAAACTTTCTCGGCTGAATTCGTTACGCTTTAAACACATTAAAATTCACTTTTACTTATTCCATATTTATTTATATTAAAATACCTGAGTGGTTTCGCCTTATGGCATTATCAAAGGTTCCTTATTACAATTCTATTTTCTAATTCAATAAAAATAAATGTGGAATAAGTAAAAGTGAATTTTAATGTGTTTATTGATGAAGTTCCACCAAGAGACAACAATCGTGAGTATTCAACGTTACTCTTTAATTTAAATGTATATTCTAATAACCATTACTTACTCATGTTCTTGAAATCGAAGCCTAGTATTGAGTTTTCATCGACTGTTATTTCGCTGTTCACTGTTACTGTCACCGCCTTTTTTATTTTGAAGATGGTTTAAAAGTTGATTCGAATACGGTCAACGAATATTCAGGAACCGCTCCGGAGGAAAGCATTCCAAGTTGGAATGAAAATACTCATAATACATAATAACATTCTAATGATGATGACACATGACAGGTGAGTTTATAACCGCGCATTGTCCAAGCCAATAACATTAATTTATAAAAATATGGATATACATACATTTATACAAAATGTATGTATATCTGCACACATTACTGCAAACATACTCATCACACACATATTTGCCTCTAGAGGAATTCGAACCAGCGACCCTTAATTGTGTAGGCACTACCAAATATGTTATCCGGTGCCAAAGTGTAGACTTTACAATTAATTACAAAGAAACTTTATTTAAAATTTCACTTTGTATTATTTATTATTGGATTTATTCTCAATTCCGCAGAGAAAAAGCAGTATTGCAATCTTACCCATTTCCTGAATCGCTCTCTCTTCGTAAAACGCACCCGGAAACCACGGCTATGCATCTCCGACAAAACTCCCAACTGTATTATGTATCTTTATTTTGAGCATATACAATTTTATATAAAAGAATTGAAAAAAACATAATTTGTTGCTCTAAAAATAATTTTTGGGAAGATATTTAATAAATTTCATAAAACTGAAATTTATAAAATATCTTCCTAAATGTATCATCATCTATTCGTCCGTAAAACAGTTTATAAAAAAGGAGTTACTTTGACTTTTATTATTTTACTACAGAGTGTGAACTATATAATATTTTTTTTATTCTCCTTTTTACATTATGATGGTAGACAATCTCTATACTTTATATGTAATATTCTTATAAATAAAACCACTTTTGCGCAAATACTATCAACAATAAATGTATGTCGGGCTATATAACGTGGCAAATCCACAAGTTTGGTGGCTACTCTGCCACAGACTACTTTACGTAAAATAAATTTTACTTTTGCAAATGTCAATTTAATTAATAATCTTTAAAATAATTATGTTAATTCTAGATTTTATTTATTTCAGATAATAATAAATTTACGTTATGTTGCAAATAAAAAAAATAGAAATAATAACTGATAAAATTCTTCGGACGTTTGACACTTTGTTAAATTTACACCGCGGTGTGTTCGTAATCTAGGTGCCACTTCAATTGCTTCTGGTGATATATGGTTCCCTACATCACATCCAAGAATGTAGTTTCCATTCAATTTTGTATGAGTTTTGCTTTTCTTATATATTAATTAAACAGAGGTCTAGACAATAATGTTCTATCGACCTACCTTTCATCGCTTGATTGGGACAACGAGACAGGAGGTGAGTTGATCGTACCTTAGTATCTAAGTCAATGGTACAATGTATTTACATAGATGTGTTAATTCAGATTATTTATATATACATGTTAACAATCATGACTCTAATGGAAGCATTTAAGTTCATCATACAAATGTTTGTTTCTAACGAGGTTCGAAAGCCCAATCCTATGCTTCGTAATCAGGGTCATTACCAATAAGGCGATGGGGTCATTTTATACATTGGGTAACCTTTATCATGTGAAAATTTGTAATTTACCACGTTTATTTGAGATCACTTTTGTCATAAACCTCATTCATTGGGTTCTCCTTCGTTGTAAAAGACAACTAAAGGAACAGCCTTGAGAATGGTAAATGACAGATGACAGGATCACCACATCGGAAAATACAATAGAAATATGAGCAGATCCTGATATCCTGTCACACACTGTCTCGGCTTCGGATCGGTTCCTTCATTGTTTCTGATTCCATAACATTAGTGATTTGTGCTTTGTAGTAGGTGTAATGTAAGTATTTATGTATTATAGTTAATTGGCTCAGGCGTTACTTTGCGGAAATTCATTGTAAAGTTGTTATTGAAAAAGTTACTTCGCAACATTCCGCATGCAAATATAAAAAGGTATATGTTACCTGGTCCGAAGAGAAGAAGAGCACCACCCTCGTTCCCACAGATGCGTGCACTAATTCCACTGTATGCTCCACCACCACTACACTCAAACCAGGTAACATATACCGCCAACGAAAACTCGACATGTGTTTCGCCTCAAAACAAGGCCTTATCGAGCGAGTAGACTCTACGATGAGCGACCGCAGAGAATTAGAAAGGAAGAAATTATATCAAACAAATCAATAAATAAATATTAAATTTATTTATTGATTTGTTTGGTAACATTTCTTCCTTGAATTTCCAATCAGTGTGGGGAGGATACATAATTTTCCTAAACTATCTTTGAAGTTTGAATGTCAACATATTTCTCTATCTGTGATGGATCTTGGCCATCGACGTGACTGTTGGATAGGTCGAGATAAATTGTACGAACTTATAAACATTTTACGGTTATAATTTTAATTAATTCATAGTAAGGTCAAGTTGATGGTGAAATTATGACGATGAACGCAAGTTTGAGCGATGACCTTCAGAATATTGGTAGAAGTCGATGGATGCAGATTGCAGAGGACTGTTCTATGTTTGAAGAAAAATTTGGGACATGCGTTTATTCTGCAGTGGACTACAGATAGATTATTAGGAAAATTATTATGATGAAGGTCGAATTTTCTTTCTGTACTTTACCTTGGAACAACGTGACAGGTGGTGAACCTATCGTCGTCTTTCATGTCCAAGTCATAAATAACGATATAAATTATACATACGTTTTTTGAAAAAAAAAAAGCATTGGTATGAGCCTACCAACTGGAGATCGTACACGGATGAACTCTAGTACCGACCACCCAACCACACGACTATTTAATGTTTTCAATGAAAGTTTATCACAAAAAAAAAGCATAAACCGATCTCCCCTAAGTAATTTCAATTCAAAACGTTTTTAACATCGATTCAATAAATTCAAGTAGGTATGATATCAAAGCTTCAAGTGCATCTCAGAAATGAAAAGTCAACCATAAACTTAGTAAAAAGAACAGATCTAAAAGCCTTCAGCAAATATCAAAGAAGAGGTCACGCGGCGTCTAGACAGACGAACCGTGCTTTTTACGATACAGAATTATTGCGATGTCTTCATTTTGAGCCAAGGTACGAAATTGCATTTCAGTCTACGGTATGTTTCCAGAATGTGGTTTTACTGCAACCCAAATTCTTATTGTGATTGTTTGTTACTTTCGTTGTAGAAATGAAGCATTATCGTTTTATTTCTATTTTTTTTCTTTTTGCTTTTAATGAACTGTAATGTTTTATTAATATTATAATATTATATTATAATATTTTTAAAAATTCACGATAACTTAGTGATTATAGTGATCGGAATTCGAGTCAAGAGACCCGAGATGGATCCCCTAGGTTCGTTCCAATGCAAAGTAAATAAAGAAAAAAAATTAAAATAACAACTGAGGCCTGCAAGACACGGTAGCACAAAGGTGGTTCGGCAATGGTCGCGGGTTCGAATCTCGCCCGTGTCAGGTTAATATTAAAAACTTTTTCTTTAATTTAATAAAGAATAACTTTCGAAGCTAAACTTATGAAAAGACTATATTGCTGGATTTAAAACATTGACAACCTACGTGGACGAGCACCCATTCGGTGCACCGGTGTCCGTGGTGCTTCTAGGTTTAAGTTCCCGGGTTCGATCAATGTAAAAACCCCTTATTTGCTAGCCCTCTTTCATAAAGCACTCTCTCAATTATTCATTGAGAGAAAAAATTTTTTTTTCGAAAAGGTAGACAGATTTAGGTCCATTGCAACCCCGTTATGATCTGATGATGAAATCCCTACTAAGTCAAGCAAATTCCTCAAATTTTATAATAATTTTGATTGTTTCACCTCTTTTGGGATGAAATTAAGTTCTTTATGTTTATGAGTATATATTTTCACGGGGTCTGGGCGTTTGTTGTAACTTCGTCGTTTCGAGCCCACATAGACCGCCATTATATATGTTTCCGTCAAAACCTGCAATAGTTTCATTTCATTGTATTTCTTTTTTATAATATGGTTCAGGAGGGCGGTGGGTTCTACAAGCGTTGTGCTAGTAAACAGGCGCTATTTCCGTCCGGGAATCTAACTTGAGACCACAGACCTGACGACACCATGAAAACCGGCGTGTATGTCACTCGTACACGGAGGACGTCAATTAAAGAAAAATATTATTAATCTACACTCTATAAATATAAATAAAATTGGAGTGTTTGTTTGTCATATTGAAATAACCGTTTTTTACTTCATGTATATGAATATATACGATACATACTACAAAATATTTTTATTTAAATTTGTCTGTCTGTTTGTTCCGGAAAATCTCTGAAACGGCTGAACCGATTTTAAAAGGACTTTCACTGACAGATGACTAATGTTATAGAAAGTAACATAGGCTACATTTATTTTAGAAATATTTTTTTAGGGTTCCGCGTTATGTGTTAAACTGCAGGCAAAGTCGCAGGGGCTGTTAGTATTAAATAATATGTAATATAAATTATCTTCACGCCATTCCTAATACTGGGGTGGACAAAGATCAAGACAATTAAGTCCTTTCAACTCACCTTTCGCCGAAACATTTTTTGGGATAATGTGACGTGGTGAGCCCGTCTTAATGTCCAAGCCAACGACATAAATCGTACATAAGTTTTGGAAAAAAAAAACATTGGTACTAGTCTGCCTCTGGGGATCGAACTCGGGTCTCATAGGCGAAGACCGATCATCCCTCCATCCGTCTTTTCGATCTATCATTATCAACATAAAGCTTTCATTTCTTATGTTCACTGCTGAGCGTGCCACCTGGGTGCACCAACCAGCTTAAGATGGCCGGACTTCACACCCTTGACCAAATAGCCGAGGAGGTTGATCTGTTTTTTTGCTCTCGGAGTGATCTCACACTCTGAAGATAGTGTGGTTCATATGTTATGGCCCAATGTTAAGGTAGATTTAGTCTAATACAAAATATTCAGATTAAGCTATCGCATTAGGTTCTTCCTGTAAGTATTGCGTATATAGGAAATAAATAAATAACTCACTACTATTGATATATGCGTCGTATATAACTCAGGATTTTGACTTCGCAACCAATAACTGTTGAGAGCTTAGCATTGGTCGCAGAATTCCTCACGACGTGTTGTGATTTCTACAACCAATGATTTTAAAGATTTTTATCTATGATTTTAAAGCTAACTAGGAGATCTTTGATGGTTGGTGTGGTTGTTTTGATCTGATATAGGCATTACCGCAGGGCGTTCGACGAGGTCCTCGCGATCGACGTGTCATAAATGCTTTCCATTATCTAATATATATATATATATATATATATATATATATATATATATATATATATATATATATATATATATATATATATATATATATATATGTATATATATATATATATATATATATATATATATATATATATATATATATATATATATATATATATATATATATATATATATATATATATATATATATATATATATATATATATGATTTCTGTAACTCTGTATACAATTATTGTAAGGTTATTCGCAATACTGGGATAGACAGAGGTACAAACAATTAAGTCCTTCCGCCGAAGACATTTCTAGGGACAACGTGACAGGTGGTGATCTTTTCGCCGTCTTTATGTCCAAGCCAACGATATTCGTACATAAATTTTTGAAAAATCCATTGGTACGAGACTACCAACTGGGGATCGAACTCGGAACCCTTGACTCGAAATTTCGTCCACCCAACCACTCGGCTATCGTGACTATATAAAAATAGGTTAAAATAAAAAAAATAATAATCACGATAACCAACAAGTAACAAGGGCGAGTTGTTCTTGTGTGTCCGGTTGGACGACCGGAATTTGAGTGAAGTGACTTGAGTTCGATCCCCTTGTTCGATCGTGTAGATTTATTAGGTTTTGTTCAAAACTAATGTACCATTTATATTGTTGACTTAAAGTACATAAAGACGGCGAAAAAGCTCACCGCCTGTCAAGTTGTCCAAAGTCTCGGTTAATGGTGTGTTGAAAGGGCTTAATTGTCTATACCTCTATCTATCCCAGTCTTAGGAATTGTGTGCAGATATAATTATTCAAAATAAGAAATTTTATTCTGTGTATTCAGAGCACAGAGTAGTAACAGGGGTGAGAATGATCAAATTTATTTTCCAAATATATTTCTCCTATTTTGAATTCATAACAAAACATCTCCACGAAATCCAAGTGGTTGGTAAATCATGTGCATATAAAGACACTACACTAGCTCTGTTACCGAAAGGAAGATTCCTACCAATATGTATGTAGTTAGATAGAACAATATGACGGTGGCTGGCTCACCACGTGTTACGTTATCCCAAGTAAGTTTCGATGAAAAGTGGATCTAAAGGACTATATTTTATTGAGACCATACGTCAAGTTATTTTAGTACTCCATATATTTATACCACTATCTCAAATCAAATAAATTAGTCACCGATGTAAGATTTACACCTTTTAATCTACCACCGTTAGGTAATGAGGTGCCTCTAGCGGACAAGAACAGACGTGATAAACTCCATTTTCATTTAAACATTTACTTATGACATTGATTACTGTATAAATAATTTATAAATAACACTGTGATTTTAATCAATAATAATAAATACATATATACGTAGATAGGGACAACATCGCATACATCGCGCCGATCCCAATGTAAGTAGAACATGTGTTATGAAATCAGACAATACAGGTACCATGTACATCCAGATTTTGTTATTGTTTTGTACACTGCCCTTGCGAGAACCGAACCTTATTTATGACGACGCTGAAGGTTTTTTCTCGGTCATCACTATAATTACAAATTGTATTTAGGCTGTTTAAATATAACAGTCATACATTATGAAAAACAGAAGTTGCATATTTCAATATCTAAAATTGCACGTAAACCCTCCCTTTTATTGCTTGATTTTTAGTCGGCAATGCATGGCAAGGATATAATTCAAACACTTAAAATATACTTCGTAAACAAACGACGTAAAGTTCTACGAAAAACATATGAATATTAATAAATTTGTGACATTCATTAGAACTTTCAATAGTCAAATATCGTTTTGTATAAAACAGTGTATATAAAGGTACGTATAATTTGAAGTATAGAAGTTTCGAAGTTGTTGGGTCGAAGTTGATGTATAGAAGTATTGAACTGTGTTTAAGTTGAGTATAAAGAATATTGTTATTAAAATATATTTTAATAACAATATATTCCGATAATTCTGAACTACTGTTAGACAACATACACGTACACGTATTTTTTATATAATCTTTGGCCGGCTCATTTGAAATAAGCGTTTGGAATTTATATAGTTTTTATGTGTTTGGTGTTGAAAGTATACTATATTTTATTTATTGTATTTTAAACTTACTGTTTACGTTTTCGGATTACTACTATATATATTCTGTAACTATAACTAAAATCAGGATAGCCATTTGGTTAGGTGATTTGAATTCGTCACGAGGCTCGAGTGCAATATCCAAGGCTCGTAGCAGGTGTTTTTTTTTAAAACTTATGTACGATTTATATCATCAAAAAATGTCTTCGGTGGTAGAAGGGTCGAAATCTTAATCGTTTAGACCTCAGTCTACCCCCGTATTGTGAATGGCGTGACAATGTTTATTATTTTATCTCACACTCCTTCCAATCGCCAATTTTGAAATTTTGTGCAAATATTTCTTTCTGAAATATAATCTGTCGCCAGAATATACTAAAGTCTGAATTTTTGTATAAATTTACAAAGGCAACATAGAAGAAAAAAGGCAAGAGAAAGAGCACTTCCTCTTGTTCTCATTCGCATTCACTTTGTTTCGTTTCGTTACGAAGATGAAAAATAACCCCGAGCTCGTTTAGCTTTAGCTGCGTCATATTATGGTACTGTTTTTCAGTTTTATTTCTTATTTTATTTTATATTATCGTGACTGTATTATATAGTCACGATAACCGAGAGTTGATCGAAATTCCTGTAAAGAGACCTGAGTTGGATCCCCAGGTGGCAGGCTCGTGCAAATGGGTTTTTTCAAATAATTATATACGATTTATAACAGTCATCTCTTGTCACAAAAAATTTCATCGGTGGATGTTCGTTCCAAAGGACTTAATTGTTTAAACATCGCCTACCCCTGTATTGGTATGGACTGAAAGTATGTTTTAGTAATATTCTTGTTTCTTATTATACTATAATGCTATATTATACTTGTTCACTGAGCGGCATTAAGATAGTTCAAATTCAATTATGTGTGTGGTTAAGCAAAAATTATTTCTATTAACCAGTTATTATTTTTGTCGTATATACAAATGGATTATAAACATATTGCTATTGCGATAAGAAATAAATAAACTTATATCTACAAGTGAAAAATGGTGAGCTCCTCGCCGTCTTAATGTCTAAGCCAACAATATAAATCGTACACAAGTTTTTGAAAAAACGAACTCGGCTCCCTTGTCTCAAATTCGATCATTCAACCACTCAGTTATCGTGAATTTAGTCGGCTAATGCGCTGATGGATTTTATTAATGATGAATGGATGAATGGCCAAGATTTAATCTGTAACAATAGATAGATAGATATATAGATAGATAGATAGATATAGATAGATAGACAGATAGATAGATAGATGGATAGATAGATATAGATAGATAGACAGATAGATAGATAGATAGATAGATAGATAGATAGATAGATAGATAGATAGATAGATAGATAGATAGATAGATAGACAGATAGATAGATAGATAGATAGATAGATAGATAGATAGATAGATAGATAGGATAGATAGATAGATAGATAGATAGATAGATAGATAGATAGATAGATAGATATAGATAGATAGATAGATAGATAGATAGATAGATAGATAGATAGATAGATAGATAGATAGATAGATAGATAGATGGATAGATAGATAGATAGGATAGATAGATAGATAGATAGATAGATAGATAGATAGATAGATAGATACAGATAGATAGATAGATAGATGGATAGATAGATAGATAGATAGATAGATATAGATAGATAGATAATACTTTATTGTACATAGTCTTATAGAATTACTTATTACAATTTCAGAAACCTTAAAACTACAAACGGTGGTCAATACCATGAAGTAGCACCAGGGAATCTGGAACTTTCCACCTTAATTTAGTTTAACTTGGGTCTTGTTGTATAAATAGGCTAGTCTCAATAATATTAAAGCTTTACTGTGTGCATATTGACATGGTTCGAAGCTAAGAGACGCAACGTCAATATAATCAGTCCGTACCCTGGTTGTAGTTTGGCAAATTCTATTATCTGTGTTTCTATTATGTTATATTAACTATCTGTTTATAAATAAACAGATAGTGTGAGAGTTTGAGTATGAGAATGATAAATGTAAGTACAAACAATATTTGAATAAATCCATTAGTAACGACAGCCGAGTGACTTGGTGATGAGGACACTATTAAAGAGACCCGAATTCGATGCCCGGGTGAAAAGCTCATACAAATGAGGTTTTCAAATTTTATTTATATGGTCGGTTTAGACATAAAGACGAGAACATTTTTGCTTGTAACATCGGTTACTAGACTCCATAGATTAAGTAACCCCTTCTTAGGGCGGTGTATACGCTTCTACAATAAAGTCCCGGTATATGTGCAAAGCCTCTCTATTAACAGCCTTAAGAAATTTATTAAAGCAATGCTTTATTAGGGTTATTATAATATAAATGAATATATTAATGAGAGTAACCCCTGGGAATGGGTTGATCGCTCTCAAGCTATTTCTAGAAAATATCATATTATATTTGTATAATGCATTATATTGTAAAAAATATTGATAAAAAAGAGGATACCTACGGAGTTTTTTTCGCCTGTTTCTTCTCCGTTAGAGGAACCTCATAACTAAGCGGTGGTAGATTAAAAATTTATATATTTATTTATTTATCTTCACGCACAATCCCTGACGGGGTAGCTAGAGAGAACAGATCGCCAAGTGTCACGATCCCTACATACTTCTTTTCGCTTCTTTCAGATTCATCATCTTCTTCATACATGCACGTCTAGGTATCCGAGTACTCTTGACCCTCCTCTCTTCGAGCAATTTGCTCACATGGTCTTCGAAAGTTAATCTCGGTCTACCTCGACACCTTTTAATATTAACTTTCGCGCTATATATTTTCTTCACCATTCGGTCTTCACTCATTCGCTCAACGTGCCCAAACCATCGAAGCACGCCCTTATCCATTTTTGAGACAAGGTCATCTTTCAAACCTGCCATATTGCGAATCTCTTCGTTTCGCTTTCGGTCGGCCATGGTAAGGCCGCACATTTTACGAAGAGATCGCATCTCCACTGCATTCAACCTGCTTTTATGCTTCTTCTGGCATACCCAGGTTTCGCTGCCATATAACAAAGTCGGTACCAACACTGCGTTATGTATTGCAAGGCGTGCACTTTTCACAACGCCTTGCCTTTTGATTAACGCAGTCAGGGCACCATTGACTTTGTTCCCGGCAGCGACACGCCTGTCCACATCTAAATCACATCTTCCATCCCGGCTAAACGCACTCCCCAAGTATACAATTTCATTCACCTGTTCTAGACATTCCTGATTTACCCAAATTTCGCACTTCGTTCTTTCTTCGTCCCTTTCAAATACCAGAACCTTAGTTTTATTAGCATTCAAACGGAGACCATTAATTTCACATTCAGTTCTGCCTCTGATGGTGCAATAAGCACTGCATCATCAGCATGAGGCAGACAATTTACTTTATGTCACCCAATTTCACACCCAAACAGCTATTTTCAGCTTCTGTAAACAGCTGTCGAGATACAGTATGAATAGCCAGGAAGACATGACACAACCCTGTTTTACGCCCGTTTGGACGCTAACCATGGGTGACAGGTCATGCCCTACCGCACACAGGCTTTACAGTCACAGTAAAGTGACTGCACAGCCCTTAGCAATCGACCATCCACACCATACCCCGGCAACAGTTCCCACATTTTCTTCCTTACAACCTTATCAAATGCTTTCTCAAGATCCACAAAAGCACAGAAAATCTTCTGGTTAGCAGCCAGAAGCTTCTCCGTGATCATGCGGAGAGAAAACATTTGATCCGTGCATCCTCTTCCAGGTCTAAATCCGCATTGTGCCTCCCATAGAAATCTTTCCGATTTCTCTTGCATCCTACGTGTCAAAACCTTCGAGTAAACTTTACTTGCTAAACTGGTCAAGCTGATCGCATATACGCTATATATATATAAATATATATATATATATATATATATATATATATATATATATATATATATATATATATATATATATATATATATATATATATATATATATATATATATATATATATATATATATATATATATATATATATATATATATATATATATATATATATATATATATATATATATATATATATATATATATATATATATATATATATATATATATATATATATATATATATATATATATATATATATATATATATATATATATATATATATATATATATATATATATGTATATATATATATATATATATATTATGTCTTTCTCAAATGGCTCTGCTGGCGGCATTGACGGAATTACGCCTCAACATCTGAAAGATCTTGTAAGCGCGTCCGCCGGTGACGCCGGCCGAATTCTTTGGGCGACATAACAAAAGTAATTTTATGCTTTCTGGCAATGTAAATCCCAATTTTGTTATAAATATCTATAAATATCTTCACGCAATTCCCAATACAGGGGTAGACAGAGGTCAAGTCTAGACAATTAAGTCCCTTTGACCCACCTTCCACCGAAGATATTTTCGGGACAACGTGACAGGTGGTGAGCCCGTCGCTGCCTTTATGTCCAAGCCAACGACGAAATTCGTACATAAGTTTTTGAAAAACTCATTGGTACTGCCACCTGGGGATCGAACTCGGGTCTCTCGACTCGAAATTCCGACCACCCAACAACTCGGCTATCGTGACTTTTTTTTTGTTAAAATTATATATGGAGCAAGGTTATGTGCCTTTAAAAAAAAGATAATGGTATCCGCCCTATAGCTGTTGGTTCCACTTTTAGACGTTTAACTTCTAAATTAGCATGTAGGCACATAACCTCCGATCTAAAGTCAAAATTTCAGCCTATTCAGTTAGGCTTCGGTAGCAGAGGAGGTTGTGAGGCAGCTGAACATTGAGTGCGTACTTTTTAACACATTGTCAAACAGATGTTCTCTTGAAAGTTGACCTTAGGAATGCCTTTAACTCCCTCGACAGATCAACCCTGCTGAAGTAGGTTGTGAAACATACCCCGGAAATTTATCATTATGTTTGGCAATGTTACAGTCAAAACTCTAATTTATTTTACGAAAATCACTTAATTGACTCAGCCGTCGGAGTTCAGCAGGGTGATCCACTGGGCCCAGCATTGTTTAGTTTGGGAATTCAACCGATTATTTCAAAGTTGAAATCAAACTCAATGTTTGGTACCTAGATGACGGAACCCTAGGAGGAAAGCCAGATGACGTGCAAAATGACCTTCAAAAAATTATTCAAAATTTTAAAAACATTGGCCTTGAATTAAATAATACTAAATGTGAACTTTTCATTCCTGACTGTTTGTCTTCTCATAGACACAGTTTGTTTCAAAATTTTAACAATATATCTCCTGGCATTAAAGTATCTGAGGCGGATTCTCTTTACCTCCTTGGAGCGCCGTTATTTATAGAGAGTATGAAACCTCTTTTGAAAGTAAAATTTGATCAATTTTTAGAACATGTTAATAAACTGTATATTCTAAATTCTCATATAGCGCTTACTATTTTAAAATATTGCGTTCTTGTTCCTAAATTTACTTATTTACTCCGCTCGAGTCCAGCATGGAAATGTTCTGATTTTTAAAACAAATTGACCTTAATCTCAAAATAGCTTTGGAAAAATTCTAAATTTATCTTTAGTCTCATCTAGCTGGACTCAAGCTACTTTACCTGTTAGATTTGGAGGTATCGGTATAAGAGAGGTTTCAAATATTGCGCTGCCGGATTTCCTTGCCTCCGTACACAGTGTTCATGATTTGTCACGTAAAATTCTTAAGAATGATTTGGACTTGACCTTTGCTAACGAGGCAAGAGAAGCATGGTTACGTCTCTGTCCCGGCGAGGATATTCCACTGGAACCTAACTCACAAAAACGGTGGGATATCCCGTTGGTTCAGAATGTGCAGAAATGCTTACTGAACAATTTTCACTGTGACAGAGACCGCGCTCGCTTTCTAGGTGTTTCGACAAAGGAATCCGGTTACTGGCTACATGCTTTACCATCAAGTAACCTTGGTACATTACTAGATAACGAAAGTTTACGTATAGCTGTAGGAATACGATTGGGAGCATCGATTTGTCAACCACATCGATGTCCTTGTGGCAGTGACGTCGACGAGTTAGGCCTCCACGGACTTTCATGCCAAAAAAGTGCCGGCAGACTATCTCGTCACGGTTCTTGAATGAGGTCATCCGAAGGGCTCTTATTTCCATAAATATTCCAACGGTTTTAGAGCCTTGTGGAATATTAAGGGAGGATGGTAAGAGACCCGACGGCTTGACTTTAGTACCTTGGGAGAGAGGCAAAGCTCTTATGTGGGACGCAACTTGCGTCGATACATTAGCGGCCTCTCATATCAAGGGTACTTCGATAAGGGCCGGGGCGGCATCAGAGGCAGCTGAATCGGGTAAATGGCGTAAATATGAGTCTTTGAAAGGAGACTATATATTTGTTCCATTTGCCGTAGAGACAATCGGTCCGTGGGGTCCCCGCGCGATGCAGTTTCTAAAGGAATTGTATCCGCGACTTATCGTTGCCGCTGGTGACAAGAGGGCTGGTTCTTTTCTCGCTCAACGGTTAAGCCATTCAACGTGGAAATGCAGCCAGCGTTCTTGGTACCATGCCACGAGGAGTAGGGCTCTACGATTATAATAGTTTTAGTTAATAAGTATTGTAAATATTAACATAATTTTTCTGTTAATAAATAAATAAATGAAAAAAATGTTAGAAGACGAGTTTTCACATTTCACACTTTTGACGACTTCCAAAAAGAAGGAGGTTCTCAATATATATATATATATATATATATATATATATATATATATATATATATATATATATATATATATATATATATATATATATATATATATATATATATATATATATATATATATATATATATATATATATATATATATATATATATATATATATTATTCCAGAGCCTGACAGAGTTGCAGCTTCTGCTGCAAATGATTAGGCCAAGAATTTGGTCTTCGTGGAAAAACGTGTAGAGTAGTGTTGGCGGAGGATCGCAGCTTCCGCTCATGGCATGAACCCAAATACATAAATACAATATGTAAAAAGTTATTTTTGCTATTCTTGTTATTTTTGAAGGCGGTTCCATTTTGTATTTGTATCGTGCTCATGTAAATAAATTTGTTTATATTTTGCTATATATACTTTGATGGGAATTCGAATCAAGAGACATCGAGGAGAGGAACCGATATCAGTAAGAATACGAGTTTTCACATTTCACACTTTTGACGACTTCCAAAAAGAAGGAGGTTCTCAATATATATATATATATATATATATATATATATATATATATATATATATATATATATATATATATATATATATATATATATATATATATATATATATATATATATATATATATATATATATATATATATATATATATATATATATATATATATATATATATATATTATTCCAGAGCCTGACAGAGTTGCAGCTTCTGCTGCAAATGATTAGGCCAAGAATTTGGTCTTCGTGGAAAAACGTGTAGAGTAGTGTTGGCGGAGGATCGCAGCTTCCGCTCATGGCATGAACCCAAATACATAAATACAATATGTAAAAAGTTATTTTTGCTATTCTTGTTATTTTTGAAGGCGGTTCCATTTTGTATTTGTATCGTGCTCATGTAAATAAATTTGTTTATATTTTGCTATATATACTTTGATGGGAATTCGAATCAAGAGACATCGAGGAGAGGAACCGATATCAGTAAGAATACGAGTTTTCACATTTCACACTTTTGACGACTTCCAAAAAGAAGGAGGTCCTCAACTCGGTTGGGTTTTCCTGCTCTGGTGAAATATAGAACAAAAAATTAATTGTTAGGACAATATTTATGACAATCACAAAGTGTGTGGCAATTGGTCCGGCGATCAAGCACTGCTGCTGCTATCGGTCTGCTGTATTTTCGTCTAATGTTTTCGAAATAGTTAAAAACTCATTAGTACAACCACATTCGAACATCTAACTCAATGACCACGCAACCCTTAGTTTCAGCTACTTACTTTGAGGTCAGAGTAATGTATGTCATGTGGTCCTTATCAATGTTTGAATGTATAAGGGTGCGTCCAAATCTAACGAATGCGCCGCGCATAACCTACTAGCGAGCTGCTCGCGCACTGCACGCGTGGAGTTACTGCAACTGTTTAATGCGACTTTTTAGCGCAACTCACGCAAGGCTCGTACATTACACAGGCGCTGACCGCAAGCGGCCCATTCGGCAGAATTGGATGCGTTCGTAGTGTTAAAATAGCAAGCAAAAACATTGTTAATATCCTCATATGCGTAGCAATTCCTTACCGTCTAGCAAAATCACAGTAACGAAAAGTTGCGCCAAACGAAGCAGAAAGCCATTTATGACGCCGCGATCACATGAGACAATAAAACCAATAAAACCAATTTGAGCTCCTAACTACCCCGCCAGATAACTAAGAGCCCAGTTATATTATCCCGCTCCCTCGTCGAGTGCTGTAAGTGTTCACGTCTTTACGCTACTGAGGTGAGAAATGAGGTCAACGTAATCTGGTCGATGTAATCTCAAATCGACTCTGGGGGATTTCACGGCCAATGCTACGTTTGCGGTAGCCGCGTAGCACTGTATTGATCTTGACTTCTAATGAGCCGAGAAATAAATGTTTGCTTATATTTAGAATTTTATTGGTAACTAAATTTAATAGAATATTGGTATGACATTTCAAACTTCTGATAAGATTATTATGACTTGTACCATGGACGAGTGGAAGCAACGGTGTCAAGGTGTTGCCAGCTTTGAGGTCCCGGGTTTGATGTATTTAACAGAGTATTCTGATCACAGAAACCCTTTTTTGTTGGATAGGGTTTCGTGGTAGTATCGTATCAATTTGGAAAAAAATATTCCCCTTGTCAGGGTTAAAAACACAGGGAATAATTGTTAAATCACCAACAAAATTTTATTAAACAAGATTATAAGGATAATACAAACTGGAAACGAAAAACAATGTAAAATTCGTTTTGAGAATGTATTGGAAGCATAAGTATTTCGAAGTAAGTTTTCGTTTTCCTTTTTAAAAGAAAATTTCGAATTGCTGCAAATATCCCATACTGGGGTAGGCAGATTAGACGCTTAAGTCCTTTCGACCCACTTTCCACCGAAGCTGAATTGGGACAACATGGCATATTGTAAGGTTAATTAATATTTACAAAACCTTAATATATTATTACAAATCAATAGTTAATATCCAAATGTACCTAAGGCCATTTATGGGGTAATATGTCCAATGGTAAAAGTGTATTTTAACATAAGGTTAAAAAGAAATATTGTTTTGACTAATTATTCAGTGTTCATAGCAATTGCGTTAATTAATGTTTACAAAATTTAAAGGGATAATTATAAATCCATTGTTTTGAATTTTTCATTTAAATACACTGAGGCTATTTATAACACAAATTTGGTTTTAAAAGAGACATTGTTTTGATAAATGTTCAGTGTTCAGTTAATTGCTTAATTAAAGTTTATAAAGTGTTAATAAATGATTACATAAATCAATAATTAAACATTTAATAAAAATTAAAATTCGGACTATTTATAACAATGGTACATTTAATAATATTTATTATATAAAAATATTATTTTAGGGATGTTGTATTGACCAACTGGTCAGGGGGCATTCGATGCTGCAACCATTATTGACGTTAGACGCAACATGCAATTAAAAAACCACATTTGTTTTCATGTTTTAATTAACATTGATGGAAGTCTACGTTTGATTTTGATTTGTCTGACCCTTGACAATAATATGATGAGCCTATCGTTTTAATGTCCAAGTTGACGGTAAAATACATTAGGCACACATAGATTAAAATTTAACTAAATAAATAAAAAAATAAAATATAGACCTCTATCTACCCCCGTTTTGGTAATAACGTAAAATAATCATTAAAACCATGTTCAGTTCTAAACTGTTCAGTGAAAATATAAGAACTGTTTATGAAAAATTTCAAGCATTTAAAAGTAAAGGAACTGAAAAGAAAAAATAAAAGTTTCTTCTGTTCTTCTGTTTCTGTTCGTTGTCCCGAAAATATCTTCGGTGGAAGGTGGGTCGAAGCGACTTAAATTTCTAGACTAGACTTCTGTCTACCCCTGTATTGGGAATTGCGTGAAGATATTTATTTATTTATTTTTATTCTATTCTTAAGAAATACCAAAGTAATGTAAATATCTTTTTAATTCCATTCCAAATATCTTATTAAGTAAGCATAATCCCAAGCATTCACTTATTTTAAATCTCTTCGAAATTCTGCTGTAAATTGTTGAGGATTTACGTCGACTGTCTTACGTCTCTTCTATCAGATAAATTAACGTCTACGTCATGTTAGATGTTATATGTGTATGTAAGGACTTTGACCGTTAATACATTTTTATTTTATTAGTAAATACCAGATTTGTTGTACGTACAACGTACAAGACATGTAACATGGGTCTTATAAAGTATTTATTAGGATTCTTTGTATTTAACTCAAAGGGTATACAAATAATAATTTAAATATAAGGAATATTTAAATTACTTATTTAATTTATTTCTTCTTCAGTTATTTACTTAATTAAAGTTTATAAAGTGTTAATAAATGATTACATAAATCAATAATTAAACATTTAATAAAAATTAAAATATAGACCTTTATCTACCCCCATTTTGGTAATAACGTAAAATAATCATTAAAACCATGTTCAGTTCTTAACTGTTCAGTTAAAATATAATAACTGTTTATGAAAAATGTCAAGCATTTAAAAGTAAAGGAACTGAAAAGAAAACATAAAAGTTTCTTCTGTTCTTCTGTTTCTGTTCGTTGTCCCGAAAATATCTTCGGTGGAAGGTGGGTCGAAGGACTTAATTGTCTAGACTAGACCTCTGTCTACCCCTGTATTGGGAATTGCGTGAAGATATTTATTTATTTTTATTCTATTCTTAAGAAATACCAAACTAATGTAAATATCTTTTTAATTCCATTCCAAATATCTTATTAAGTAAGCATAATCCCAAGCATTCACTTATTTTAAATCTCTTCGAAATTCTGCTGTAAATTGTTGAGGATTTACGTCGACTGTCTTACGTCTCTTCTATCAGATAAATTAACGTCTACGTCATGTTAGATGTTATATGTGTATGTAAGGACTTTGACCGTTAATACATTTTTATATTATTAGTAAATACTAGATTTGTTGTACGTACAACGTACAAGACATGTAACATGGGTCTTATAAAGTATTTATTAGGATTCTTTGTATTTAACTCAAAGGGTATATAAATAATAATTTAAATATAAGGAATATTTAAATTTCTTATCTAATTTATTTCTTCTTCAGTTATTTACTTAATTAAATTTATTTAATTAATTTAAGTCACGATAGCCGAGTGTTTGGGTGGTCGGAATTTCGAGTGAAGAGACCCGAGTTCGATCCCCAGGTGGCAGGCTCGTACCAAAGGTTTTTCAAAACTTACGTACGAATGATATCGTTGGCTTGAACATAAAGTCGGCGACGGCTCACCACCAGTCACGTTATCCTGAAAATACCTTCGGTGGAAGGTGGGTCGAAGGGACTTAATTGTCTAGACTCGACCTCTGTCTACCCCTGTATTGGGAAGTGCGTGAAGATATTTTATTTTATTTTATTTTATTTTATTTAATTTATATATTTTTATTTATGTGTATATGTATGAATATAAATTTTTTTCCATCATTAGCTTGAATATTAAGACGGCGACAGGCTTACCACGTGATCTCTAATAATTTTTGGTGAAAAGTGGATCGACAGAACTTAACTATCTTAACCTCTGCTTACTTTTCAGTATGAAAAATTACGTCAAGATATAAAAATGGACGCTAACTTCTGTGAGTTGGGTAAGAGTTTGGTACTACAAGAATGAAACCTACGAATGTTATAAAAGATATCTTTATGCCCTTCCCAATACCAGGGTAGAGAGAAGCTCAGATAATAGAGTCCTTTCGTCCCACCTTCCACCCAAGACAATTTTCTGGGAGAATCACCCAACAATATAAATCTTACATAAGTTTTAGAAAAAACACATTGGCCTTCTGAATTTTTTGAAAAAAGTCTACACACCTGAGGAGCTAACTCTCTTGACTCAAATACCGATCACGTTTAGTGGTTGGTATTGTTTGAAAGGATGTTGTTTGTTGCACTTCTTCGAAAGGATTTAAATATCTAGACCTCTGTCCACTCCGGTATTGTGAATAGTATGAAGATTTTTTAACTTGAGTCTCCCCGTTCGAATCCAGATCATTCAACCACTGCTTTCATACCTCATATGGCCGTAATATAATACGGTTAAAGCTACTTGATTAAGTCCAGAAATCGCCCCCTAGAGACGGCGAATAATATGTAACCGTATCACCTACAATGCTCTTCCTCTCGACTGTGGAAATCACATTATTACAAAAAGATAATGTTTCAAGATTAAAGAACCATTTCTTTTATCATATGCGATCAGTATAATAACTAAGCAATCCTCCCTCGGAAGATAATTCGTATCAAACGCAAGCTGCAATCAAATACTTACAGCTCTATAGGGACTCTTTTCCGTTCCTTTAACCGCATTATATTTACAGATAAGGGATCCGCGTGGAATGTAAAAGTGAGATTAGTGAAGGTGTAAATTGAACGTCTTCATTTACTTATGCAAGATAAATAAATAAATACATACATAGATAACGACAACATCACATACATTGCTCTGATACCAAAGCAAACAGCTTAAGCACTTGTATTACGGAATCGGAAACAACGAGAAATAGTATTTCTACATTGACCCGACCGGGAATCGAACCCGTGACCTTAGAGCTGGCGACACCTTGAAAACCGGTGTGTACGCTGCTGCTAATAAACATTATTCGTTGTTTATTTATAAATGCGCACACATGATTGGCAAGCGGTTTGACGATCGTATTGACGGACACGTCGCAATTTAAATAGTACCATGGACCTGATTATTGATATTCAGATTTTTTTAAATAGCTTATTAATTTTTTTCAAAATTGTCTTATTCTTCTTCGAATTTTACACTTCTACTACGTGAAAAATTTACATATTACTAATATAGGTAGATTAAACATTTACAAAGTTAGGTACTTTCAGCAATGTAAATAAACTTAAACTAAATAAAGTTGCGAATAATATTTTTTACATTTTTTACAAAGTTCAAGTTTTAAAAGTGCATCGCAACGAGCGTCATGCGGAGCGAAAACCACAAAGTGTAGAGTGGCGTAGCATTTGCCGCTAGCCTCTACGGAAAGGCTCTTTTTAATTGGTGTCGCCTTTTTAATATAGTGTAACGTTAAAGTGATGCTGCGAGTGTCATTATCTGAAACCGTCAAAGGCGTTAAAAAATTAAATTTTTATGTTTTTTTTAAATATTTCACGTTTTTTTATTTTCTAAAAAATTACAAATACGGAGGATTATTTATTTCAGGACGAATATAACCTTAAACTTTATAGTGAGCGAGTACAGGAGGATAAGTAAAGTCGCTCCATCATAGATGAAGTCTAATGATGAGTATAACTTCTTCGTTAGAGAAACCTCATTACGATGGATGATAAATACATTATTTATAATATGTATATATTATAAATAATGTATCTTCGGCCCCTATTGATAATGGATATTGTTTCTAAGTATTATCGGGTGTAATAATTACACAACTCCATCCGAGAATCGGAATGATCCGGGCAAGTTAAATAAAGTGGCATCCTGTAAATACCCAATGCTTTATATATAATGAAAAATATCTTCACGCAACTCCCAATTCTCGAGTAGACAGAGGTCCAGACAATTAAGACCTTTCATAAAACTAACTTTAATCGAAGACATTTTTTGGGACAACGTGACCGGTGTTGAGCCTGTCGTCGTTTTTATGTCGTTAAAAAACTCGTGGTAGGCTTATAGTAACGAGTCCCTACCACGAACTGTCGAGTATCTTGACTTGAATTCCGATGACCCACCGACTCGACTATCGTGACTAATTTTTAAAATTTCGATATGTAATTATAGAAATATGGCTTGTTCTGGTGACCATTATCTGTAATACAAGAAAACGTACTTTTTTCATTGTCCCAACGAAATACTACAAGACACCCCATATATCTTATACGTGCCTAATAACCAAAACAGCATAAATCTTCATTCCAAATTAAATGTGCACCGCGTTAAACGGAGGCGTATAAATTAATCAGCCTGCCTAATTGTACCATGTCACCACGTGTATGGCGGAGACGTAGCAATGCCTACGCGGTTCTTCTTAATTAAGTAAGTCGGCTGTAAACCATTTAAAAACATATTGTTTTAAATTGTAAGCGAAATATTTTGTTATTAACTTAAATTAATAACAAAATGTTTCCCTAAAAGAAATAATTGCTTATAATATCATTAAAGCCGCGTGGTTACGGCGTAAGAATATACGAAAGAATATAAGAAGAAAGAAGAATGGGACCCCTTTTTCTTTCTTTTAGCGGGTGTCTTAAGAGGCGGCTAAAGGAATAGCCTAGAAAATATCATTCTGATGCCGATACTAGTATGCTTCGGAATGTGTCAGAAACAACGAGACCCGAACCAATAAAGAAAAAGTAGTCGTTAAATATGCTTTTTGTGACCGATTACATCTTTTTTTTTTAAGATTTTTGAGTTTCGTCAACAGTAGTTAGCCGAGTAGTTGGGTGATCGGAATTTAAGTCAAGAGACCAGAGTCCGATCCCCAGGTTCCAGTTTTTCCAAAGTTATGTACGATTTATATCGTTGGCTTGGATACAAAGACGGCGAAAGGCTCACCGCCTGTCATGTTGTCCCAAAAATGTCTTCGGTGAAAGGTGGCTCGACAGGACTTAATTGTTTGGACTACTGTCTACACTAGTATTGAAAATATTTTTATTAGAATAAAGTCATGGTACGAGAAATTCCTCTCGCTCTCTGCTATAAGTAGACATTATCATTAGTTGGCTGAACATTAACGAGGGCTGGGTCGCGAACAAAAAGCCTCAAAACGAGCAAAACATTGTTATTCTCCTTGCTATAGAATGGGATTGTATTACAAATTACAAAAAAAAAATATTAAAACTAATTTCCATATAAATTTATATTCTGTTACAAATTTATATTTAGCTATAATTTTTAGTTTATTTACATCTTCTATCGACGTTTCCCTTTATTGGAGCAGACTAAGGTTCAGACAATTAGGTCCTGGCGATCAACCTTTCACCGAACCTTATGTGGGACAGAGTGACAGGTCAGAGTCAATGGTAAAATATATTAACATTAATATTTAGCTCGTCGAGTACTCCGACGAGTACTCCGATCACCCATCTACTCTATATATAATCATTACCACTATCATGAAATAATTCATTACAGTCAAGAGACCCGAGTTCGATCCCCAGGTGGCAGGTTCGTACCAATGGGTTTTTCAAAAACTTATGAACGAATTATATCGTTGGCTTGGACAGAAAAACGGCGACGGGCTCACCACCTGCCACGTTGTCCCGAAAATATCTTAGGTGAACGGTGGGTCAAAGGGACTTCATAGTCAAGATTATACCTCTGTCTACCTCTGTATTGGGAATTGCGTGAAGATATTTCTTTATTTTTATTTATTCATAACTCATATTTAACCTATAAATATTTGTACCTAGCGGTAATTTAAGCTATTAATAAGCTTCAAAGGCGATGTCAATACCAACCATGATATCGGGTCGTCATTAGTGGCAGGTAAATTACTCACGCTAAGCGCATGCGCAGTAGCTGATGTTATTTAAAACTTACACAAAAGTACATTGTTTTTTTTTATTTAATGTTCATTATTATCATTCTACCAGAAGGCCTATCCAGAAAGTTCTAATTCAGAAGTCCACTGCTGAACATAGGCCGCTTCCAATTATTGTCACATAGAGTGGTCCCGTGCCATCTGCATCATTCTACTCACCGAAACATTATGCAGGTCGTCGCTCGACACTGCATTTACCTGTACGAGGTTACCACTTAAGCAGTGAAGGATCACTTAATATTAATAATCGTATTTTCTCTTCATTTGGGTGACCTCCGTGGACGAGTGGCGTACAAACCGGTTTTCATGGTGTAGACAGCATAGAAGTCACGGGTTTGATTGCCGGTCTGGTCAATGTAGAAAACACTTTTTTAGGGTCTGGGTGTTTGTGATAACTTCTTTGTTTCAGATCAATGTATGTGACATTTTCTCTATATATTTATGTTATTTTTATGCATCATAGAACTATAGTTGCTCTGCGTTGAAAAGCGTTTCTTTCTTTTTATACTGCTCGAGTAATAATAATATTCAAATGTTACGTTTTAGAAACAGTAAAGCAAAGCCTCAAATTAATTCTAGTCCATAATTAATGTCGCTTGTTTATATGCGAGTAGAAACAGCGGTAAGTCGCATCGTTCCCAGTTTTTTGTCCCCAGCACAACGCCGCCTCAGCGCTCTTAATGAACATTGTTGCTCGACAATACGAATGGAGGTGGATTGCAATTTATTCTAAATATAGCAACGTTGTTTTGTTTGCTATCTGAAGCAGCAAAGCAAATGAGTTATGGTTTTTTTATATTTAATACTTACACATATACATTATATCCTATAAAAGTAAAGAGGGTTTTTCGTAATCGCCACGCTTGGTATATATTCGGTGGAAAGTGGATCAAAAGGACTTAATTGTCTAGACTATACCTCTGTCTACTCCTGTAATGCGAATAGCGTGACGATATTTATATTTATTATTTTTTAGCCACGGTTGGCTAGTGGATTGGCGATTGTAGTTCCTTGTACCTTAGTCGCTACTGCCTTGAGTGGTCTACAAATTTTTGGCCTAATATTTTATCCGATATAGTTATCCGATCGGTAGCCAATTTCATTTTAAGCCTTTTGCCGTAGTCAATCCCAATACTGGGTTAGACATAGGTCTAGGTAATATCTGGCACAATGTGTAGGTGGTGAGCCTGTCGCCGCCTTTATGTCCAAGACAAGTATATAAAACTTACATAAGTTTTGAAAAATCCATTGGAAAAGCCTAACTACTGGCTGGAACTTGTGATTATAAAGAAAACAAAATATATGTATCAAAAATAAATGACCACAATTTATGCTTACGCAAAAATATTTCATGATCGACGTGTAATCCGGCAAAGTCTATTGCAGGGCATAGGCCTCTCCTGTAACGAGGATTCGCAACAATGGCTGCGCTTGACAAGCGAATCAACAATCACCATTCCAGACTATTCGTTACTTAAACGCTACTGCCTGCTTAAAATTGATGTGGTATTTTCCAAATGGATACAGTCGTGCACCATTTTTAAGCCAAAATATCATCATCATTTGGTTTTAATTGCTTGCTTTCATTTTCTTTGCTGTCAATTTTCAATTAACATTTTTGAGTTACGATGTGCGAGTGGTTTGTGTGATCAGAATTCGAGTCAAGTGACTCGAACTGAATCTCCGAGTGGTTTAGCACGTATTCATGTGCTTCGAAAGGACTGAATTTTCTAGAAATCTGTCTTCCCTAGTATTGAAAATAATGTGAAGATGTTTTTTTCTATTCTAAATAACATTTTAATGAAATTCGAACCTGACAACGCACGTCGGGTTACTATTTTATGTTTAAAAGCAGCTACTTCAAGCTCCATTGGCATGTTTTATCTTTAAACTCCCGCTAAAAGCTTTCATCAGCTCTGTATCACTTTGTCAAGTTCATTTTAAATAATCAAGGGGGTCGTTAAGTACTACGCCGGTTGATTGATGGAGGGAGTCTCGTGTTCCTCGTTAAATTACATGACGGAATAAATACACATGACGCGAGCTTTTCACACGCTTATGTAGCAATCTTTTCACTGTATTATAAGTAGATTTTCATAGACTTTACTGGCAGGTTATAAAATTAAAGACATTTATATTTTTATTTAACGTGATATGAATAATATAAGATAAAAATAGTATCGACAGCCGAGTGGTTTGGTGATCGGTTCGACACCTGAGTACAATCCCCAGGTAGACTCTGTTAGTGTTTTCTACATTGACTCGACCGGAAATCGAACCCGGCACGTTAGTGCTGGCGACACGAGAAAAACTGCTACACAACTCGTCCACGGAAGTAGAAAAGTATAAAACCACATTGACTGAAATATCACCCACTTAGAAAATCTAGTAATTTTTATACCTAATGAACTTCAGTTTTCTGAAAATCCACGCAATCTAATCCAAATAACACCTCAATAATCTTCACAGTATTATTAAGCTTTCTGCTTAGATTCCGTTCATACACATTTCCGATAAGAACGAGATCAAAGTTACCTGTTCCCTGCAATCTCAGCTAGCCTCTAGGGGATTCCCGGGAAATGCTGCCCGTATCTGCGATAGCGTTGCATTGGCTCCTAAAACCATGACGTGCCCTAACGTAAATGTTATTGGAGGCTTCTCCCGTTGGGATGGCAATTCAAATATTACGTTCAGAGTGTTGTCTGTTTATAACGTTCAAGAACCTTCCAGGTTCAGTGGCTTCACGTGTTTTCATAGTATTGCCAGGGTACGATTCAGACAAATCAATGTAGAATTATATTTTTTGCATTGTTTCGGAGTTTCTGTTTTGAATCGGAAACAACGAACGTACCATATACACTCATAGTGTATATGGTACGTTCATTGTGTCCAATTACATAATTCAAGTGCTTTATAAAATGAGGGGTAGACAGAGGTCTAGTCTAGACGATTATGTCTCTTCTACCCACCTTCCACCGAAGATATTTTCGGGACAACGTGACAGGTGGTGAGCCCGTCGTCGTCTTTATATCCAAGCCAACGACATTCGTATATAAGTTTTCGAAAAACCCATTGGTACGTGTCTGCCACCTGGGAATCGAACTCGGGACTCTCGACTCGACCCGACCACCCAACCACACGTTTTCAAGTAAATATTTAAAGACGGCTAAACTCACTCACTACCTCACTGCCTACACTAATAGTTTAGACGTGAGTTTGGCCATTTTAAATAAATTAATTAAAAATGTCTAACGAAAGTTGTAATGTTTTGACAAGTGCTTTAGCTACATACATTGGGATCAGGGCAAGTAATTCTGTCCCTATGTATTTTGTTTGCGTTTAAAAAACGAGTAGATATCAACGAAAGAAAGCGATGGAGAGGTAATGATCTGCACTGTACTGTACTTTAGCGGCCCCGTCCCTCCCATGGGATTTTTCTATGTACCCTGTAAAAAAAGTAGCTAATAATAAATAAATATCCTCACGCCATTCCCAATACTGGGGTAGACAGTACTATAGGCAATTAAGTCTTTCAGGACAATTTTTACCAGACATTTTTGTGACAACGTAAGATGTTGTTAGTAGTCAAGAAAAAGCCACGGCAGCTGAGTCGTTGGGTGGTCATAATTCGGGTCAAGATGTCCGAGTTCGATCTCCAGGTATGTTCCATATGATTTAAATAGTCGACGTGAACATAAAGACGGCGACGTGTTCACCACCTATCACATTGTCCCAAAAAAATTTTTTCGAAACATCTAAATAGTTTGGACTTATCTACCCCAATATTGGGAATGGCGTGAAGATATTGTTTGTGTTTGTAAGGAGCATTAAATTGGCAAAATAGTAGGAAATCTGACATGCTACAAATCAAAGCACGTAGTTGCAGAGAATGGAAATGAGGCACGATATCACACTAACGCGCATGTGCATGTGATCGGAATCTTAAATACTCGTATATGTTAATGGAGATATTATATACAACAGTACAGCTCATTACTCTATAATAATCTTCATCGGATAGCTAAAGCACGAATCTGTAATAGCGATTTATTTGTTACGTTTGTTCACACAATTCCCCATCCTGAAGTAAGGTTAGGTCTAGACAAAGAAGTCCTTTCTACCCATTTTCCACCGCCATTTGTTTAAGACAGCATGACAGGTGGCGAGTCTATCGCCATCTTAGTGTCCAATATAACGATATGAATTGAACACAAATAAAAAAAAACTCTTTGGTACGAGCCTACTACCTGGGGATCGAACTAGGGTCTCTCGACTCGAGTTCCAATCATCCAAACACTTGGTTATCGTGACTCGTTTGAATAACATAATCGGCGCCAAGTGTTGATAGATTTGTATAAATTGAGATTGCAGTTAAGGTGTAATGCATCGGCACTGCCTTATAGCACATCATTAGGAAGTACTTATTAGATATTATCGTGATAATAAATAATAACATATAGTTAAACAAAATGGATTGGGATAGCATCACATACATTGTTCTGATCCCAAAGCAGCTTAAGCACTTTTATTATAGAATTAGAAAGAACTAAGGTAACACAAATACCCAGATCCGAGAATATTTTCTTCATTGACCCGACTGGGAATCAAACCCGCGACCTAAGAGCTGGTGAAACCAAGAAAACCGGTATATATGCCACTCGTCCACGGAAGTCGTCGCTGGCTTCATCAGTAATGTAAATGCGGAAAACAGTAAGGACACATTAATTGTTTAATCTCGACGAAACGTCCAAGATTCTGTCTTTGCTTCATCTTTCTTCATAAATTTTTCTTTTAATTTTGAAATATTAGTCACGATAGCCGAGTGGTTGGGTGGTCGGAATTTCGAGTCAAGAGACTCGAGTTCGGTCCCCAGGTAGCAGGCTCGTACCAATGGGTTTTTCAAAAACTTATGTACAAATTATATCGTTGGCTTGGACATAAAGACGGCGACATGTTCACCACCTATCACATTGTCCCAAAAACATTTTTTTCGAAACATCTAAATAGTTTGGACTTCTCTACCCCAATATTGGGAATGGCGTGAAGATATTGTTTGTGTTTGTAAGGAGCATTAAATTGGCAAAATAGTGGGAAATCTGACATGCTACAAATCAAAGCACGTACTTGCAGAGAATGGAAATGAGGCACGATATCACACTAACGCGCAAGTGCATGTGATCGGAATCTTAAATACTCGTATATGTTAATGGAGATATTATATACAACAGTACAGCTCATTACTTTATAATAATCTTCGTCGGATAGCTAAAGCACGAATCTGTAATAGCGATTTATTTGTTACGTTTGTTCACACAATTCCCCATCCTGAAGTAAGGTTAGGTCTAGACAAAGAAGTCCTTTCTACCCATTTTCCACCGCCATTTCATTTCATCAGCATGACAGGTGGCGAGTCTATCGCCATCTTAGTGTCCAATATAACGATATGAATTGAACACAAATAAAAAAAACTCTTTGGTACGAGCCTACTACCTGGGGATCGAACTAGGTCTCTCGACTCGACCCGACCACCCAACCACACGTTTTCAAGTAAATATTTAAAGACGACTAAACTCACTCACTACCTCACTGCCTACACTAATAGTTTAGACGTGAGTTTGGCCATTTTAAATAAATTAATTAAAAATGTCTAACGAAAGTTGTAATATTTTGACAAGTGCTTTAGCTACATACATTGGGATCAGGGCAAGTAATTCTGTCCCTATGTATTTTGTTTGCGTTTAAAAACGAGTAGATATCAACGAAAGAAAGCGATGGAGAGGTACTGATCTGCACTGTACTGTACTTTAGCGGCCCTGTCCCTCCCATGGATTTTTCTATGTTCCCTGTAAAAAGTAGCTAATAATAAATAAATATCCTCACGCCATTCCCAATACTGGGGTAGACAGTACTATAGGCAATTAAGTCTTTCAGGACAATTTTACCAGACATTTTTGTGACAACGTAAGATGTTGTTAGTAGTCAAGAAAAGCCACGGCAGCTGAGTCGTTGGGTGGTCGTAATTCGGGTCAAGATGTCCGAGATCAATCTCCAGGTATGTTCCATATGATTTAAATAGTCGACTTGGACATAAAGACGGCGAAGGGCTCACCACCTGTCACGTTGTCCTGAAAATATCTTCTGTGGAAGGTGGTTCAAAGGGACTTAATTGTCTAGACTTGACTTCTGTCTGCCCCTGTATTGGGAATTGCGTTAGGATATTTAAATTAAAATAATTTTTTAAATAATAGCTATTCGCATATTAAATTAATAGCTATTACTCCAGACAGGCACAATGCACCGACGTTTACATACAATTAGAGAGTTATTATTTTACGACCTTAACCACTTTTTTACGACCCGATTGCCTACTTAGTATCGTAGCCAGCGGTACATCGCATAGTATCGTACGGATGTTTTGAAAAAAGAATTGGTATTCCCTATACACACAATTGAGTCCTTGCGATTCACTTTACACCGAATATATTTTTTGGTATAACAGGTGGTGAGCTTATCGCCGTCTTTATGTCCAAGCCAACGATATAAATTAAATATTAGTTTTTGTAAAAACCCCATAGTATACGCCACTTGAGGATCGATCTCGAGTCTCTTTACTCATATTCCGATCACCCAACCACTCGGCTATCGTGACGTAATATATTTTTTAGTTTGTTCTGTTTTATTATGTATTTGTAATTAGCGACAGGCTCACCACCTGTAACGTTTTCCTGAAAATATCTTCGGTGAAAGGTGGGTCAAAGGGACTTAATTGTCTAGACTAAACCTCTGTCTACCCCTGTATTGGGAATTGCGTGAAGATATTTACTTATTTATTTTTATTTGTAATCTTGCGGTTGTACTTATGGCCTATTCTATCAAATATATACATTATTATAGTATCTTTGTCATCATAAGAAAGGAACTTTACGCCTTCGTGTGTCATACATAGCGACAAAGGATCGCAAGGATGAATCATGTTCTACACGCATTTCGCGGCGGATGTTCATCCTACTCAGGATATCCGGAACAGTTAGACATGGGAGTTAAAACTTAGACCTTTATCCTCTTTATGATTGTAGATTTCATGAATATATATTGTTAGAAAGTTTGAGAAATTTATTGAAATTGTTTCTTCTTTGTTTATTTATTCAGCATCGTGAACTAAATTACATGAAACCGCTAGGATACATCTATTAATATACTAGTTGACCCGCGCATTTTTATATGCGCAATATTATCAAATTAATAGACCAAGTTATTAGACAACCTACGTGTACGCTTGGAGTAAACACCGGTTTTCTTTGTATTGCCTATATAACTATAAGGCACTGGGATCAATTCCCAGAACGGGTATTGTTAAAATCCACTTTCACTCATTTTCTTGAGTGGTTCTTCAATTTCTACAGTGTTTGTGGTACCTGAGTTGCTACTGAGTCCATAAAGCAATTGCTTTAGCTGCTTATTTTGGGATCAGAGAAATGTATGTGATGTTGTCCCTATCCATGTAAGATTACATTTTAATGTAGTATAGTATTTTTATTAATTTCGAAATGTATGACAGGAATGAGTGCGTTTTCATATTTATACCTTATTCATAATGTTATATTCATTTCCGGACCGATACGACTAAGGAACCTTCAAGAAAAGAGCCTACACCTTTCTCAAAGGCCGGCAACGCATCTGCTATTCCTCCGGTATTGCAGATGTTCATGCGCGGCGGTAATCACTTACCATCACGTGTGCCACCTGCTCGTTTGCCTTCCTTTTCTATTAATATAAATTATATAAATTTTACAGTAGTAGAGCCACACATCAACTTTTGTTGTTACATGAATGGGCCGGCTCAACCGGGGAAGTACCACGACCTCACAGAATACCGGCGTGAAGTAGAAGTCTAACAAACTTCTGCGTTTCGTCTGGTGAGTTTAGGTAACCGGAGGCCCACACACGCCCCTCCCCCAATTCTTGGGGAGGGGGGGGAACTCTAAGCCCGGCAACGCATCTGCTATGTCCAAGCCAACGATATAAATTAAATATTAGTTTTTGTAAAACCCCATAGTATACGCCACTTGAGGATCGATCTCGAGTCTTTACTCATATTCCGATCACCCAACCACTCGGCTATCGTGACGTAATATATTTTTTAGTTTGTTCTGTTTTATTATGTATTTGTAATTAGCGACAGGCTCACCACCTGTAACGTTTTCCTGAAAATATCTTCGGTGAAAGGTGGGTCAAAGGGACTTAATTGTCTAGACTAAACCTCTGTGTATCCCTGTATTGGGAATGTTGTGAACATATATATATTCACTCTATTCCCTATACACACAATTGAGTCCTTGCGATTCACTTTACACCGAATATATTTTTTGGTATAACAGGTGGTGAGCTTATCGCCGTCTTTATGTCCAAGCCAACGATATAAATTAAATATTAGTTTTTGTAAAAACCCCATAGTATACGCCACTTGAGGATCGATCTCGAGTCTCTTTACTCATATTCCGATCACCCAACCACTCGGCTATCGTGACGTAATATATTTTTTATTTTGTTCTGTTTTATTATGTATTTGTAATTAGCGACAGGCTCACCACCTGTAACGTTTTCCTGAAAATATCTTCGGTGAAAGGTGGGTCAAAGGGACTTAATTGTCTAGACTAAACCTCTTTCTACCCCTGTATTGGGAATTGCGTGAAGATATTTATTTATTTATTTTTATTTGTAATCTTGCGGTTGTACTTATGGCCTATTCTATCAAATATATACATTATTATAGTATCTTTGTCATCATAAGAAAGGAACTTTACGCCTTCGTGTGTCATACATAGCGACAAAGGATCGCAAGGATGAATCATGTTCTACACGCATTTCGCGGCGGATGTTCATCCTACTCAGGATATCCGGAACAGTTAGACATGGGAGTTAAAACTTAGACCTTTATCCTCTTTATGATTGTAGATTTCATGAATATATATTGTTAGAAAGTTTGAGAAATTTATTGAAATTGTTTCTTCTTTGTTTATTTATTCAGCATCGTGAACTAAATTACATGAAACCGCTAGGATACATCTATTAATATACTAGTTGACCCGCGCATTTTTGTATGCGCAATATTATCAAATTAATAGACAAAGTTATTAGACAACCTACGTGTACGCTTGGAGTAAACACCGGTTTTCTTTGTATTGCCTATATAACTATAAGGCACTGAGATCAATTCCCAGAACGGGTATTGTTAAAATCCACTTTTCACTCATTTTCTTGAGAGGTTCTTCAATTTCTACAGTGTTTGTGGTACCTGAGTTGCTACTGAGTCCATAAAGCAATTGCTTTAGCTGCTTATTTTGGGATCAGAGAAATGTATGTGATGTTGTCCCTATCCATGTAAGATCACATTTTAATGTAGTATAGTATTTTTATTAATTTCGAAATATATGATAGGAATGAGTGCGTTTTCATATTTATACCTTATTCATAATGTTATATTCATTTCCGGACCGATACGACTTAGGAACCTTCAAGAAAAGAGCCTACACCTTTCTCAAAGGCCGGCAACGCATCTGCTATGCCTGCATCTTTTTACAAATATAACGCTTGTCGCAGCTATAGTAGTCATATTCTCCACACAAACGTTTGCTCCTAGGGTGATTCGAACCCGCAACCCTTAGCTTTGAAGGCAGGGTTACTATCAAATAATCTACCGGGCCGTGGTAGATTCATAAAAAGGTTATCAGGTGATGGGAATTCGAAAGTTCGATCCCTAACGCCTCTATCAATGGACTTTTTAAAAACATACGTACGATCTATATCGTTGGCTTGAACGTAGACGGCGACATTTTTTTATCCGTGTAAATAAAAAATTGTTCCTGAAGTATTTTGATCAAACCAGTACACGCTCACATCGACGCCGAGGTTGCGGCTGTGGTTGCGTAATGTCGCTCGACTGTGGCCGCCTTTACTCGGTCAATTTTCTCACTTATGAAGGGTAAACTAAAAGTTCCATTAAAGCTCTTGTAAAAGAATGTAGCTGACATTAACATCGACACTTAAAGAAGTCTGTAGTCCATAGACATATTCTAAGTAGGATAATACTTACTTACTCATCTTCACGCACAATCCCTGACGGGTAGCCAGAGAGAACAGATCACCAAGTGTCACGATCCCTACATACTACTTTCGCTTCTTTCAGATTCATCATCTTCTTCATACATGCACGTCTAGGTATCCGAGTACTCTTGACCCTCCCGTGTTCGAGCAATTTGCTCACACTTAGAAAGTTAGTCTCAGTCTACCTCAACACCTTTTAATATTAAGTTTCGCGCTATATTTTCTTCACCATTCGGTCTTCACTCATTCACTCAACCTGCCCAAACCATCGAAGCACGCCCTTATACCTTTTTGTGACAAGGTCATATTTCAAACCAGCCATATTGCGAATCTCTTCGTTTCGCTTTCGGTCGACCATGGTAAGGCCGCACATTTTACGAAGAGATCGCATCTCCACTGCTTTCAACCTGCTTTTATGCTTCTTCTGGCATACCCAGGTTTCGCTGCCATATAACAAAGTCGGTACCAACACTACGTTATGTATTGCAAGGCGTGCACTTTTCACTACGCCTTGCCTTTTGACTAACGCAGTCAAGGCACCATTGACTTTGTTCCCGGCAGCGACACGCCTGTCCACATCTAAATCATATCTTCCATCCCGGCTAAACGCACTCCCCAAGTATTCAATATCATTCACCTGTTCTAGACATTCCTGATTTACCCAAATTTCGCACTTCGTTCTTTCTTCATCCCTTTCAAATACCAGAACCTTAGTTTTATGAGCATTCAAACGGAAACCATTAATTTCACATTCTTCTTTCATACACGTGACTAATGCTTACAGTTCTGCCTCTGGTGGTGCAATAAGCACTGCATCATCAGCATATAGCAGACAATTTACTTTTATGTCACCCAATTTCACACCCAAACAGCTATCTTTATGTATATGAGATACAGTATGAACAGCCAGGAAGACAAGACACAACCCTGTTTTACGCCCGTTTGGACGCTAAACATGGGTGACAGGTCATGCCCTAGCCGCACACAGGCTTTACAGTCACAGTAAAGTGACTGCACAGCCCTTAGCAATCGTCCATCTACACCATACCGCGGCAACAGTTCCCACATTTTCTTTCTTAGAACCTTATCAAATGCTTTATCAAGATTCACAAAAGCACAGAAAATCTGGTAAGCAGCCAGATGCTTCTTCGTGATCATGCGAAGAGAAACCATTTGATCCGTGCATCCTCTTCCAGGTCTAAATCCGCATTGTGCCTCTCATAGAAATCTTTCCGATTTCTCTTGCATCCTACGTGTCGAAACCTTCGAGTAAACTTTACTTGCTAAACTGGTCAAGCTGATCGCCCGATAGCACCCGCAGTCATAATGTGAAACTTTACCTTTATATAAAGGCACAATGACCGCGGATCGTCAATCATCCGGAACAGCCCCCGTTCGCCAGCACAAATTGCACAGCAGATGAAAGCTGTCCAAGACGCGAGGCCCACCATACTTGACCATTTCAGCAGTAACTCTGTCTAGTCCCGCAGCCTTATCACATTTCAAACTTCTAATCACACATTCAATCTCTTTCATACCTCATGACTTCAGTGTCATCGAGGTCCGAGTCTGGCGTACCCGTCACGGCGTCACTCCCGGATCCCTCACTAAGATCATCACACACATACATCTCTCTATAAAATTCGCTCAATCGCTGCATGACATCCGATTTTTCTGAGAGGACGTCATTGGTTCTCGAAGGCACTTTGTTAATGCTTAAGGCTGTCGCACCACTCCGGGTCCTTCTTATTTACTGCTTCTTTCACTTCGTCATTCCACCATGCAATACCCTTTTTACTACTACCTCTTTTCACAGTTCCACACACGCCATCATCCATCCATCCGCCAATCATTCCATCTCTAAGGCTCTTCCATATTTCTTCCACACATTCCTTCCTGACATCGATGATGTCCAGCTTTTCGGCTACCCTTGCTTGATATTTATCCCTAGTGTCCGTTTCCTGAAGCTTCCAGCTTCGGATGCTACCGACCGACTGTGGTTCTGGTATCACCTACCGGTGGCGCCAACCTGCGAACAGACCCCTAAATCTAGTAATCACTAGATAGTGATCCGTTCCCAGGTCAGCACCCCGGAATACTCGCGTATTCATCACCTGTTTTGGTAGTCGGTCATCCACCAGGAATAAATTGACCATACTTCTCTCATTCTCTCTTGTTCTAGTATACATATGGATTTAAACACTATGTTTAGTCATAAGACAACAAGTGTAGAATTGCAACCCTGAAAAGGCTGTCACGTTGTCCCAAAAAATGTCTTCGGTGGAAAGTCGTTTGAAAGAGCTTAATTGCCTATACATCTGTCTACCCTACCCCTGTCTTGGGAATGTCAAGTGCCAACGTTAGAATATACTTACAAATACATATTTTTAAATGGATAATGATTCCTAATACATATAAACATACATGACTCGAATAAATATTCTAACAAAATGTTTGCTACTAGCGGGGTTCGAACCCAGAACTCTTTCCTTAAGAGGAAAATCACCTACTAGGCTATAGGTTCATCACACAGCACTATTAATATTAAATATCATAAAAATTAGAATTCACAATACGATCCAAAGCAACAAGGCTCCATACTTACGAACGAAAAGAACGTAAATAAAACGAATTCAAAGTAAACAAACGCAACAATAATTGTTGTTGTCTCATGTTGACGAGAAATGGCAATTTCATTTCTAAGCCCATTGCAATTTTTATTCAATTTGACGCGTAATTCACTTCTGCGGGCTCAGTTGACAATTAAGTTCACGCTTCGTTGATAGGGGCGAGGCTGGAATGGGCTCAAATTGCTCGTAATAATAATGTAAGCAATTTAAAGGGCGTTACGCCTGCTGTGTCTGGAAATGTTGTGATAGTAAGTGGACTTGCAGAGTCTAACACGGTATGTAGGTTGCAACTTTTGTTTGAAACTATAACAATGTTAAATACGTACATAGATAGGGACATCATCACATACGTCGCTATAAATAAATAAATATCTTCATGCAATTCCCTATACAGAGGTAGACAGAGGTCTAGTCTAGGCGATTAAGTCCCTTTGACCCTTCTTCCACCTAAGATGTTTTCGGGAAAAAATGACAGGCGGTGAGCCCGTCGCTGTCTTTATGTCCGAGCCAACGATATTCGTTCATAAGTTTTTGAAAAACCCATTGGTACGTGCCTGCCACCTGAGGATCGAACTAGGGTCTCTCGACTCGAAATTCCGACAACCCAACAACTCGGCTATCGTGACTTAATTATGTAAATAATTTAGTCCTATCTAAACTAAGTTTTCAGCATAATAAAGCACAGAAAAGCTGGTTAGCAGCCAGATGCTTCGTGATCATGCGAAGAGAAACCATTTGATCCGTGCATCCTCTTCCAGGTCTAAATCCGCATTGTGCCTCTCATAGAAATCTTTCCGATTTCTCTGCATCCTACGTGTCGAAACCTTCGAGTAAACTTTACTTGCTAAACTGGTCAAGCTGATCGCCCGATAGCACCCGCAGTCATAATGTGAAACTTTACCTTTATATAAAGGCACAATGACCGCGGATCGTCAATCATCCGGAACAGCCCCGTTCGCCAGCACAAATTGCACAGCAGATGAAAGCTGTCCAAGACGCGAGGCCCACCATACTTGACCATTTCAGCAGTAACCTGTCTAGTCCCGCAGCCTTATCACATTTCAAACTTCTAATCACACATTCAATCTCTTTCATACCTCATGACTTCAGTGTCATCGAGGTCCGAGTCTGGCGTACCCGTCACGGCGTCACTCCCGGATCCCTCACTAAGATCATCACACGCATACATCTCTCTATAAAATTCGCTCAATCGCTGCATGACATCCGATTTTTCTGAGAGGACGTCATTGGTTCTCGAAGGCACTTTGTTAATGCTTAAGGCTGTCGCACCACTCCGGGTCCTTCTTATTTACTGCTTCTTTCACTTCGTCATTCCACCATGCAATACCCTTTTTACTACTACCTCTTTTCACAGTTCCACACACGCCATCATCCATCCATCCGCCAATCATTCCATCTCTAAGGCTCTTCCATATTTCTTCCACACATTCCTTCCTGACATCGATGATGTCCAGCTTTTCGGCTACCCTTGCTTGATATTTATCCCTAGTGTCCGCTTCCTGAAGCTTCCAGCTTCGGATGCTACCGACCGACTGTGGTTCTGGTATCACCTACCGGTGGCGCCAACCTGCGAACAGACCCCTAAATCTAGTAATCACTAGATAGTGATCCGTTCCCAGGTCAGCACCCCGGAATACTCGCGTATTCATCATCTGTTTTGGTAGTCGGTCATCCACCAGGAATAAATTGACCATACTTCTTTCATTCTCTCTTGTTCTAGTATACATATGGATTTAAACACTATGTTTAGTCATAAGACAACAAGTGTAGAATTGCAACCCTGAAAAGGCTGTCACGTTGTCCCAAAAAATGTCTTCGGTGGAAAGTCGTTTGAAAGAGCTTAATTGCCTATACATCTGTCTACCCTACCCCTGTCTTGGGAATGTCAAGTGCCAACGTTAGAATATACTTACAAATACATATTTTTAAATGGATAATGATTCCTAATACAAATAAACATACATGACTCGAATAAATATTCTAACAAAATGTTTGCTACTAGCGGGGTTCGAACCCAGAACTCTTTCCTTAAGAGAGAAATCACCTACTAGGCTATGGGTTCATCACACAGCACTATTAATATTAAATATCATAAAAATTAGAATTCACAATACGATCCAAAGCAACAAGGCTCCATACTTACGAACGAAAAGAACGTAAATAAAACGAATTCAAAGTAAACAAACGCAACAATAATTGTTGTTGTCTCATGTTGACGAGAAATGGCAATTTCATTTCTAAGCCCATTGCAATTTTTATTCAATTTGACGCGTAATTCACTTCTGCGGGCTCAGTTGACAATTAAGTTCACGCTTCGTTGATAGGGGCGAGGCTGGAATGGGCTCAAATTGCTCGTAATAATAATGTAAGCAATTTAAAGGGCGTTACGCCTGCTGTGTCTGGAAATGTTGTGATAGTAAGTGGACTTGCAGAGTCTAACACGGTATGTAGGTTGCAACTTTTGTTTGAAACTATAACAATGTTAAATACGTACATAGATAGGGACATCATCACATACGTCGCTATAAATAAATAAATATCTTCACGCAATTCCCAATACAGGGGTAGACAGAGGTCTAGTCTAGGCGATTAAGTCCCTTTGACCCAGTTTACATCGTGGTATCTGAGATCCAGGGTTCGATTCCCGAACGGGGCAATAAACCATTTTTTGCATTGTTTCGGATCTGTTTATCTTCAGGTTTGTGGTACCTTCGTCGTTTCCGATTCCAAAACACAATTGATTTAGCTACTTAATTTTCAATATTCATGCAACAACAAAAGCTGATGCGTGGCTCTACCACTGTTAAAATTCTGCAATCTTTATGACATTTTTTTCGTTACGGTTATGTCATATTATTTTGGATAGGCTTTGAATTACAGGTACGAGTAATGTTCTTCGCTAACTAAATAGAGGCTTGTAAATACCCGATTTGACAGTGACTATTCCTTCAAAGCTAACGGCTTCGGGTTCAAATTCCGCTGTGGGCAAATATTTGTGTCATGAAAATAAATTTTCGTATTCGAGTTATGGATGTTTCTATGTGTAAATCTGAGATAATATGTAGGTATATACTACATATTATATATTTTACTATTCGCTTTGATACTAAGACGGCGATAGGCTCACCACAAGTTTCGTTCTCTCATAGCTTCGGTGAAAAGTGGGTCGAAGGGATGTCATTGTTTAATCCTGTGCCTACCACTGTATGGAAAAATGGAGTTAAGACACGATAAAGTAAAGATATACATATAAATTCATAAAACACAAAATATCAGTTCATTAACTAGTCAACATCAAAACACTCATAATAAACGTTGAATGAATAAACAATTTCAAACATTGCTAATTAGTAGAACTCATTATAGCATAAATGTTATTTAATGGACTATTTAATGTTAAACGGTGTCGCTTACACACACATCAACAACTTGACTACGAACAATCAATAATAAATTAAGCCCCAGTGAGATGTGTGTGTCGCATTGCGGTGATATCGTGAATCTTAAGTCGTAACCAACAAAACGTAAGAATAAAAATTTCAGTAGATGATGGAACTGCTACAAATCGTCTTATAAGTTATTCTATACTCTTCTATTAATTTACCGCTACAGGCGTAGACAATATCGTGATATTTTATAATAAATAAATAACTATCTTCACGCAATTCCCAATACAGGGGTAGACAGAGGTCTAGTCCAGACGATTAAGTGTTTTTGACCCACCTTCCACCGAAGATATTTTCGAGACAACGTGACAGGTGGTGAGCCCGTCGCCGTCTTTATGTCCAAGGCAACGATATAATTCGTACATAAGTTTTTGAAAAACTCATTGGTACGAGCTGCCACCTGGGGATCGGTCTCTTGACTCGAAATTCCGACCACCCAACCACTCGGCTATCTTGATTTCTAATATATACATACGGTTCGACCGGGGAAGTACCACGACCTCACAGAATACCGGCGGGAAGTAGAAGTCTAACAAACTTCTGCGTTTCGTCTGGTGAGTGTAGGTAACCGGAGGTCCACACACCTCCCTCCCCCAACTCTGGGGGGGGGGGGGGCACTATAAGGCCGGCAACGCATCTGCTATGCCTCTGGTATTGCGGGTTTTCATGGGCGGCGGTCATCACTTACCATCACGTGAGACATCTGCTCGTTTGCCTCCCTTTTCAATAAAAAAAGAATGAGCAGCTCCCATAAGCAGCATCTATTTACAAACATAACGCGTGTGGCAGCTATAGTATTCATATTCTCCACACAAATGTTTGGTCCTAGGGTGATTCTAACCCGCAACAAATCAATGGAATTTAAAAAAAAACATACGTACGATCTATATCGTTGGCTTGAACGTAGACGGCGTAGGGCTCACCGCCTGTCACGTTGTCCAAAAAAAATGTGTTGTCGGTCGAAAGGACTTAATTGTATACCCCTGTATTGGGAATGGTGCGAATATATTTGGTTATACACAGGGATTTTTTATTGCTTAAAATTGCTATTGCTTGAAATTGGACATATTTTTCTTAACACTGACCACATTTATTCGTGCGGTAAAATTACGGCTGAGATGAAAAATTTCAGCAATCAATCGTTAAAAATGTGATGGAAGGTTTTAGTTAATTTGCTTGACTTGCTGTAATTTTTAAACCGGAGCACAACAGGTATGCTGTTGTTAGGTGACCCAGTAGTCCTTTTTCATCTTCTTAACAATCTATCAATACTCCAAATAGAATCTAAAGAAACAGAAGACCTAAATATTTACCACAAAGAACGATCCTCAGTTACCTGCATTCGTCGAATCCCTGCGCTAATCAGCACTTCAACACTTCATTTTGTAGTGTTCGTGCCAGCATATTAATCTAGGCGTCTCCAAGATATAGAATTCTCCATTTTATATGAAGCAAAGATGTAAAAGTTACAACCTTCAGAGAATCACGAAAATTATCAAATCAAGCGCCGGTAAGACAAAACAGTTGCAAGCAGCGCGCTTTGACATAAGTAATTAAGTGCAGCTATAAATTCCAGCCATGAATCCGTGCACCAACGACAGAATGCAACATTTGTCTTGAACGCTGGAGAATACTAAGTCATTTGAAACGACACTTATAACTCGGTTGAGAAAGTAATTGAACTTTAAGAGAACTTGAAATAATTTATAAACTACTGTTTGGATGAAACCGGTTTCATTTGATTTGTAAATTTAAAATTACATTAAAGTCAGGATAGCCAAGTGGTTGAGCGGTCAATTCCCAGGTGACAGGCTAGTACTAATGGGGTTTTTAAAAAACTTATGTACGAATTATAACGTTGACTTGAATATTAAGACGGCGATGGGCTCACCACCTGTCACGTCGATCAAAAGAAAATATCTTCGGTGGAAGCACGACTTAATAGTCTAGACCTCTGTCCACCCCAGTATTGGGAACGCAGTGAAGACATTTTATAATCATTAATTTTGGCGTAGGAACGCCGCAATGTGTTATTTAAAACGTGTTTTCACTGAATAACGCATTCTCACAATACTATAAGGTAAAGTAAGCATATAACACTCTTATTCATATAAACTTACTTATGTTTTTCGTATTACGCGTTTGGAAGAATACTGACTGCTTGGATGTTCTCCAAATACATTTGTACCAAATTTACAATTTACATGATATATGAACCATTGCAATGCCTTTGAAGTTATTTTTTATTTAAAACATCTCTGTTACGTCGTGAGTTGATACACTAAAAACATTTTTTAGTAAAAATTACAGCGCATGTTTTGTTTTGACCTAAAACGCGAACCACAGCGAAATCATCGGCGGTTTCGGTTCTAATGAAGCAATCAATTAAAAAGCGCTTCGCTTTTGAAATAGGCATCCGTAATAAATTGAACATGACCGTGCTATCCATTGTGGTGGTACATAATTACAAAACAATCGCCTTCACTCTTCAGGTTTTTGTCGAAAGAGACGACTGAGGGAAAAAAACAGCAATGTATGTGATGTAAGGCATGTAGCGGATGATGTGGTGCAGGAAAAGGGTAGCTACCCGCCAGGGCGGGTGATCGTGACCTGGGGAGGACGTCTCCTCCACAAGTGTGCGCTATCGGTAATCGTATATATGCATGTAATCGTGCGAACTTCGATAGTGCGATGTAGGACGTGGATGTGTTTCCTGAATTCACCACTAGCGAGCTTCCAATGTGGAGACATAGATGTCGTCACAGGCATATACACCCCTATCCCTCGTTTTCACCTCTTTCCAAAAAAATTATTGTACTAAATAAATAAATATCTTCACGCATTTCCCAATACAGGGGTAGACAGAGGTCTAGTTTAGACAATTAAGTCCCTTTAACCCACCTTCCACCGAAGATATATTCGGGACAACGGACAAGGCAGGTGGTGAGCCCATCACCGTCTTTGTGTCCAAGCCAACGATGTAATTCGTACATAAGTTTTTGAAAACCCCTTGGGAAGAGCCTGCCGTTGATTTTGGATGTTATGTCTATGACCTTCGTCTTTTTTCTGATGACATCCCTTTTAATTTGGTTATACCTTTTCACATTCAAACATACTTCTTTCCATTGCATGTTGACAGATTCCAAGTTTCCTCGTCTTATTTTGGGTCAAAGCCCATGCCATGCCCATGCCATGCATTAAAGAAAAACTTTTTACACCTGTCTACTACAGACAGGTGTTGAAAAGTTTTTCTTCATATTAATGTGAAGAGTTGCTGAAGTAAAATATTTACATAATATATCCATTTTACCAAAATAAAAAAGGATCAAGTTCACGGTAATATTTCCAACCCAGTCTGGGTTCAGTTAGACTTACAGAGCTAGAGAGCTTCCTTTTTAGTACCTTCCATCCACTTACCACCAGAATTTATTGAGACAGTGACCTGTGCTTTTTTGGTTCAATCAAAAGTAAATACCAACATTTGTTACATTTTAATAAATTAGTCATTTCCTGTTGAAGGCAGCAGTCCACTGCAGCGGCAATCCAGACACGGAGACAAACGGGGCGTTCCATCATTGCCACTACGAGCGCCTGCTGAATTTATCGCCGCAATTAATAACCGCGTCGGGTTGTGACTTGACACCTGCGTGCAGAAATGTCGCTCGCCGCTTACAAATTGTACGGTTGTTTTTTTTAATTTCTCATTAATTTAATTACTCACGATAGCCGAGCCGTTGAGGGTTCGGAGTTCGCTTCATGAGACCCCGCGATAATCCCCAGATGGAAGGCACGTACAATGGGCTATTTTTAAAACTCATGTACGATTTATAACTGGCTTGGATATAAAGACGGCGACAGGTTCGCTCGTCACGTTGTCTCAAAAATGTCTTAGAAGAAAGGTGGTGGGTGTAAGGGACTTAATTTTGTAGAGCTTGTGTACCCCAGTATTCGGAATGACTTGAATGTATTATAATTATATGGCTTCGGGTTCCTCAAGGACTAATACGACGATAATTTATAAAAACAAGTTCATTTTATTTTATCTTAGATAATGCATAAATATTAAAAAATATTTAAGTAACAGTTAAGGACCTGCTAAACTTTATGAGTAGTCTCATAAGTTGCGTTTGAACCTTCGACTTGCGGAATGTGGCTCCGGTTTAGTATAATCTGTGCTATAAATACAGACTGACTTAAAGGTTCTGTTAACATCTCGGTTAGTTAAACCAAATGCACTAGTGTGTTTTGCGTGATCCGTGTTGTTGATCAACGCATTACGTTACCGCTTATTTTTTTGTGTCTAGAGCAATGTTATAGAAATATGATAAGAGCTTTCTAAAATACCATTTTATATGATCTCGTTTCTGAGTGTTTGTAGTATATTCATATATAGTTTGTGGTATATGAATCCATAGGACCAGTACTTTAGCTATTTACTTTGCTTTGAGATCGGAATAATGTATGCGATGTTGTACCTGTCTATTTATTTATAAAATATCACGCCTTTTCCAAGACAGGGGTAGACAGATAATTTTTAGACGAAAAATTTCCACCACCTGGGGTCAAAACTCGGGTCTCTCGACTCGAATTTCGATCACTCAATTACTCGGCTTCGGTGACTTTTAGCCTTGACAAATTAAATAAAATTATCGGAAGAAGTCATAAATCTTTAAACTGTGCTATGAAGTAGACATATCGTCGCTTATCCCACATGCACATCACATCTCTAACCGGTTTTCACACGTTTCTCGTAAAACTGGCAAATAACCAAATGCAGTTATCACTTCGAACCTAATTTCAATTTTGAAAATACATTGCTTTATTGTTACTTTTATTTGGAATTTCAGTAAAACGATTATATCAAATGTTTTTAATACATGCACGTCTAGGTACACGAGTACTCTTGATCAAAGGAAATAGGAAGGGTAAAGGGTTAGGTAAGGGTTCGAGCAATTTACTCACATGTGCTATTTAAAATATTTCATCATCACCATAACGGCGTGCAAAATTCCGGTGTATGTCATAGGCCAGGAGTGGTAGTCATCGTCCGCGAAGCTTTAACTTTTTTCTCTTTTTTTTTCTCTTTAATTTAATCACATAAAAGTCAGCATAAATATGCTTTAAAATCAATAAAATTGCATAATAAAAATTAAGTTGGCGTTATCGTATTGATAATTCCTAACTGAAAAGTCAGGAATATCAAAGGGATGTCACTTGCGAAATGGATAACAGATGGCACCTATGCCAATAAACAAGGCATAAGTAATAAAAGAGAATACAGATTTAAAATTTAAACTGATGCGTGTAAGACACGGTGACTCGGAGGTAAGAGCGTCGCCACAGATCGGCGAAGGTCGCGGGTTCGAATCTCGCCCGTGTCATTGGAAATTTTTTTCTCTTTAATTTAATCACAACCTATGTAAGATTTATATTGTTGGCTCGGAGGTAAAGAGGGCGACAGGCTCAACCTATCCCGTTGTCCTAAACATATTTTCTGTGGAAGGGAGGTCGAATGGACTTAATCGTTTATGTTAGGAATTGTCGAATTAAATTAGATGAAGATTATTTTGTTCCACCATTTATTACACCATGTTTTACATATTTATACAGATTAAGCAGCTTGACACAGACTTTCAACCATTGACAATACACAATTAATATTTGATTGCCTCTATGGCTATCTATATTTAACAGTTTAGACCTCGGTCTACCCCTGTATTTAGAACGGCGTAAAGATATTGTTATTAACATAGCGGCCAGTAAAATTTCATATAAGCTTCTCCCGTGGGAAGGTTTACTATAATCTTGACGGTTAACCAGCGACCACAATATCAATTACTTTTGTATCTTAGTCGCTGCTGTTTATCACCTGTCTATTTATTTTGGTCTGGTGTTATTTCGGTGTTTATCCAGTCATCTGTCGGTAGCCATTTATATTTTTTAGGCTTTTCTCTTAGCTGCCTGTTACCCACGAGAAGAATAGGAGTGGAATATGCCACATAAGCCGATATCACCTTATATGTATATTGATAAGCCGATATCAACACGGCTAACTTAATATCCTAATACACAAACATTCATATTAATTGTATTCTAAAGTAGAATTTTACCAGTTCAATATCACAAGACAGTAACTCAACGAATACATTTAACTACAGCAGACAAAGAATTTGTTCGTACACAGCTAATTTGCCGTAGATTTGATTACCAGATAGTCGGATTTACGAACATGGACACGGCCAGCGCGGATGCTAATTGCCCAGTAAATTTTGTGCCGCGGTATTACAAATTTTAGATAATGTGCACTGTTAAATAGGAGTAAGAGGGTACAGTACAGTTTCATGAAAATAGTCCTGTTTAAATTACGTTTATCTTATATCGATTAAAGAAAATTTTTTAAAGTATATATCAACTTCACTATATGCAACTAAACTTTTTGATAGTATATATCAAAAAGTCACGATTGCTGAGTGGTTGGTTGATCGGAATCAAGAGTCTGATGAAAGATGGTACCACCCAAGCACTCGGATATCGTGACTATTTATTTATCTATTTCTAATGTATCCGAGTGTACATGCTGTTGACAAAAAAATGGATAACTACAAAGTTTCTTTCGTCCAATTTATTCTTGCGATTGTTGTCACTTGGTGAAATTGCATAGCAATAAAATTCATTAATGTACAGAATTCACTTTAATTATTCACTAATTAACCGTTGCTATCGTCTTTTTCTTTTCCGTCAGAAGAACATTGTTACGAAACAGTGGTAGATAAAAAAATTACAGTTGACAGATGCCATGTATGCTACGTGTATCGATGAATAAATATAAAAGTTCAATGTAGGGTTACAGCGTTCGTAAGGAAGGCTTTTCTATAATCGCCATGCTTAGCAAGCGGTTGACGATCGCAGTAACAGATACATTATGCCACAGACGGTGCTGCCCGTCACCGGTCTGCTGAATTTTGACCTAGTATTTATCGTGATGGTTATCCCGCCACCTATCGGTAGTAAATGACGCAGTATGACTACGGGAAGAAAAGGAGTAGTATAGCATCGTTGATCTACTTGCTAAATGTGGCGATAATGGTAAAGGCAATGATGGCCTCTTACGGAAGTGCCTATGTTCCCTATACCGTGTAGTATTATTGTAAGAATAACACCATACCCTGCACCCCGTGGGTGTCGTAAGAGGTGACTAAGGGCCTTGATGATGCAATTGCTATGGGGATAAAACAAATATAAAAATATCTCTCATACTCCTTTAGTTGCAAAATGGTATAACTAAATCAAAGATGTTTTACATACAGAGAGGGAGGGAATAAAACGCGATAAAATCCGAAAATCCGTTAATTGTGTAGTGTTCGCATAAATACAAGAAATCATCAACTCAACGATGTTTTACCTATAAATAGAGAATATGTAACGTGATATGGGCCACATCAATACTAAAACTTTGTAAGCCTAGATAAGCTTAGTAAGTTCAAAACTAAGTAACATTTAAGTCAGCCTGTATTTATAGCACAGATTAAACTAAACCGGAGTCGCATTCCGCAAGTCGATGGTTCAAACGCAACTTATGAGACTACTTATTATTAAGTTTAGCAGGTCCTCAACTACTAAGTTAAAATTTAACTCAAATTATTTTAAATTGTTATCAACAACGCATCTGTAACCGTCTTTCAAATGAAAACAGTTTCAAAATTCCGATATTTACATGTTAATAAAAAAAATTTATCCACGCAATTCCCTATACAGGGGTAGACAGAAATCTAGTCTAGTCGATTAAGTCCCGTCGACCCACCTTCCACCGAAGTATTTTCGGGACAACGTGACAGGTGGTGAACCCGTCGCCGTCTTTATGTCCAAGCCAACGATATAATTCGTACATAAGTTTTTAAAATCCCATTGGTACAAGCCCATCAACTGGGGATCGAACTCGGGTCTCTTGACTCGAAATTCCACCACCCTACCACTCGGCTATCGTGACTTACGTGAAGAGTAAGGGCGACTGTTTTGTAAGTATGTACCACCACAATGGATTTCAGGTCACGTTCAATTTATTACGGATGCCTATTTCAAAAGCGAAGCGCTTTTTAAATTGATTGCTTCATTAGAACCGAAACGGGTCCGCCTATGATTTCGCTGTGTTTCTCTTATTAGGTCAAACAAAACGAGCACTGTATTTTTTTGTTCAACTTATAAAGCAATTTTAATTAAGTTTTCTCGGTTATGACATGTTATATTCGATATTACACATTGTGGTGGTCGTACGTCGAAATTATTGATACAAGAATATCTTAACGCCATTCCCAATATTGGAGTAGGTCTAGAAAATTAAGTCCTTTGGATCGGCCTTACACCGAAGACATTTTTGGATAACGTGACAGGTGGTGAACCCGTCGCCGTCTTTATGTCCAAGCCAACGATATAATTCGTACATAAGTTTTTAAAATCCCATTGGTACAAGCCCATCAACTGGGGATCGAACTCGGGTCTCTTGACTCGAAATTCCACCACCCTACCACTCGGCTATCGTGACTTACGAGATGAGTAAGGGCGACTGTTTTGTAAGTATGTACCACCACAATGGATTTCAGGTCACGTTCAATTTATTACGGATGCCTATTTCAAAAGCGAAGCGCTTTTAAATTGATTGCTTCATTAGAACCGAAACGGGTCCGCCTATGATTTCGCTGTGTTTCTCTTATTAGGTCAAACAAAACGAGCACTGTATTTTTTTGTTCAACTTATAAAGCAATTTTAATTAAGTTTTCTCGGTTATGACATGTTATATTCGATATTACACATTGTGGTGGTCGTACGTCGAAATTATTGATACAAGAATATCTTAACGCCATTCCCAATATTGGAGTAGGTCTAGAAAATTAAGTCCTTTGGATCGGCCTTACACCGAAGACATTTTTGGATAACGTGACAGGTGGTGAACCCGTCGCCGTCTTTATGTCCAAGCCAACGATATAATTCGTACATAAGTTTTTGAAAATCCCATTGGTACAAGCCCATCAACTGGGGATCGAACTCGGGTCTCTTGACTCGAAATTCCACCACCCTACCACTCGGCTATCGTGACTTACGAGATGAGTAAGGGCGACTGTTTTGTAAGTATGTACCACCACAATGGATTTCAGGTCACGTTCAATTTATTACGGATGCCTATTTCAAAAACGAAGCGCTTTTTAAATTGATTGCTTCATTAGAACCGAAACGGGTCCGCCTATGATTTCGCTGTGTTTCTCTTATTAGGTCAAACAAAACGTGCACTGTATTTTTTTTGTTCAACTTTATAAAGCAATTTTTAATTAAGTTTTCTCGGTTATGACATGATATATTCGGTATTACACATTGTGGTGGTCGTACGTCGAAATTATTGATACAAGAATATCTTAACGCCATTCCCAATATTGGAGTAGGTCTAGAAAATTAAGTCCTTTGGATCGGCCTTACACCGAAGACATTTTTTGGGATAACGTGACAGGTGGTGAACCCGTCGCCGTCTTTATATCTAAGCGAACGATATAATTCGTACATAAGTTTTTAAAATCCCATTGGTACAAGCCCATCAACTGGGGATCGAACTCGGGTCTCTTGACTCGAAATTCCACCACCCTACCACTGGCTATCGTGACTTACGGAAGAGTAAGGGCGACTGTTTTGTAAGTATGTACCACCACAATGGATTTCAGGTCACGTTCAATTTATTACGGATGCCTATTTCAAAAGCGAAGCGCTTTTAAATTGATTGCTTCATTAGAACCGAAACGGTCCGCCTATGATTTCGCTGTGTTTCTCTTATTAGGTCAAACAAAACGAGCACTGTATTTTTTTGTTCAACTTTATAAAGCAATTTTAATTAAGTTTTCTCGGTTATGACATGTTATATTCGATATTACACATTGTGGTGGTCGTACGTCGAAATTATTGATACAAGAATATCTTAACGCCATTCCCAATATTGGAGTAGGTCTAGAAAATTAAGTCCTTTGGATCGGCCTTACACCGAAGACATTTTTTGGATAACGTGACAGGTGGTGAACCCGTCGCCGTCTTTATATCTAAGCGAACGATATAATTCGTACATAAGTTTTTAAAATCCCATTGGTACAAGCCCATCAACTGGGGATCGAACTCGGGTCTCTTGACTCGAAATTCCACCACCCTACCACTGGCTATCGTGACTTACGGAAGAGTAAGGGCGACTGTTTTGTAAGTATGTACCACCACAATGGATTTCAGGTCACGTTCAATTTATTACGGATGCCTATTTCAAAAGCGAAGCGCTTTTAAATTGATTGCTTCATTAGAACCGAAACGGTCCGCCTATGATTTCGCTGTGTTTCTCTTATTAGGTCAAACAAAACGAGCACTGTATTTTTTTGTTCAACTTTATAAAGCAATTTTAATTAAGTTTTCTCGGTTATGACATGTTATATTCGATATTACACATTGTGGTGGTCGTACGTCGAAATTATTGATACAAGAATATCTTAACGCCATTCCCAATATTGGAGTAGGTCTAGAAAATTAAGTCCTTTGACCCACCTTCCACCGAAGATATTTTTGGGATAACTTGAGGCCGTCGCCGTCTTTATATCTAAGCGAACGATATAATTCGTACATAAATTTTTGAAAACCCATTGGTACGAGGATGCCACTTGGGGATCGAACTCGTGCCTCTTGACTACCTTTATAAGTATTATTGCTAAATTAATAAAATAAAATCAAGCCTTCAACTAGTGCCTGTGCACCGAGGTGCACACTTCTCGCAGTGACTATCCGTATCAAAGCCAACAATATAAATGGTACATAAGTTTTGAAAAACCGCATTAGTACGAGCCTACATCCTGGGGATAAACTCGGATTTCTTGATTCGAATTTCGATCATACTGTCACTCGGTATTCACTTACCCTCCGAAGAACCTTACCCGACATATAACATAATGATATTATTATACGTTAACATTTTCTTTAATTTTATCAATCAAATTAAACCGGTTTCATCCTAGTAATAGTTGATAAATTATTTCAAGTTTTCTTAAAGTCCAATTACTTTCTCCACCGAGTTATAAGTGTCGTTTCAAATGACTTATTTGCATTCTATCGTCGGTGCACGGATTCATGGCTGGAATTTATAGCTGCACTTAATTACCTATGTCAAAGCGCGCTGCTTGCAACTGTTTTGTCTTACCGGCGCTTGATTTGATAATTTTCGTGATTCTCTGAAGGATGTAACTTTTATCTCTTTGTAACATATAATATGGAGACTTCTCTGTCTAAAAAAAAACAGACAAATTTATATGCTTGGTCCACTAGCACGAAAACTACAATATAACAATATGAGTTGAAGAGTAAAAATAGTAATAGTAAAAATAACCTGCATTCTTGACTGATTATCGATCCTGAGATCAATTTTGGACCTTCTGTGCCTTTTATTCTAGTTCCAATATTGATACCAGTCTATCAATACTCCAGTTTTGATGGACTGTAAAGAAGAAGAAGGACTACTAGGTCACCTAACAACAGTATACATAACTGTTGTGCGTCAATTTGAAAGTTACAGAAAGTCAAGCAAATTAACTGCAACGTTCCATAAGTATTCACGACTGACTACAGAAGTTTAAAATTAATTATTTGATGCAAACGTTTTACAGAAATCCCAAATAAAATTAACGTCCAAGCAATCTATTTTAGAAATTGAAATTAGATTCAAAGTGATAACTGCATTTGGTTCTCGGCCAGTTTTACAGAAAACGTGTGAAAACCGGTTGGAGGCGTGATCTGCATGTGGGATAAACGACGATATGTTTACTACATATAAATAAAAATAAATATCTTCACGCTATTCCCAATACAGTGGTAGACAGAGGTCTAGTCTAGACAGTTAAGTCCCTTTGACCCACCTTCCACCGAAGATACTTTTGGGACAACCTGAGGCCGTCGCCGTCTATGTATCTAAGCCAACGATGTAATTCATATATAAATTTTTGAAAAACCCATTGGTACGAGGCTGCCACTTGGGGATCGAACGAAACCATTTAAAAAGTGTTTTATGTTCTCGTCCGGGAATCGAACCATCGAGTTCGTCACATAACCATTTGATATAACAGAATAATTTTTTATGACATAGAAAACTTTTATCATATTCCAGAAAGAAGTCACGATAGCCGAGTTGTTAGGTGGTCGGAATTTCGAGTCGAGAGACCTGAGTTCGATCCCCAGATGGCAGTACCAATGACTTTTCAAAACTTACGTACGAATTTCATCGTTGGCTTGGACATAAAGACGGCGACGGGTTCACCACCTGTCATGTTGTCCTGGTGTAAATTATCTTCGGTGGAAGGTAGGCCAAAGGGACTTAATTGTCTAGACTTGACCTTAGTCTACCCTGTATTGGGAATTGCGTGAAGATATTTATATAATTTGTTTTATTTATAACACATACGTTTTAAAACATATGAAATAACTTAAAATAATATTACTGCTAATTGTTGGGGCTTGGTCATACGTCTCTGCTCTATGCAGTAAACTTAGCGATAACGTAATGCATTGATCAACAACACGGACCACGCAAAACACACTGTGCATTTGGTTTAATCTGTCCACACAGATTGCCAAACAGAACCTAATGAGATCTGTGTTAGTGATTGTCGCGTTTAACTTTTGAGCCGTGGTGTTAGGTTTTAGTGTAACAGGAATAGCGGAGTTTGTTTATTTATCTTCATGCCTTTCTAAGTATTTGTAAATCACGATAGCTGAGTGGTTGGGTGATCGAACTCGTGTGAAAAGACCCAAGTTCAATCTCAAGGTGGCGGGATAGCACCAATGGGTTTTTCATAAACCTGTGTGGGCATCGAGTATCGCTGGCTAGGACGTAAAGATAACGACTGGCTCAATGCCTATCACGTTACCCCAAAAAATATCTTCTATGGAAATGGGTCGAATGAACTAATTGTTCAGATTTGTTCACTCCTGTATTGGGAATGGCGTGAAAATATTCATTCATGCTTTCCAATACTAAGATAGGTCCCAACACTAAATTATGGCGGAAAGAATCCTTTGATCCACCTTCATCAAAGCCTGGATGAAAAGTAAGAAAGGATATCGCTTCATTACGTTTTGGGTGAACGTAATAATATACAAATATCTATCGACAAATGGCGGATAAACATTTTGAAATTATTTTCTGAATCAAAATAAAGCAGATCGGTGCTCTGAAAGCTAGTCACTGTTATTATACTACTGCTAAAAAGCTAAACCTGATATCCAAACAAAATATTTTCTATATTTACATTCTATAATGGCGACACATCACATACATCTATAATAAAGATAGCTGAGTGGTTGGTGTGATCGGAATGAAAGTCAAGAGACACGAGTTTGGATCCCCAGTGCGCCTCGTAACTAGGGCTTTTTCAAAAAAAATTATGTACGATTTATATCGTTGACTAGCACATAAAGAGGCTCACCATCTGTCACCTTGTCCCAAAAATGTCTCCTGTGGAAGGTAGGTCGAAAGGACTTAATTGTTTAGACCTCGGTCTACCCTGTATTGGGAATGGCGTGAAAATATTCATTCATGCTTTCCCAATACTAAGATAGGTCCCAACACTAAATTATGGCGGAAAGAATCCTTTGATCCACCTTTCACTAAAGCCTGGATGAAAAGTGGGTTGTAAGGATATTTGCCTATTACGTTTTGGGTGAACGTAATAATATACAAATATCTATCGACAAATGGCGGATAAACATTTCGAAATTATTTGAAATCAAAATAAAGCAGATCGGTGCTCTGAAAGCTAGTTTACCGTTATACTACTGCTAAAAAGCTAAACCTGATATCCAAACAAAAATACTTTCTTATACGCATACATTCATAATGGCGATACATCACATACATCTATAATAAAGATAGCCGAGTGGTTATGTGATCGGAATTGAGTCAAGAGACACGAGTTTGATCCCTAGGTGCAAGGCTCGTAACTAGGGCTTTTTCAAAAATTATGTACGATTTATATCGTTGACTAGCACATAAAGAGGCTCACCATCTGTCACCTTGTCCCAAAAATGTCTCCTGTGGAAGGTAGGTCGAAAGGACTTAATTGTCTAGATTTGTCTACTCCTGTATTGGGAATGGCGTGAAAATATTCATTCATGCTTTCCCAATACTAAGATAGGTCCCAACACTAAATTATGGCGGGAAAGAATCCTTTTGATCCACCTTTCACTAAAGCCTGGATGAAAAGTGGGTTAAAAGGGATATTTGCCTATTACGTTTTGGGTGAACGTAATAATATACAAATATCTATCGACAAATGGCGGGATAAACATTTCGAAATTATTTGAAATCAAAATAAAGCAGATCGGTGCTCTGAAAGCTAGTTTACCGTTATACTACTGCTAAAAAAGCTAAACCTGATATCCAAACAAAAATACTTTCTTATACGCATACATTCATAATGGCGATACATCACATACATCTATAATAAAGATAGCCGAGTGGTTATGTGATCGGAATTCGAGTCAAGAGACACGAGTTTGATCCCTAGGTGCAAGGCTCGTAACTAGGGCTTTTTCAAAAATTATGTACGATTTATATCGTTGACTAGCACATAAAGAGGCTCACCATCTGTCACCTTGTCCCAAAAATGTCTCCTGTGGAAGGTAGGTCGAAAGGACTTAATTGTCTACACTAGACCTCTGTCTACCCCTGTATTGGGAATTGCATATATTTTTTTGGTTAATGTGACAGCTGGTGAGCCCGTCGTCGTCTTTATGTCCAAGCTAACTATTTAATTCGTACATAAGTTTTGAACAACCCATTGGTACGGGCCTGCCATCTGGGATCGAACTCGGGTCACTTGAGTCGAAATTCCGACCACCCATCAACTCGGCTATCGTGACTATTTATTTGTCTATTTCTAATGTATTCGTGTGTACACATGCCATTGACAAAAAGTGGATACCTACGAAGTTTCTTTCGCCTTTTTCTTTCCGCCAGTAGACCAATATTACGAAATGGTGGTAGATTAAAAATACAATCGATAGATGTTATGTTACATGCTACTTATATCGATGAAAAAATCATATAAAAGTTCATTGCACAAAGGCTTTTCTGCAATCGCCACGCTTGGCAAGCGGCTTGACGATCGCAGTAACAGATACATTGTCCAATAGATGCTGCTGCTCGTTACCGAATTTCGACATATTATTTATGGAGGTGGATATACCGCCTTCTCAGTATAGTCAATGATATATTGTGAGCCTACGGGAAGAGGGGGAGCAATACAGTATCACCAATCCGCTCGCCAAGTGAAGTGATTAAGGCAAGCGTTCCTTTTGAGGAGAGGCCTATGTTCTACAGTAAACTGTGGGACACAAGTCTCCCGTACGTAAAGTATTGGCAGTTATGATGTGAGGGAGATAAATCAAATATAAAAATGATTAAGCTGCCTTTTGGTATTAAACGACGTAACTAGCACAACGATGTTAAATGAAAGATTTTCGGATTTTATCTCGTTTTTTATTAGTAATCCCTTCGTGACCACTGATATTCGTGACACTGTAAAGCATCTGAAACGTCGGGATATAAAATAAAATTATTAGAAAGTAATAAAAACCCGATAAAATCTGAAAACATGTGTACAGTTTCATACATAATAGCCCTGTTTAAATTAATGTTAATCTTCAGTCGTGTTTTTACCAATTTAAGAGTCCAATATCAAATCTAGAAGGTTACGATAGCTGGTTTTGTGGTCGGAATTTCGAGTCGAGAGACACGAGTTCGATCCCCAGGTGGTAGGCTCGTACCAATGGGTTTTACAAAACTTATGTACGATTTATATCGTTGACTAGCACATAAAGAGGCTCACCATCTGTCACCTTGTCCCAAAAAATGTCTCCTGTGGAAGGTAGGTCGAAAGGACTTAATTGTTTAGACCTCGGTCTACCCTGTATTGGGAATTGCATATATTTTTTGGTTAATGTGACAGCTGGTGAGCCCGTCGTCGTCTTTATGTCCAAGCCAGTTATAAATCGTACATAAGTTTTTGAACAACCCATTGGTACGGGCCTGCCATCTGGGATCGAACTCGGGTCACTTGAGTCGAAATTCCGACCACACTACCACTCGGCTATAGTGACTTTTTTAATTCATTTAAACATATCAATTTCATATTAATATTATTCTAAAGTAGAATTTTCCCAGTTAAATATCACAAGGCAGTTACTCAACTAGTACATTTAACTACAGCAGACAAAGAATTTGTTCATACACAGCTAATTTGCCGTAGATTTGATTACCAGATAGTCGGATTTACGAACATGGACGCGGCCAGCGCGGATGCTAATTGCTCAGTAAATTTTGTGCCGCGGTATTACAAATTTTAGATAATGTGCACTGTTAAATAGAAGTAAGAGGATTTAGTACAGTTTCATACATAATAGCCCTGTTTAAATTAATGTTCAGTCGTCTTCAGTCAACTTCAGTCGTGTTTTACCAATTTAAGAATCCAATATCAAATCTAGAAGGTTACGATAGCTGGTTTTGTGGTCGGAATTTCGAGTCGAGAGACACGAGTTCGATCCCCAGGTGGTAGGCTCGTACCAATGGGTTTTACAAAACTTATGTACGAATTAAATCGTTTGTTTGGACATAAAGACGGCGACGGTTGTTGACTGTCATGTTCTCTTAAAATATCTTCGGTGAAAGATGGGTCGAAGGGACTTCATTGTGTAGACTAGACCTCTGTCTACCCTGTATTTAAAACAGCGTGAAGATATTATATTATATTATATTATATTATATTATATTATATTATATTATAAAATATCACGCCTTTTCCAAGACAGGGGTAGACAGGTCTAGTCTAGACATTTAAGTCCCCTCGACCCACCTTCCACCGAAGATATTTTCGGGACAACGTGACAGGTGGTAAGCCTGTCGCCGCCTTTATGTCCAAGCCAGTTATAAATCGTACATAAGTTATGAAAAAGCCCATTGTGCGAACCTTCCATCTAGGGGTTGCCGCAGGGTCTCTTGACTCTCTCCTCGATCGCCAAACCACTTAACTATCATGAATAATTAAATTAATTATAAATTAAAAAAATAACCGTACAATTTGTGAGCGACGAGCGACATTTCTGCACGCAGGTGTCAAGTCAAAACCCAACGCGGTAATTAATTGCGGCGATAAATTCAGCAGGCGCTCGTAGTGGCACGATGGAACGCCCCGTTTGTCTCCAATTTCCGGATTGCCGCTACCGCAGTGGTTCGCACCTTCAACAGAAACTGACTAATTAATTTAAATATAACAAATGTTGGTATTTTGTAGCGATTGAACCAAAGAAGTCCATAACTACATGTTACAAATAAACTCTGGTATAATATGGTCGAAGGACCTAGATAGTCAGAGATTTAACTGTCAGTAGTTTGAATGGTTAACCACCCAGATACAAGAATTGCAGCTCAGTGCAGTTGGAGTGGTTAACAGGAATATTAGTAATGTTAAGGCAATGTTAGTATTCTTTTAAAAATAAAAAAAAGTATCTAGAGGCCTCTAGATCTTTGACTACTTAGGTTGGGAATATAGCCGTTTTTAGTTTTGATAAGCCGATATCACCTTATATGTATATTGATAAGCCGATATCACCTTATATGTATATTGATAAGCCGATATCACCTTATATGTATATTGATAAGCCGATATCACCTTATATGTATATTGATAAGCCGATATCACCTTATATGTATATTGATAAGCCGATATCACCTTATATGTATATTGATAAGCCGATATCACCTTATATGTATATTGATAAGCCGATATCACCTTATATGTATATTGATAAGCCGATATCACCTTATATGTATATTGATAAGCCGATATCACCTTATATGTATATTGATAAGCCGATATCACCTTATATGTATATTGATAAGCCGATATCACCTTATATGTATATTGATAAGCCGATATCACCTTATATGTATATTGATAAGCCGATATCACCTTATATGTATATTGATAAGCCGATATCACCTTATATGTATATTGATAAGCCGATATCACCTTATATGTATATTGATAAGCCGATATCACCTTATATGTATATTGATAAGCCGATATCACCTTATATGTATATTGATAAGCCGATATCACCTTATATGTATATTGATAAGCCGATATCACCTTATATGTATATTGATAAGCCGATATCACCTTATATGTATATTGATAAGCCGATATCACCTTATATGTATATTGATAAGCCGATATCACCTTATATGTATATTGATAAGCCGATATCACCTTATATGTATATTGATAAGCCGATATCACCTTATATGTATATTGATAAGCCGATATCACCTTATATGTATATTGATAAGCCGATATCAACACGGCTAACTTAATATCCTAATACACAAACATTCATATTAATTGTATTCTAAAGTAGAATTTTACCAGTTCAATATCACAAGACAGTAACTCAACGAATACATTTAACTACAGTAGACAACGAATTTGTTCATACACAGCTAATTTGCCGTAGATTTGATTACCAGATAGTCGGATTTACGGACATGGACACGGCCAGCGCGGATGCTAATTGCCCAGTAAATTTTGTGTCGCGGTATTACAAATTTTAGATAATGTGCGCTGTTAAATAGAAGTAAGAGGATACAGTACAGTTTCATACATAATAGCCCTGTTTAAATTAATGTTAATCTTCAGTCGTGTTTTTACCAATTTAAGAGTCCAATATCAAATCTAGAAGGTTACGATAGCTGGTTTTGTGGTCGGAATTTCGAGTCGAGAGACACGAGTTCGATCCCCAGGTGGTAGGCTCGTACCAATGGGTTTTACAAAAACTTATGTACGAATTAAATCGTTTGTTTGGACATAAAGACGGCGACGGTTGTTGACTGTCATGTTCTCTTAAAAATATCTTCGGTGAAAGATGGGTCGAAGGACTTCATTGTGTAGACTAGACCTCTGTCTAATTTCTGTTTTCGGAATGGCGTGAAGATATTATATTATATTATATTATATTATATTATATTATATTATATTATATTATATTATATTATATTATATTATATTATATTATATTATAAAATATCACGCCTTTTCCAAGACAGGGTAGACAGAGGTCTAGTCCACAAAATTAAGTCTCTTTGACCCACCTTCCACCGAAGATATTTTCGGGACAACGTGACAGGTGGTGAACCTGTCGCCGTCTTTATGTCCAAGCCAACGATATAATTCGTACATAAGTTATGAAAAAGCCCATTGTGCGAACCTTCCATCTAGGGGTTGCCGCGGGGTCTCTTGACTCTCTCCTCGATCGCCAAACCACTTAACTATCATGAATAATTAAATAAATGAGAAATTAAAAAAAACAAACGTACAATTTGTAAGCGACGAGCGACAAGTCACAACCCGACGCGGTAATTAATTGCGACGAAAAGTTCAGCAGGCGCTCGTAGTGGCAATGATCGAACGCCCCGTTTGTCTCCGGGTCTGGACTTCCGCTGCAGTGGACTGCTTCCTTCATGAGGAACTAATTTATTGAAATATAACAAATGTTGGCATTTTCTTTTGATTGAACCAAAAAAGTACATATCACTACATACATGTACTGGTCTCAAATAAACTCTGGTATGATGTGTTCGTAGGACCTAGGTGGGTCAGAGATGTAACCGTCAATAGCCTAACGGTTAACCACTCCAGATACAAGAATTGCAGCTTAGTGCTGTTGCAGTAGTTAACAGATATACTAGTAATGTTAGGCCTAGTATTCTTTAAAAAAAAGATCTAGAGGCTTCTAAACCATTGACTACCTAGCTTGGGAATATAACAGTTTTTAGTTTTGGTAAAATAGATATACTTCGTAAAAGCTTAACTTCAGCCAAATAAATTACTATACAATTGAAAAAAAAAAAAAACAAAAACGCTTTATTTCGCAACGGATTAAATATGTAAAAAATCTTATTGAATAATTTGCATAATTTATCTTCAGCAAAATAAATTACTGAATTACTAACTAAAAAGTATTTTTCTCTTCAATAAAACTAATGATATAATAAATTATCTGGAAGAGGTGAATAACGAGGAAAAATTATATGGAAATAATTTGAGGCTCATGTATGGGTGTATATGTCACTCAAATTATTTTAAATTATTATCAACAACGCATCTGTAACCTTCTTTCAAATGAAAACAGTTTCAAAATTCCGATATTTACATGTTAATAAAAAAATTTATCCACGCAATTCCCTATACAGGGGTAGACAGAAATCTAGTCTAGTCGATTAAGTCCCGTCGACCCACCTTCCACCGAAGATATTTACGGGACAACGTGACAGGTGCTGAGCCCGTCGCCGTCTTTATGTCAAAGCCAACGATATAATTCGTAAATAAGTTTTTGAAAAACTCATTAGTACGAGTCTATCAACAGGGGATCGAACTCGGGTCTCTTGACTCGAAATTCCGACCACCCGGCAACTCGGCTATCGTGACTTACGTGAAGAGTTAGGGCGACTGTTTTGTAAGTATGTACAACCACAATGGGTAGCAGGTCACGTATTTATTTCGGATGCTTATATCAAGAACGGAAGCAGCTCCGCCGATGATTTCGCTGTGGTTCGCTTATTAGGTCGAAACAAAACGTGCGCTGTATTTTTTTGTTCAATTTTATAAAGCAATTTTTAATTACATTTTCTTGGCTATGAAATGTAAATGCGATCCAACCAAAATCATGAAATGTAAAAAATCCTCATAACTTCCACCGCAATTTTTTTAAGTTTATCATTTCACGAGACAAGTAACAGAGACCACATTAAATAAAAATAACTTTAAAGGCATTGCAAAGGTTCATATATCATGTAAGAACGTTGGTCCAAATGTATTTGGAGAATATCCAAGCAGTCAGTATTCTTCCAAACGCTTAGTTGAAATATAGTTTTATCATATGATTTTGAAGCATTGCTTTACTAACAGTGTAAAATAAAAAACACTAAGTCATAATGACAGATGCCATGTATGCTACGTGTAACGATGAATAAATATAAAAGTTCAATGTAGGGTTACAGCGTTCGTAAGGAAGGCTTTTCTATAATCGCCATGCTTGGCAAGCGGTTGACGATCGCAGTAACAGATACATTATACTACAGACGCTGCTGCCCGTCACCGGTCTGCTGAATTTTGACCTAGTATTTATCGTGATGGTTATCCCGCCACCTATCGGTAGTAAATGACGCAGTATGACTACGGGAAGAAAAGGAGTAGTATAGCATCGTTGATCTACTTGCTAAATGTGGCGATAATGGTAAAGGCAATGATGGCCTCTTGCGGGAAGTGCCTATGTTCCCTATACCGTGTAGTATTAGTGTAAGAATAACACCATACCCCTCTCTCACCCCGTGGGTGTCGTAAGAGGTGACTAAGGGCCTTGATGATGCAATTGCTATGGGGATAAAACAAATATAAAAATATATCTCATACTCGTTTAGTTGCAAAATGGTATAACTAACTCAACGATGTTTTACATTCAGAGAGGGAGGGAATAAAACGCGATAAAATCGGAAAATCCGTTAATTGTGTAGTGTTCGCATAAATACAAGAAATCATCAACTCAACGATGTTTTACCTATAAATAGAGAATATGTAACGTGATATGGGCCACATCAATACTAAAACTTTGTAAGCCTAGATAAGCTTAGTAAGTTCAAAACTAAGTAACATTTAAGTCAGCCTGTATTTATAGCACAGATTAAACTAAACCGGAGTCGCATTCCGCAAGTCGATGGTTCAAACGCAACTTATGAGACTACTTATTATTAAGTTTAGCAGGTCCTCAACTATTAGGTTAAAATTTAACTCAAATTATTTTAAATTGTTATCAACAACGCATCTGTAACCGTCTTTCAAACGAAAACAGTTTCAAAATTCCGATATTTACATGTTAATAAAAAAAATTTATCCACGCAATTCCCTATACAGGGGTAGACAGAAATCTAGTCTAGTCGATTAAGTCCCGTCGACCCACCTTCCACCGAAGTATTTTCGGGACAACGTGACAGGTGGTGAACCCGTCGCCGTCTTTATGTCCAAGCCAACGATATAATTCGTACATAAGTTTTTGAAAATCCCATTGGTACAAGCCCATCAACTGGGGATCGAACTCGGGTCTCTTGACTCGAAATTCCACCACCCTACCACTGGCTATCGTGACTTACGTGAAGAGTAAGGGCGACTGTTTTGTAAGTATGTACCACCACAATGGATTTCAGGTCACGTTCAATTTATTACGGATGCTCATTTCAAAAGCGAAGCGCTTTTTAAATTGATTGCTTCATTAGAACCGAAACGGGTCCGCCTATGATTTCGCTGTGTTTCTCTTATTAGGTCAAACAAAACGAGCACTGTATTTTTTTTGTTCAACTTTATAAAGCAATTTTTAATTAAGTTTTCTCGGTTATGACATGTTATATTCGATATTACACATTGTGGTGGTCGTACGTCGAAATTATTGATACAAGAATATCTTAACGCCATTCCCAATATTGGAGTAGGTCTAGAAAATTAAGTCCTTTGGATCGGCCTTACACCGAAGACATTTTTTGGATAACGTGACAGGTGGTGAGTATGTCGCCCTCTTTATGTCCATAAGTATGATATAAATCATACATATGGGGAACGTACTAGAGGATCAGACTCGTGCCTCTTGACTACCTTTATAAGTATTATTGCTAAATTAATAAAAAAAAATCAAGCCTTCAACAAGTGCCTGTGCACCGAGGTGCACACTTCTCGCAGTGACTATCCGTATCAAAGCCAACAATATAAATGGTACATAAGTTTTGAAAAACCGCATTAGTACGAGCCTACATCCTGGGGATAAAACTCGGATTTCTTGATTCGAATTTCGATCATACTGTCACTCGGTATTCACTTACTCTCCGAAGAACCTTACCCGACATATAACATAATAATATTATTATACGTTAACATTTTCTTTAATTTTATCAATCAAATTAAACCGGTTTCATCCTAGTAGTAGTTGATAAATTATTTCAAGTTTTCTTAAAGTCCAATTACTTTCTCCACCGAGTTATAAGTGTCGTTTCAAATGACTTATTTGCATTCTATCGTCGGTGCACGGATTCATGGCTGGAATTTATAGCTGCACTTAATTACCTATGTCAAAGCGCGCTGCTTGCAACTGTTTTTGTCTTACTGGCGCTTGATTTGATAATTTTCGTGATTCTCTGAAGGATGTAACTTTTATCTCTTTGTAACATATAATATGGAGACTTCTCTGTCTAATAAAAAACAGACAGATTTATATGCTTGGTCCACTAGCACGAAAACTACAATATAACAATATGAGTTGAAGAGTAAAAATAGTAATAGTAAAAATAACCTGCATTCTTGACTGATTATCGATCCTTGAGATCAATTTTTGGACCTTCTGTGCCTTTATTCTAGTTCCAAATATTGATACCAGTCTATCAATACTCCAGTTTTGATGGACTGTAAAGAAGAAGAAGGACTACTAGGTCACCTAACAACAGTATATATAACTGTTGTGCGTCAATTTGAAAGTTACAGAAAGTCAAGCAAATTAACTGCAACTTTCCATCAGTATTCACGACTGACTGCAGAAGTTTAAAATTAATTATTTGATGCAAACGTTTTACAGAAATCCCAAATAAAATTAACGTCCAAGCAATCTATTTTAGAAATTGAAATTAGATTCAAAGTGCATTAACTGCATTTGGTTCACGGCCAGTTTTACAGAAAACGTGTGAAAACCGGTTGGAGGCGTGATCTGCATGTGAAATAAACGACGATATGTTTACTACATATAAATAAAAATAAATATCTTCACGCAATTCCCAAAACAGGGGTAGACAAAGGTCAAGTCTAAACTATTAAGTCCCTTTGACCCACCTTCCACCGAAGATATTTTTGGGATAACTTGAGGCCGTCGCCGTCTTTATATCTAAGCGAACGATATAATTCGTACATAAATTTTTGAAAAACCCATTGGTACGAGGATGCCACTTGGGGATCGAACGAAACCATTTAAAAAAGTGTTTTATGTTCCCCTCCGGGAATCAAACCATCGAGTTCGTCACGTAACCATTTGATATAACAACATAATATTTTATGGCATAGAAAACTTTTATCATATTCCAGAAAGAAGTCACGATAGCCGAGTTGTTAGGTGGTCGGAATTTCGAGTCGAGAGACCCGAGTTCGATCCCCAGATGGCAGTACCAATGACTTTTTCAAAAACTTACGTACGAATTTCATCGTTGGCTTGGACATAAAGACGGCGACGGGTTCACCACCTGTCATGTTGTCCCGGTGTAAAATATCTTCGGTGGAAGGTAGGCCAAAGGGACTTAATTGTCTAGACTTGACCTTAGTCTACCCCTGTATTGGGAATTGCGTGAAGATATTTATATAATTTGTTTTATTTTATAACACATACGTTTTAAAACATATGAAATAACTTAAAATAATATTACTGCTAATTGTTGGGGCTTGGTCATACGTCTCTGCTCTATGCAAAACAAACTTAGCGATAACGTAATGCATTGATCAACAACACGGACCACGCAAAACACACTCGTGCATTTGGTTTAACTAACCGATATATTAACAGATTGCCAAACAGAACCTAATGAGATCTGTGTTAGTGATTGTCGCGTTTAACTTTTGAGCCGTGGTGTTAGGTTTTAGTGGGCACAGGAATAGCGGAGTTTGTTTATTTATCTTCATGCCTTTCTAAGTATTTGTAAATCACGATAGCCGAGTGGTTGGGTGATCGGAACTCGTGTGAAAAGACCCAAGTTCAATCTCAAGGTGGCGGGATAGCACCAATGGGTTTTTTCATAAACCTATGTAAGATTTATATCGTTGGCTAGGACGTAAAGATAACGACTGGCTCAATGCCTATCACGTTACCCCAAAAATATCTTCTATGGAAAATGGGTCGAATGAACTAATTGTCTAGATTTGTCTACTCCTGTATTGGGAATGGCGTGAAAATATTCATTCATGCTTTCCCAATACTAAGATAGGTCCCAACACTAAATTATGGCGGGAAAGAATCCTTTTGATCCACCTTTCACTAAAGCCTGGATGAAAAGTGGGTTAAAAGGGATATTTGCCTATTACGTTTTGGGTGAACGTAATAATATACAAATATCTATCGACAAATGGCGGGATAAACATTTCGAAATTATTTGAAATCAAAATAAAGCAGATCGGTGCTCTGAAAGCTAGTTTACCGTTATACTACTGCTAAAAAAGCTAAACCTGATATCCAAACAAAAATACTTTCTTATACGCATACATTCATAATGGCGATACATCACATACATCTATAATAAAGATAGCCGAGTGGTTATGTGATCGGAATTCGAGTCAAGAGACACGAGTTTGATCCCTAGGTGCAAGGCTCGTAACTAGGGCTTTTTCAAAAAATTATGTACGATTTATATCGTTGACTAGCACATAAAGAGGCTCACCATCTGTCACCTTGTCCCAAAAAATGTCTCCTGTGGAAGGTAGGTCGAAAGGACTTAATTGTTTAGACCTCGGTCTACCCCTGTATTTAAAACAGCGTGAAGATATTTTTATTTACATAACGGTCTGTAAGATTCCACTGTTGTACATAACCCTCTCCCGTGGGAGGGTTTGCTATAATCGCCACGGTAAGTAAGCGATCACAATACCAGTAACTTTTGTATCTTATACGCTGCTGTCAATCACCAGTCTACTTATTTAGGTCTGGTATTATTTCGATGGTTATCCAGTCATCTGTCGGTAGCCATTAATATTTTTAAGGCATTTCTCTTAGCTGCCTGTTACCTACGAGAAGAATGGGAGTGGCATATGCCACATAAGCCGATATCACCACGGCTAACTTAAACAATAATAAATTAATTATAAATAAATAAATATCTTCACGCGATTCCCAATACAGGGGTAGACAGAGGTCAAGTCTAGACAATTAAGTCCGTTTGACCCACCTTCCACCGAAGATATTTTCGGGACAACGTGGCAGGTGGTAAGCCTGTCGCCGCCTTTATGTCCAAGCCAACGATGAAATTCGTACATAAGTTTTTGAAAAACTCATTGGTACTGCCACCTGGGGATCGAACTCGTGTCTCTCGACTCGAAATTCCGACCACCCATCAACTCGGCTATCGTGACCTAATAAATTAATTAATAAATAAATATCTTGTCACGTTGTTCCGTAAATTTCTTCGGTGGACGGTGGGTCGAAGGGACTTAATTGTCTACACTAGACCTCTGTCTACCCCTGTATTGGGAATTGCATATATTTTTTTTTGGTTAATGTGACAGCTGGTGAGCCCGTCGTCGTCTTTATGTCCAAGCTAACTATTTAATTCGTACATAAGTTTTTGAACAACCCATTGGTACGGGCCTGCCATCTGGGGATCGAACTCGGGTCACTTGAGTCGAAATTCCGACCACACTACCACTCGGCTATAGTGACTTTTTTTAATTCATTTAAACATATCAATTTCATATTAATAGTATTCTAAAGCAGAATTATCCCAGTTAAATATTACAAGGCAGTTACTCAACTAGTACATTTAACTACAGCAGACAAAGAGTTTGTTTATACACAGCTAATTTGCCATAGATTTGATTACCAGATAGTCGGATTTACGGACATGGACACGGCCAGCGCGGATGCTAATTGCCCAGTAAATTTTGTGTCGCGGTATTACAAATTTTAGATAATGTGCGCTGTTAAATAGAAGTAAGAGGATACAGTACAGTTTCATACATAATAGCCCTGTTTAAATTAATGTTAATCTTCAGTCGTGTTTTACCAATTTAAGAATCCAATATCAAATCTAGAAGGTTACGATAGCTGGTTTTGTGGTCGGAATTTCGAGTCGAGAGACACGAGTTCGATCCCCAGGTGGTAGGCTCGTACCAATGGGTTTTACAAAAACTTATGTACGAATTAAATCGTTTGCTTGGACATAAAGACGGCGACGGTTGTTGAATGTCATGTTCTCTTAAAAATATCTTCGGTGGAAGATGGGTCGAAGGGACTTCATTGTGTAGACTAGACCTCTGTCTACCCCTGTATTCGGAATGGCGTGAAGATATTATATTATATTATATTATATTATAAAAATATCAAAAATTCACGATAGCTGAGTGGTTAGGTGAAAAAAGCCAACAGACCCGTGTTCGATCCTCAGTTGGTACCCCACCAACCATCTAGGCTATCGTGACTATTTATTTGTCTATTTCTAATGTATTCGTGTGTACATGCCATTGACAAAAAAAGTGGATACCTACGAAGTTTCTTTCGCCTTTTTCTTTTCCGCCAGTAGACCAATATTACGAAATGGTGGTAGATTAAAAAATACAATCGATAGATGTTATGTTACATGCTACTTATATCGATGAAAAAATCATATAAAAGTTCATTGCACAAAGGCTTTTCTGCAATCGCCACGCTTGGCAAGCGGCTTGACGATCGCAGTAACAGATACATTGTCCAATAGATGCTGCTGCTCGTTACCGAATTTCGACATATTATTTATGGAGGTGGATATACCGCCTTCTCAGTATAGTCAATGATATATTGTGAGCCTACGGGAAGAGGGGGAGCAATACAGTATCACCAATCCGCTCGCCAAGTGAAGTGATTAAGGCAAGCGTTCCTTTACGGGAGAGGCCTATGTTCTACAGTAAACTGTGGGACACAAGTCTCCCGTACGTAAAGTATTGGCAGTTATGATGTGAGGGAGATAAATCAAATATAAAAATGATTAAGCTGCCTTTTGGTATTAAACGACGTAACTAGCACAACGATGTTAAATGAAAGATTTTCGGATTTTATCTCGTTTTTTATTAGTAATCCCTTCGTGACCACTGATATTCGTGACACTGTAAAGCATCTGAAACGTCGGGATATAAAATAAAATTATGAGAAAGTAATAAAAAACCCGATAAAATCTGAAAACATGTGTAGTGTTTGCGTAAATACAAGAAATCATTAACTCAACGATGTTTTACCTATATAGAGAGAATATGTAATGTGAAATGGGCCACATCAATACCAAAACTTTGTAAGCCTAGATGAGCTTAGTAAGTTCAAAACTAAATAACGTTTAAGTCAGCCTGTATTTATGGCACAGATTATACTAAACCGGAGCCACATTCCGCAAGTCGATAGTTCAAACGCAACTTATTAGACTACTCATAAAGTTTAGCAGGTCGTCAAGTCTTTTGTAAAATACTTTTTTATCTTTATGCACTTTCCAAGGCTGCGGTTTTAAGAAGTTTTTATAATTTAGTAATTAGTTTGATGCCGTTTATATCTGTGAAGCGCATAATATACAGTTAAAGTTATACTCATTAAATAAGCTGAATTTGAAAACTGGGGTAGACAGGCTCTACACAATTAAGTCCCTTCTACCCACCACCTTTCTTTGAAGACATTTTTTGAGACAACGTGACAGGCTAACCTGTTGCCGTCTTTATGTCCAAGCCAGTTATAAATCGTTCATAAGTTACGAAAAAAGCCCATTGTGCGAACCTTCCATCTAGGGGTTGCCGCGGGGTCTCTTGACTCTCTCCTCGATCGCCAAACCACTTAACTATCATGAATAATTAAATTAATTATAAATTAAAAAAATAACCGTACAATTTGTGAGCGACGAGCGACATTTCTGCACGCAGGTGTCAAGTCAAAACCCAACGCGGTAATTAATTGCGGCGATAAATTCAGCAGGCGCTCGTAGTGGCAATGATGGAACGCCCCGTTTGTCTCCGGGCCTGGATTGCCGCTGCAGTGGACTACTGCCTTCAACAGAAACTGACTAATTAATTTAAATATAACAAATGTTGGTATTTTGTAGCGATTGAACCAAAGAAGTCCATATAACTACATGTTACAAATAAACTCTGGTATAATATGGTCGAAGGACCTAGATAGTCAGAGATTTAACCGTCAGTAGCCTAATGGTTAACCACTCCAGATACAAGAATTGCAGCTCAGTGCAGTTGGAGTGGTTAACAGGAATATTAGTAATGTTAAGGCAATGTTAGTATTCTTTTAAAAAATAAAAAAAGTATCTAGAGGCCTCTAGATCTTTGACTACTTAGGTTGGGAATATAGCCGTTTTTAGTTTTGGTAAAATAGCCATAGTTCGTAAAAGCTTAACTTCAGCCAAATCAATTACTATACAATTGATATAAAAATCAAAGACACTTTATTTCGCAACAGATTAAATATTTAAAAATCCAAATTAAATAATTTATCTTCAGCAAAATAAAATTTTTCACTTCAATTAAACTAATGCTTATAATTAATTATTTGGAAAGAGGTGTAAAACGAGGAGAAATTACATGGAAATAATTTGAGGATAATATATGGGTCTATATGTCCGTCAAGATATTTTAAATTATTATCAAAAACGCATCTGTAACCTTCTTTCAAATGAAAACAGTTTCGATATTCCGATATTTACTTGTAAATAAATATCTTCACGCAATTCCCTATACAGGGGTAGACAGAAGTCTAGTCTAGACATTTAAGTCCCCTCGACCCACCTTCCACCGAAGATATTTTCGGGACAACGTGACAGGTGGTAAGCCCGTCGCCGACTTTTTGTCCAAGCCAACGATATTATTCGTACATAAGTTTTTGAAAAACGGATTGGTACGAGCCTGCCATCTGGGAATGGAACTGGGGTCACTCGACTCGAAAGTCTAACCCCCAACCACATGGCTATCGTGACTTCAACAAGTAACAGAGACCACATTAAATAAAAAATAACTTTAAAGGCATTGCAAAGGTTCATATATCATGTAAGAACGTTGGTCCAAATGTATTTGGAGAATATCCAAGCAGTCAGTATTCTTCCAAACGCGTAGTTGAAATATAGTTTTATCACATGATTTTGAAGCATTGCTTTACTAACAGTGTAAAAATAAAAAACACTAAGTCATAATAATAAACGCCTGTAAAAATTAACTGCGTGACAAAAGTCTCTCCTATTTGGAATTTTTGTAATAATCGCCACGCTTGAGAAGGCTGTCTCTACGTAGACGGGAAAGAAGAAAGCCCAACACATTCCCTTACATGTACTAAGGTTACCGTTCACGTAAACTCGATACCTACTAACACTTCACGCAATTCCCAATACAGGGGTAGACAGAGGTCTAGTCTAGACAATTAGGTCCCTTCGGCCCACCTTCCACCGAAGATATTTTCGGGACAACGTGACAGGTGGTGAGCCCATCGCCGTCTTTATGTCCAAGCCAACGATATAATTCGTACATAAGTTTTTGAAAAACGCATTGGTACGAGCCTGCCATCTGGGGATGGAACTCGGGTCACTCGAGTCGAAAGTCCAACCCCCCAGCCACTCGGCTGTCGTGACTTTTTTTACCTACAACACGTAGTACATTTTTCGTTAATATACGAAAAACATGTGTTAGGGCAAAGTGCGTTTACTATAGCTCAAGTTTGTGTGAATGTGAGTTATTCGGTGAAAACACATTGCGGCGCTTGAACGCAAAACCTATTGATTTAAAAAACAAAGCCGGACGAGCCTACATCATGGGGATCGAACTCTGGTCTCTATACTGGAATTCCGATCACCCAACCGCTGGAAACTCACCGATGAATCGCGATCTTACCGACTTATAACATAAAAATATTATTTTACGTTAACATTTTCTTAAAATTTATCAGTCAAAATAAACCGGTCTCATCCAAACAGTTGTTTGTAAATTATTTCAAGTTCTTTTAAAGTCCATTTACTTTCTCCACTGAGTTATAAGTGTCGTTTCAAATGACTTAGTATTCTCCAACGTTCAAGACAAATGTTGCATTCTATCATCGGTGCACGGATTCATGGCTGGAATTTATAGCTTCACTTAATTACCTATGCCAAAGCGCGCTGCTTCCAAATGTTTTGTCCTACTGGCGCTTGATTTGATAATTTTCGTGATTCTCTGAAGATCACGATAGCCGAGTGGTTGGGTGGTCGGAATTTCGAGTCAAGAGACCCGAGTTCGATCCCCCGGTGGCAGTACCAATGAGTTTTTCAAATTTTCAATACTCCAGTATTGATAGACTTCAAAGAAATAAAAGGACTACTAGGACACCTAACAATAGTATAATTGTTGTGCTTCAATTTGAAAGTTACAGAAAGTCAAGAAAATTAACTGCAACGTTCCATCAGTCTTCACGACTGACTACAGAAATTTAAAATTAATTATTTAATGCAAACGTTTTACAGAAATTCAAACTCAAAGTAACGTCCAAGCAATCTATTTTCGAAATTGAAATTAGATTCGAAGTGATAGTAGCATTTTTTTCTGTGCAAGTTTTACGGAAAACGTGTAAAAACCAGTTGGGGGCGTGAACTGCAAGTGGGATAAGCAACGATATGTTTGCTTCATAGCATAGGGTAAAGATTTGTTACTTGTTCATATATATTTTTTTAATACTAAAAGTCGCAATTTCCGAGTGATTTGGTGTTTGGAATTCGAGTCGAAAGACCCGAATTCGATCCCCAGGTGGTAGGTTCGTACTACTAAATTACTGAGTATACTACAAAAAAAAAATATTATCATTATTATAATAAGCTTACTTACATTTCTCTCAGGCCATGATTGTATCGCTAAAGAATTTGTCATGGATATCGTAAGAGGTTAAGAAAAAAGCATTGACTACACCAATGGCTACTAATATTTGGCGGTATAACCTACGCGAAATAGTACCAAATCCATGTGAGCATAGCAATGACGGGCAGCAACGTCTAAGATGCAATATGTCTGGTACTGCGATTGCCAATCCGCTTGCCGATTGACGATTATGGCAATCCCTTCCACGGGAGAGGCGTATGTTCGGCAGAGGACTATTACAGGACGTAATTTTCCTACGTTTTCTCGAATCTGAATGTTTGAAGTGCCTTTGTTCTTTCCAACTCCATAGCACAAGTTTTTTAGCTGCCCACTTTCAGATCAGTGCTATGTGTGTGATGTTTTTTCTATCTATGTATGTGTTTAAGGATTTATATTATAATTTTTTTTTATTCACTTATTTATTTATTTATTATTCTACCTGTCACTTTGCCAAAAAAAGTATCATCGGTCGAAGATGGATCTAATGGACTTAAATTGTCTAGACCTCTGTCTACCCCCGTATTGGGAATGGCGTGAAGATATTTATTGTTATTAAATTATTATTTATTAGCAATCTTAATAAAATACAAATGAAATCATCGTCGCTACCCAACGTAATCCATTTTCAGAATTTGCGTACGATTCACATTGCGGAGGGCTGTTATAGCCGCGAGCGATTAGATTCAGCCGAGTCAACATGTGCTGGTTGTTCCAGGTATCGAACCGGATTCAAATATTCGATTTACAGTCGGAAGCTGCATCGATGTTCAAATTGTCGCTCCCCTCGTTCTGAAATTGCACGAAAGCAATCAAAGTATTGAAGTATTGACGTGTAATTGACGTGTAAAGTGTAGGCCTCTCCTATAGGGAGGATTTGCCATAATCGCCTTGCTTGGCAAGCGAATTGGCGATCGCAGTACCAGACCAGACACGAATCAGAGGCTGCTACCTATCTTCGCTCTGATTATTTTGGTCTGATATTTTTAGACATTGTTATACCGCCAACTATCGTTTTTCATAAAGATATTCAAGGCTGTTTCCCTTGGCTCTTACGACATCTTCCGGTAGAAAGGAAGTGGTTGGGCACTCAAACTTATAAAATCGTTAGCGTAAATTTTGAATAACACTAATATGTATTACAACACAAAAAAATGTGACAGTTTGTAAACCTATGATAATAGCATAAGGGCGAAATTGGTCATGTATTTAATGTATAACAATTCAAATATTTAATAAGAAAACTTCATTTCACCACGAAATTCCACCCACAGACCACAATCGTGTGTATTCATGATATTTTTTTTTGTTTAATTTAGTAGCGGATATAAGATATTTTTCTTTTATTAGTAAATATTATGCTATAGATATAACAATTTAAAAAAGTTATTACAAAGAAAACGTTAAATATACTTTTTAATGGGTTCTTTTCAGCCTGTAATTATTTTTCTACTATATTTATTACTTACTTAATTACTTATCTTCACGCATAATCCCTGACGGGGTAGCCAGAGAGAACAGATCGCCAAGTGTCACGATCCCTACATACCTTTTTCGCTTCTTTCAGATTCATCATCTTCTTCATACATGCATGTCGAGGTATCCGAGTACTCTTGACCCTCCCCTCTTCGAGCAATTTACTCACATGGTCTTCGAAAGTTCGTCTCGGTCTACCTCGACCCCTTTTAATGTGAACTTTCGCGCTATATATTTTCTTCACCATTCGGTCTTCACTCATTCGCTCAACGAGCCCAAACCATCGAAGCACGCCCTTATCAAATTTTGTGACAAGGTCATCTTTCAAACGTGCCATATTGCAAACCTCGCTTTCGGTCGGCCATGGTAAGGCCGCACATTTTACGAAGAGATCGCATTTCCACTGCATTCAACCTGCTTTTATGCTTCTTCTGGCATACCCAGGTTTCGCTGCCATATAACAAAGTCGGTACCAACACTGCGTTATGTATTGCAAGGCGTGCACTTTTCACTACGCCTTGCCTTTTGATTAACGCAGTCAGGGCACCATTGACTTTGTTCCCGGCAGCGACACGCTTGTCCACATCTAACTATATTTCTTCAAACGAAATTAAAACAGTTACACTGTTATGGGGTTTACGTTATTTCAAAATAGCTGCATTATAACGCTTGCCTTGTTAATTTTTACGGTATTAATTATTGGTCGAACGCGTTTTGTATGAAGCAATTTATTTAAAATATTTTTGCCCCGTAATCGGGAAGGGTCGGATCGGAAACATATTGCGTCGTTTTGCAAAATATTACTTTGCTGATTTTGATCTCGATTTTCTTTATCAAAAAATAAATGGTTCTATTAGTCATATTAATTAAAGAACTTGGGCGAGTAGCTTCACTGGACATTAATATATGATTTAATATTTTTAATTAAATTTGTTTTTATTTTTTTTAAAAAAAACTTCATTAACAATTTGTATCTAAATGAACTAGCATTTATATGTAGCATTTACGACCCTGGCTTCACCGGCATAAACTAAAATAAGTGGCTTCGTAATTGAAGTAAAGATCAGCCTACATATCAATTTTAATACTTCTAGATCCGTAAATGGTCCATTAAATTTAAAAATTTACCCTCTTTCTACCCCTTTATAAAGGGAGTTTCCTAAAATCCATTCTTAGCTAACATAGCTGGTCTACGAATGTTGTACTTTTCACTATCTTATAAACTTTTCAGTACTTAAAGATCATTATTGAAAGAGGAAAAATAATGCCAAAAAAACAAATGAAAGAAAAAGAAAACGTAATGACCCCAAAATGAGAAGCTAAAATAATAAGTGATATCATAAAATACCTACATACATAGGGACAGCATTACATACATTTGTCCCAAAGTAAGTAGCTAAAGCGCTTGTGTACAGAACCTGAAACAACGAAGGCACCAAAAGCTTCACGACCCGAGACAGTAGAAAAAGTGGTTTTCTTCATTGACCCTCGGAGCTGACGACACCATGATAACCAGTGTGTACGCCACTCGTCCACGGAAATCATCAATTTATTTGATTTTCAATTTAAACGAATACGAGTATGTGCATTTCATAGTCACGCACACATAGCCGACGCGTGTGTATTATTTCAATTGTATCTTTCGATTTAGTACAAACGTTGAATATTCTTTTCAGTTTGAAAATGGAACGAGTCCCGTGGGCCGTCCGCGGGTCGTACAATGTCAGTGCTGTCGGCGAAGGATTGCCTCGTAACTCCGCCGAGGGATCGCATTTGTTTCATCTTTTATTGTTTTTTACTACTATTGTTTTAATTCGATTTATCAGTTCTCAATCGAATTCGAATAGCGATTTAAATACTAAAATATAGATGGTAGAAGGTAGGTCGAAAGGACTTTATTGTCTAGACCTCTGTCTACCCCTGTATTGCGTGACGAATCCCGGGCGTGAAGACACCATACCCAGTAACCATAAGCAGTAGGAGATAAATAACAGATACTTCGTAACTTAGACGCTGCTCATCACAGTACTGCACTGATTTGATCAGATTACTTTTAGAGAAATAGTACCTTTTTAGCAGCAAATGTTTTGATTGCCTGTAATCAGAGTTAACAATAATTCATATTCTTCAGTCTTAATAAGTAGTCACGATATATACGATGATAAGTCACGATAGCGACGGGCTCACCGCCCGTCAAGTTGTCCCAATAATATCTTCGGTGGAAGGTGGGTCGTAGGGACTTAATTGTCTAGACTAGACCTCTGTCTATCCCTGTTTTGGGAATGGCGCAAAAATATTTCTTTTTTGATTCTTAATAATTAAATTCTTTAGTCAGTAGATTCTGATGTAAATATAAATTTAAAGATTATGGATTATTGTAAACTCTGTTGGCGATCCTTTAAATATATAAATAAAACAATTTTTTTCCAAATGAAAAATGCGTAAGATAGTTAATATTAAATAAATAAATACATATATAGATAAAGACAACATCACACGCATTCCTCCAATCGCAATGTAAGATGCTAAAGCACTTGAAGTATGGAAATCAGAAACAATGGAGGCACCACAAACACCCAGACCCGAGAAAATGTAAAAAAAATTATCATTCTACATTGGCGACACCTTAAATACCGGGGTTTACGCCACTCGTCCACGTCGTCAAGCAGGCAGTAGAAAAAACAGGGAAACTATATATTTTAATAATACATTGATATTTTAGTTACAATTTTATACTAAAAAGAAAATCAAGATTTTAACAAGGCTGAACATAAGGAGTTGACTTCAAGCAAAAAGTATATATGAATGTGCATTCTTAGACACAATTCAGACATAAATTATCTTTATCATTTGTATAAACACTGTCTATGTTAAAATAATATTTAGTTACGAATTATATCATTGGCTTATGCATGAAGATGGCAACGGGCTCACCACCTGTTACGATATCCAAAAAAATATCTTCGGTGGAAGGTGGGTCTAAAGGAATTAATTGTCTAGACCTCTGTCTGTTTTGGGAATGGCGTGAAGATATATTATTATACAACAACAGAAACAAATCAGTAACTCCGTTTGAATTGTGGACGTCTGAATAATAAAATAATCCGCACATATATAATTCGTGTTTATGTTTTGTTTTAAAGATGTTATTACGTAAGCACATCGCGTGCTACGCGCCACTGCGCATGCAAAAATAAAAGGCGTATCTCATCTGGTCCGAAGAGAAGAAGTGCACTGCCCTTCCTTCCGCAGATGTATGCACTTATTCTACTGGATGCACCACCACAACCACCACTACTACACTCGAAACCAGATAACATATACCACCACCGACAGTAAAATGTAATTATATAATAACATCTTTATAATATTGAATTTCAACAAAGTAACGCCAGCGTCTATAAACTATATTTTGTTTGCCAATTAGTTCCGGCCGAATTAATAAATATATTGTACCGTTAGCTTGGACATCAAGACCGCTATAAGCATACTACCTATCTTTTATCCCAATTAAGCTTTGATGAAAAGTCATACGAAAGGACGATGTTTGGCGTCTTGCTGCCTGCCTTTGCTATCCAAGTATGGGAAATGCGTGAAGACATAAAAATAAATTGCAGTCCACCAAAAGCACCGTACATTTAAGGTAGTTAATAGACTCAGGCGTTACTTTGATACTCTGATGTAATACTCTGCTTTGTTTTGGGGCAAAACACGTGTCGAGTTACATGTCTTAATATATGTTTCGAGCGCTGAGGTGGTAATACATCCAGAAGAGTTTATGCATGTATCTGTTCGAAATAAGGTAACTACTTCGTAAGAAAAGTAGTTTTAGCCTTTTAGACTTTTCAGCCTTGCATTTTATTTTTGCACGCGGAATGGTTCAATGTAATTGTCAAATAACATCCTTACCATATAGTCATGTGACATATGACATGTGACATATGATACATGACTGAATGACAAAACGGTTGGAAGCAGCAGAGTCTGACATCAGTAATTAAGCGAAGCAATAAATTCCGGACCGTGATTCCGAGTGCCGACGATAGAATACACCATTTGTCTGGAGAACCTTTGGTTTGCGACAATGCGCTGTAGAGCAAAAGAACACTGAACTGTGATGTATTCTTGTAGATTAAATACCTTCCTTCAAGCTCGTTAAGAAGGGAGCGTGACTTAAAATTTAAAGTAAAAGTTTCATTACAATTTTGTTAATTTATAACAATGAAACAAGGGAAACTTTGTTATATAGGTATGCAGTATTTTTATTGTTACAAATATTTAGATGCATACATAGATAGTGTCAACATTACATACATTGGTCTGATACTAAAATATGTGGCTAAAGCATTTGTGTTATGGAATCTGAAAGAATGAATTTACCAAATAGTATAAAAGTTCAAAATAACTAAAACAAATCAAATCAAATCATTTATTTATATATTGTAATTGACATACATAACATCCATCGAACGTCTTTTTTTAAACTACTACCATTTCGTATTGAGGTTCCTCTTACGAAAGAAATTCATTTCTTCGTGGATAAATAAAAACAAATAATAAAAAAATTATAATAAAAATACTAAATATATATAACAATAATAGCCGAGTGGTTAGGTGGTTGGAATTTCGAGTCTAGAGACCCGAGTTCGATCCTCAAGTGGCCGTACCAAAGGGTTTTTCTAAAAACTTATGTACGAATTAATATCGTTGGCTTGGACATAAAAGGCGGCGACGGGCTCACCACCTGTCACGTTGTCCCGAAAATATCTTCGGTGGAAGGTGGGTCAAAGGGACTTAATTGTATAAACTAGACCTCTGTCTACCCCTGTATTGGGAATTGCGTGAAGATACTTATTATTATTATTATTAATAATAACAAAACTTAATTTTAAAAGAAATCTAATAATAAATAATCAAAGTAACATATAAAATTCGACTAATCTGAAAGTCCTGCAGCATGCTATCACGAAATGGATCAAATTCAGTTTTAGCCGAAATAATTCGATTTAATCAACTAAAATAAACGGATTTTCAGCCCGAACCTTATCTTATTGCAACTCGGGTAGCTGCATGTGCGCTAATCGTAAACGTATTTGTGCAAAATTTTGTCAGTCCATTCAAATTCACGTTATTCTCAAACTGAGACTCGAGGACTTTTTTGTTACCACATCGTGACAGCTGGTGAACCTGTCGCAATCTTAATATCCCAAGTCATCGATCTAAATCGTGTATACGTTTTGAAAAAACTCATTGCCACCTTGGGATCAGACTCGGGTCTCTCAGAGCTATCTATGATCCTACTGCTATTAAAATAGAGAGATAATCTTTTTTGATTTGTTCCTTTAATTACAAAAGACGACCATGCGAGCTATTTACTATCTAGATTCGAAAGCATCTCTCTGAGAAAAGTTTTTGAAAACGTTGCCCTATCAATATGTGAAAATATAGATGATTAAAATTCAATATTGCATTTCCATTTTTTTTAATTATTAAAAAAGAGGGTACCTTCGGGGTTTGTTTCGCTTGTTTCTCTTCGGTAAAGGAACCTCATACGTAATGAGGTTCCTTTGTGGTAGAATTAAAAATGACAATCGGTAGATGTAATGTATGTTACTTACTCGTGTATCGAAAAATAAATAATTAGATTCTGATATGAGTGACATGATAGATATGTTACGAGTCACGATAGCCGAGTGGTTAGGTAATCAGAATTAGAGTCAAGAGATCCAAGTTGGATCCTCTCCAGGTGGCAGGCTCGTCCCAAAGGAATTTTCAAAACTTATGTACGATTTATATCGTTGACTTGAACATAAATACGGGGACGAGCTCATCAACTGTCACTATGTCCGATAAAATGTCTTATATGGTAGATAAATCGAAAGCACTCAATTGTCTCTGTCTACCCCAGTGTTGGGGAATGGCGTGAAGATTTTAATATCACAGTTAATCTTAGTTAGTCACGATAGCCGAGTTGTTGGGTGGTCGGAATTTCGAGTCGAGAGACCCGAGTTCGATCCCCAGGTGGCAGTACCAATGAGTTTTTCAAAAACTTATGTACGAATTTCATCGTTGGCTTGGACATAAAGGCTGCGACAGGCTCACCACCTGTCACGTTGTCCCGAAAATATCTTCGGTGGAAGGTGGGTCAAAGGGACTTAATTGTCTAGACTTGACCCCTGTATTGGGAATTGCGTGAAGATATTTTTTTTTTTTAACAGTTAATCTCAAATATGATTTCACTATTGATTCTATACAATTCATACCGTACAATATCAGTTGTAGATGGACACGATATTTGGTTCGGCTTAATTCGATAATATTGAAATCATCGATCGTTATATCGTCTTAAAATCGAACTTAATTAAACACTTAATCTGATTTGTTATAGCTTTATTTTTTTTAAGTTTTAAATATCGCTTTTATAAATAAGCGAAACATGTATAAGCTTAACGGATACCGTGAAGGTGTGGCTAACCCTGTGGTCTCGGTTTCGATTTCCGCTCGGCTCAATATAGATAACTATTTTTCTATATTGTCTCAGTTCTGAAAGTTTGTGGTACCTTCGTTGTTTACAGTATTTTAAAAATATCTTTACGCTAATCCCAATACTATAGTAGATAAAGGTCTAGACATTTGAGTCCTACAGACCCACAGACACTTTCATTTTTTGAGACAACGTGACAGATGATGAGATGTCACTATCTGTAAGTCCAAGTCAACGACATGAAGGGTAAATAAGTTTTAAAAAACAAAACCATTGGTACGAGCATACCACCTGAGTATCGAACTCGGGTCTCTCGACTCGAATTCCAATCATGTAACCACTCGTGATATATATCGTGAATTATAATGTTTACATTTTCTTTTTCTTTTATAAACATATTTTAATACTTGTAAAGTTTGCTAATGTTTCTTAGTCGCGTTTCAAGGTAATAAGCTCGCGTGCAGAAATAAAATAATCTCTAGGAAACCTAGCATTGCTCTTAGATAGTGTAATTAAAGCGCGTCTTAAAATAGGCAAAAATATACTTAAGCTCGCTTAGAATAATGTTTGAATTATTTATGAATTGTTTATGATTTTCTTATTATATTTGTATTAATATTGGTGTCGATAGGATTTCATAGTCTATACTGCCTACTCCAGTATAGGAGACTGTGTGAAGATATAAAAAACGTATCAATCGATTTAATGTTTATTATAAACATGTGGCAACATCTATCCTACATTGCGCTATCGAAGTTCGCACACTTACAAGCATGTATACGATTACCGACCGGACCACCAAGGTTATTATGTATGTGCTCGGAAACCAAATATACATAATTGTTCTGGCGGGTTCGGCAGATATTAAGCACACCAGCAAAACTTACATTAAAAGAATTTTTGAAAACCGGTTAATAGTTTCAACATTAACTGGTAGCAACACGAGAAAAGTATGTAATAGATATATAATACTCGTATGTAACAACAAGTAGTCACGATATCTGAGTGGTTCGGAGTTCGAAATTTCGAGTCAAGAGACCCGAGTTCGACTAATGGGTTTTTTCAAAAACTTATGTATAATTTTATGGTTTGCTAGGACATTGATGACATATGTGAATGAAATTGTATACTTGGGGAGTGCGTTTAGCCGGGATGGAAGATGTGATTTAGATGTGGACAAGCGTGTCGCTGCCGGGAACAAAGTCAATGGTGCCCTGACTGCGTTAATGAAAAGGCAAGGCGTAGTGAAAAATGCATGCCTTGCAATACATAACGCAGTGTTGGTACCGACTTTGTTATATGGCAGCGAAACCTGGGTATGCCAGAAGAAGCATAAAAGCAGGTTGAATGCAGTGGAGATGCGATCTCTTCGTAAAATGTGCGGCCTTACCATGGCCGACCGAAAGCGAAACGAATACTATCATTTGATCATGAATTAAAAAACTTATAGTAGCTTATTATAATATAAAAAGTATAATATAAATATTGAACTGTAAGTATAAAATGCGGAAATTACGCAATTACTAAAGATTGGTTTTAACTACTGAAATATCGAGCTGTTTAGAAGGATATGGGGAAAACCTTTGCCCAGCAATTAGACAGTATACTCGTAGGTTAAAAAAGCATAAAATTATATAATTATTTAAAATACAAACAAATAACGAAAAACATTTCATTTAAATTATATTTGCTTTTGTGCTTATATTACACCTACATTAATTACAAGAATTTATTACACACTCACGTTTATATTATAAAAATAGCTGTTATAATTGTCCTCGTGATAAATAACCTTAAATTTTAACGACAATAAAATAGTGCTAAAAATAATCGCTTCGTTTTATTAAATAATTGACAATATATTATACAAATATAATTTTGTGAGGCATTGTTTTAAATTCGGAATAGTATACAAATTTTTAATAAAGTTTTGTTACGCCTTTTCTCATAGAAATTAGAGATTACACCTACAAAACATGTTACGGTATGAAGCACCACTAGCTGATTTCTTAAGGGTATGAAATGCTGACTTGAGAAAACTGGTTCAAATCCACCATTATGCTATGCATTATGCTCAAAACCATTCCAGGAAAGACCAACGGCTCAGTTTGGATGGTGCACAGTACTATTAGTAGTGTTATTAGGCATTCATTCATTTAAATCATTTAATTTATTAAGAAGATACTTGACTTAATCGTGTCTTAGTGTTTTATTACTTTTTATAAAATCATACCTAATCAAATTTAAAAAACATTATTATTTACTTTTATTTCCCACGCAAACTGTACTTTTTTTTTGGAATAAACAATAGCCTTTTCTAGACTATAAATTAAGCAGATGTCGATAACAACAATTGTAAATAATATGTATTACTATTATTATTATAATTATAACTGTAAATAACAATATAATTATCAAGGATAAATAGTTTATCCTTGGAGTCTATGCACCGACGGATCTGCGCGGAGGTGGGTCATTAAAAGCCCAACCAGAGAGAGAGAGAGAGAGCAATTTTGGGATAGCATAAGAGAGGTCTTGAATAAATGCGGAAAAAACGAACGGATCGTGATGTCAGGGGACTTTAATGGGTGGGTTGGAGTAAAGCGTGATGGGTATGAAGGAGTACTGGGTACATTTGGGGACGAATCTGTGCGTGGCCAATACAATGTTTGATCACAAAAATATCCATTTGCATACAAGAAATGAGGGAGAGTCTAGAAGTATGATTGATTTTGTTATTATGGATGAAAGATTGAGGAAGAAACTGCTAGACACTCGAGCATACCGCGGTGTAGGCCTTGACAAAGACCACTTTCTTGTCATAGCCCGAATACATGGCCTTTTTAAACGATGGCGACACCGAGGAGTTGAGTCTACGAGTATTTTGGACAGAATAAAAGTGGAAAATCTGCAAGAAAAAGATAAGAAAGACGAGTATGTAGAGAAACTGATAGAAAGTTTTAAAGGCATAGGAGATATGTGTGATTGAAGATTTGTGGGAGACATTTAAGAAAGGAGTCGTGAATGTTGCTGTTGAGGTATGCGGATTAGCTAAACGAAGAGAGGGAAGAAAGAAGTATAATGTGTGGATGGATAAAGATGTACAAAAGGCTGTGCAAGAAAAGAAGAAAGCGTGGTTGGATTGGTTAGCAACAAAAGCTAACCAAAAACTTTAAAAGGCGACGAATGACGAGATAAAGGACGCTTCCTAAGGAAGTATAAAAGATTCAAATCAGCTGCGAAAGATGTTGTGACTAAAAAGAAAAAAGAACAAAAGGATGATTTTGATAGGAGGCTCACTGAAGATTTCCAGTCAAACATCAAGTTTTTCTAGAAATCAGTCAATACAGCCAGAGGAAAAACTTCTGCCTCGGAGCTGAGTACAATCAGGAGTCAAGATGGGAGCATTATAAAAGGAGAAGAATATGTGTTAAAGAGATGGAAAGATTATTTTGAATGATTATTTGAAAGAGAGGAAGTGCAAGTACAACACCCGGCACCTTCCATGGTTGATATAAATGTTGATGAAAGTGAGATAAGCGTGGATAAAATAGTAAAAGCGTTGAAAAGTATGAGATTAGGTAAGGCTGCCAGATATGATAGGATTACCGTCGAGATGCTGAGGACTGGACAGGGCTTAGTGGCTAGTCAGCTGTACCGTCTTTTCAATTTGTGCTGGCGAATGGGCAAGTACCAGGAGACTGGTGCAAAGCCGTAATCGTGCCATTATATAATGGAAAAGGGTCACGGCAGGACTTCGTAAATTACCGCGGTATAAGCCTTCTCAGCGTCGACGGTAAATTCTATGCGAAAGTTTTGATTGAAAGGGTTGTGAGTGAAACAGACGAAAAAGTATGGGATACACAAGCGGGATTCAGAAAGGGAATGGGGTGTACGGATCAGGTCTTTTCCTTACGGTACATAGCCGAAAAGTGTCTGGCTAAAAACCAGAAGGTCTATTGCACGTTCGTGGATCTAGAAAAGGCCTATGATAGAGTGGTGAGGAATGAATTGTGGTCAGCATTATCCTCATAGGAGCATTGCAATCTCGTTGTAGGGATTCCTGTGCTTGTGTAAGGATAAACGGGTATACACTGAATGGTTTAACATCGAAAAAGGTGTTAGACAGGGATGTGTAGCGTCACCGTGGCTGTTTAATCTGTTCATGGACAATTGCTTGACAGATTTAAAAGAGAATGAAAATGGGTTGAGAATGAATGAGTTACTCGTCAAATGTTTTCTCTATGCTGATGATCAAGTATTACTTGCGTCTTCAGCCGAGGAGTTGCAGGAGATGGTAACTGGTAAAGAAGACGAAAGTGATGGTGTTTGAAAGGGATGAGGCCATGACATACTGCAATATAATGTTTGGAGATGAACAAATTGAGCAGGTGAATGAGTTTGTGTATCTGGGTTCAAAGTTCAAAGTGTGAGAGTGGTATTGAAAGAAGAGTGAATGCAGGAAACATGGTGAATGGAGCTTTACACTCCTTTATGAGCAGTTGGGTGGTGTCTAACAAGGCTCGTTTGGCTGTGCATAGGGGAGTTTTGGTTTCGACACTCATGTACGGAAGTGAAAGTTGAGTATGGCAGAAGAAACATGAAAGCAGAGTAAATGCAGTTGAGATGAGAGCATTAAGAAGTATGCTAGGAGTTAAACTGAACGATAGGATAAGGAATAGTGAAATAAGGAAACAATGTGGTCTGAAAGAAGATGTAGTGACTAAAATTGAGAAAGGTATGCTGAGATGGTTTGGCCATGTCGAGAGAATGAATGAAGAACGGTTGATGTAAAAAGCATATAAGGCGAGTGTGAATGGAAGTGTAGGAAGGCGAAGACCTAGGCGGACGTTTCGAGACCAAATCAGGAACGTCCTGAAAAAAGGCCAGGTCAAGAGTACCCTGAATCGAAGAGAATGTATGAAGGGAATAATGAAAGTGGACGAAGCGAAACAAGTATGTAAGGATCGTAGCAAGTGGAAAGAAGTGGTCTCTGTCTAGCCCTACGGGAAAGAGGTGTGATAATAAGTATTTATATATGGTTCCCATTATCAATATCTATTTCCTTACTAATTTAACCTTGCCATTGACTTCTACCGATAGTATCCTGAAAGACTTGCTAGATTTTACCAACAACTTTATATACAAAATTTCATACAAACACATAGTAACACTTACAAAATATAAATAAATAAACGATTAAGCACTCCAACATCGTGTATTATTTAGTTCGCTCCAGGAACCTTAAGGGAAGTCCACCTTGAATAACTTGAACAATATCAGAAGCTGGATTAACCTTTGGATAACGCTGAGTCTCAGGAGCCGGTTCTACGGTGAAGCGTGAGAGAACCGCAGCCAGTCCCGCTAGTGACTGCATCAGACCCAATCGCTCACCTAAAAGTGAAATGGAAAACAAAAGATTTATGTGGAAAAAATGACAATGTATAATTTTTCTTGTGATTTGAATGATGATAACAATCATCAAAATTGTTTCAAATTTGTAGCGTAGAAAAAGGAATGTCTATTTCAGATATAAATATATGAATCACAATTTAAACAATTACGTTCTATTTTTCTCCCAATGATAACTATGATATCTACCTCATCTTATTTACAGCAAACACCGAGAAAAGTATTCATGGTTCTGAATACAGGTTAATAAAACCTTAGTCAAAAAACCGCTTTAGAAGCGATAACACCAATACTTAATTTAACAAAGGACCTCCCCAAATGGTGAGTTTTGACACTTCTTCTAATTAGGTTTAATAAAAAAATGTATATATAAAAATAAATTACTATAAATTACCAATACAAGCACGTGGTCCAGCACCAAATGGTAAATAAACAAATCTTTCGATAGATTTAAACTCTTTTGGACTAAACCTTTCGGGCCTAAATTGTTCTGGATTATCAAAATGTTTAGGATCATTGTGTAAAGCCTGTACTGGAATCGCTAATACAACACCTTCGTCGATAGTTAAATTGATTTCAGGAAAGGTGAACTTTCTCACGCTTTCCCTTATCAAGAAACCTAGAGACGGGAACATTCTCATAGCTTCTTTGAATGACCACTCCAAGTAAGTCAGTTCCTTGACAGCGTCATAGCTAAGCTTATTATCAAACTTTGCTAGAACTCTGTCGATCTCTTCCTGAACTTTCTTCTGTACTTCTGGATTATAAGCGAGCTGATGTAGAGTGAAGCTGGTTGCTGATGAAGACGTTTCAAAACCCGCAGCAAAAAATACAAAAACCTGTGCAGCTAGAAGCTCATCGTCTAGTTCTAATGTCGCAACTTCCGCAGTTCCATCCGGTCTTACCTTCTCTATCGATTCGCCTATCATTGTACCTTTCTGTCTACACTCTAGAAGTAAATCAATAAAATCATTTCTACCAGATGGTTCATAATTTCTATCTTTCAAAACACTCTTTACAAGATTAATCATATCGTCTTCTACGCGATATAAATATTTTAAATGTTTGCAAATATCTGGAAACACTTCTTTCAACATAGCTACCAATACTTCTTTCGCGCCGAAAGTGAATATTTTTGCACCAAGCTTCCTAAACGCAGAGTTTTCTTCGCTTAGAGAATCTGCATCGAGTCCGAATCCACAAGCACCTATAAAATCGGTTGTATAACGTGCCATGAGATCTCGAGCATCCAATACTTGACCTTCTACAGAATCACCAAGAGCACGCGTTTTGAGTTTCTCTGCTCTTTCCACAACCAGTGGGAACATCGCTTTTAGTTTACCACTAGTAAATGCTGGCGTCATACGCTGCCTTAGCAGACGCCATAAATCACCATCCGCGAAGAACAAATTCTTCAGAAGCGGTTCAATTACCTCTTTATGTGGATTTAAACCGCGTGGGTAAAAATTAATAAAATCCGTGACTAAGACCCGTTTAATCATTTCTGGGTCTCTAATCAATAGCTGCGGTTTTGAAGCCCAGAACTGACCCACCACTTTCTCGTTGGGATACGCCCAGTACGCGTCCACGTTAACTTCTGTAACGCTCTTTCGCATGATATAAACGCTGCCATACGTACCGAAGAAAGGGAGAGGTTTTAAATATTTCACACCTCGTTTCTCCCAATATTTATAATTCTTTGTACCGTATAGGTATAATAGTACAATTGCAATCAGTGCGAAAGCTAGTGTGATCATTGTCGTGACCAGATTGGCTCTGAAACAAAACACATAAATTTTTCATTTTTAATGTGCCAATAATGGCTGTACATTAAAATATCAATTCACAAAATATCATGTCACGATAGCTGAGTGGTTGGGTGATCGAAATTTCGAGTCAAGAGACCCGAGTTCGATTCCCCGATGGCCGACAGAACCAATGTGTTTTTTTTTTTTTCAAAAACTGATGTACGATAATATCGTTGGCTTGGACATAAAGACAACGATGGGTTCACCACCTGTCATGGTGACCCGAAAATATCGTCGATGGAAGGTGAGTCGAAAGGACTTAATTGTCTAGATTAGACCTGTGTGGTAGCCACAGGTCTAACTTGTATTGGGAATGGGTGAAGAAACTTTTTTTAGCTTCGTTTTGATTCGTGTTTAAGTTTTTACGTAAACGTAGTTTATAACCGGCTCCAGAGTTCTATATATTTCCATACACGAAAATTCGTAATAGACAGAACATGAAATCCTAACACAAAAATTAACTAAGCTTAACTCAGTACTATTTAGGTCGTTTTATTCAGTCTTCAAATGCAAAAGTACTACCACAAAAACCACAAAAGTACTGGACTAGACAGCGGTTTAGAGAATGGCGTCCTATCAAACCACCTTTCACCGAAGACGCGATTTTTTTGGGACAACACAGTAGGAGTTGAACCTGTTGCTGTCTTTAAGAATTAGTACGAGGCTACCACCTGGAGATCGAACTTGGGTCCCTTGACTAGAATTTTGTTATGATGATTGGGAACGGTATTAGTATTTGATCATTATATTTAATTACATATAAAAATGTCATTTATATGGAATAACATCAGATGCATTGCTCTGATCCCAAAGTAAATAGCTAAAGCACTTGTGTTATAAAATTAGAAACAACAAAGTTGCCACAAACACCCAGACCCTAGACAAGACAGAAAAAGTCGTGGTTTTTCTACGATGACCCGTCCTGGAATCGAACCAAAGACCCCAATGCTGATGTCACCATCAAAACCGGTGAGTATGCCACTCAAATATCGACGTACATATATTATAACATCTGATGCGTCAATGTCCACCGATTATTTAAGAGGTAATTTTAAATGTTTCGGTAAATATTAAATAACAACTCTTTATTGTTATGCATTTATATATTTGCAATGATTATGTCGAATCTATTCACGTGATAGATCAACCAACACCTATTGTCATACAGTATTTATTATTTTGTGACTGATTAATTTACATTTGTACAATACCAGAGTTACATTACAAACAGTTATAGGTGAAAAAAAAATAATAAATTTAAAATAATAATAATATGTTTACTACGGTTCTACACACAATTTAGATAAATGTCATATTCTACTATATATTAAGTTTAGAAACTTCTAAACACTACCATAATTTATTTACTTTTTTGTTTACACAAAACAAAAAAGTATTGTTTACCCTCCTGAAATCTAACCCTCAAATTGCAGTGTTTCCATCAATAGATTAATAACCGATCAACAAAAACATCCACGATAGGTGAGTGCCATGATCGGAATCCGAGTCTGGACAGTCAAGTTTAATTCCTATATTTGTAAGTAAAGAGATTCTTCTGTGAATAGATCTGTATCAAAAATTTCTAATGACAAATTGTCTGTTTGTGTGTTTGTATTTTTCTTTCAAAGTTAATTTTGAGGGGATCCGGCGATATAAGCTAAACGAAAATCTAAAGCAGCAAGTATTAAAAGCTTCTTGCTGAAAAGCTGGTTATGCAGTATCAACGATTCGATCACTCAACCTTTTGCTTTAGTATTGTATATTCGGGCATGATAGGGCTGGCTCTGAAAAGGACAAAGCTCTCAAAATAAATAAATAGAACAATTTGAAAGTTAAAGTGAAGTTTTTGTTAACTATTTTTTCTAAAAACAACTGAGGAGAGAGATTGGTATATAATTTTACTGTTGTTAAAACACTATTTTCCTATCGCAACTCGACGGTTACAATATTTCTTTAAGAGAATTTTCTTTTGACTACATATTTCCTTTACTTACTTTTTCACGCACAATCCCTAACGGGGTAGCCAGAGAGAACAGATCGCCAAGTGCCACGATGCTTACATACCTCTTTCGCTTGTTTCAAATTCGTCATTTTCCTCATGCATCCTCCGAGTCATACGTCCTCTTGGTATCCGAGTGCTCGTGACCCTCCCCGCAGCGCAATTTGCTCACATGGTGTTCGTAAGTCGGTATCGGCCTACCTCGACACCTTTTAATGTTTACTTACGCGTAACGCGAAAATCAATACGCCCTAATCAATTTAAATTATAAGATCACCTTTCAAACCGGCCATATTGCGAACAGATTTACTTGTATTGAATCCTATCCGAAATGCTCAATATATAATATCCCACAAATGTGAAGATGTTCGTCGACCATTCGTCTATTGATATAAACTACTCCTCATAGCCCTGGAGCTTATTTGTAGTAGTTACCAGTATTACAAGTAACGCGATTAGGCATTGCAAGTGTTTATATATTAATAAGTAAAGAGAAAACTCTAATATCTTAATCTTTTTTATCTGAGGTAGACAGAGGTCTAGCCTATTAAGTTATTTTGACTCATATTTCATCAAAACATATTTTTGGACAACGTGAAAAATGGTGAGCCTGTCGCCGGCTTTTAGGTTCAAGCCAACGAAATAAATCGTACGTAAATTTATGAAAAACCATTGGTACGAGCCTAGCACCACATAGAGAAAAAACTCGAGTATCTTGATTCAAATTCCGATCGCCCAACCACTCGGCTATCATGACTCAAGATCAAATATTGCATACAAGTGTGATAAAACAATTCTGTAGTGAAGTGTTTGTTTACTATATCTTTACGGAATAACATTTATTCTAAAGTTTCAATAGCACGGACGCGAAACTGGCCAGTTACTTAAAGAAATAGGAAAATAAGTAAAAGTGAATTTGATTTGATTTAATCTCGAAGTTCCAGCAAGAGTACACAATCTTGAGAATTCAATATGAAATAATTATATCATTAGCTACCTTTATATCACTAGAAATATCAAAGAAAGTTCTTCCAATTTAACGTCAACTTATTCCATACTTTGTAATCATTATCAACACTCACAAATAACAATAAACAAATGAGAAACCGTGGTGTAAATGACAGTTCGATTCTGTTCACGAAGCGCGACTGGTTCTGGTTATATGTATTTGTAAATATAAAATGCTATAAACAGGTTACCATGAATGGTCTGCGATGTGGCTTAAGTTGTATGATATGTCTTGCAATTGATCAAAACAATTAATACGAACTTTGGGTTGCAGCAGCTGCATACTTTAGTGTGGAATGTTTACAAATGTTTCAATGTTGGTGACATTAAAATATGATAAAGATTACATAAAATATAAGAAGGCAAACAAATTAATGAATGAATAATATTTAATTTGCAGAAATATGGTTATGTTATGTTTAGATTTAGTTCCATATATTAAATGATAAAAACATAAAGAAAAGAGACATCATAAATAAAATAAATAAATATCTTCACGCAATTCCCAATGCAGGGGTAGACAGAGGTCTAGTCTAGACAATTAAGTCCCTTCGATCTACCTTCCACCGAAGACATTTCGGGACAACCTGACAGGTGGTGTGCCCGTCGCCGCCTTTATGTCCAAGCCAACGAAATAAATCGTACGTAAATTTATGAAAACCATTGGTACGAGCCTAGCACCACATAGAGAAAAAACTCGAGTATCTTGATTCAAATTCCGATCGCCCAACCACTCGGCTATCGTGACATTAAAACATGATAAAGATTATATAAAATATAAGAAGGTAAACAAATTTATGAATGAATAATATATTTTGCAGAATTATGGTATAGGTTATCTTAGTTTTAAATTTAGTTCAACATGTTAAATGATAAAAACATAAAGAAAAGAGACATCATAAATAAAATAAATAAATAGAACAATTTGAAAGTTAAAGTGAAGTTTTTGTTAACTATTTTTTCTAAAAACAACTGAGGAGAGAGATTGGTATATAATTTTACTGTTGTTAAAACACTATTTTCCTATCGCAACTCGACGGTTACAATATTTCTTTAAGAGAATTTTCTTTTTGACTACATATTTCCTTTACTTACTTTTTCACGCACAATCCCTAACGGGGTAGCCAGAGAGAACAGATCGCCAAGTGCCACGATGCTTACATACCTCTTTCGCTTGTTTCAAATTCATCATTTTCCTCATGCATCCTCCGAGTCATACGTCCTCTAGGTATCCGAGTGCTCGTGACCCTCCCCGCAGCGCAATTTGCTCACATGGTGTTCGTAAGTCGGTATCGGCCTACCTCGACACCTTTTAATGTTTACTTACGCGTAACGCGAAAATCAATACGCCCTAATCAATTTAAATTATAAGATCACCTTTCAAACCGGCCATATTGCGAACAGATTTACTTGTATTGAATCCTATCCGAAATGCTCAATATATAATATCCCACAAATGTGAAGATGTTCGTCGACCATTCGTCTATTGATATAAACTACTCCTCATAGCCCTGGAGCTTATTTGTAGTAGTTACCAGTATTACAAGTAACGCGATTAGGCATTGCAAGTGTTTATATATTAATAAGTAAAGAGAAAACTCTAATATCTTAATCTTTTTTATCTGAGGTAGACAGAGGTCTAGCCTATTAAGTTATTTTGACTCATATTTCATCAAAACATATTTTTGGACAACGTGAAAAATGGTGAGCCTGTCGCCGGCTTTTAGGTTCAAGCCAACGAAATAAATCGTACGTAAATTTATGAAAAACCATTGGTACGAGCCTAGCACCACATAGAGAAAAAACTCGAGTATCTTGATTCAAATTCCGATCGCCCAACCACTGGCTATCATGACTCAAGATCAAATATTGTTTACAAGTGTGATAAAACAATTCTGTAGTGAAGTGTTTGTTTACTATATCTTTACGGAATAACATTTATTCTAAAGTTTCAATAGCACGGACGCGAAACTGGCCAGTTACTTAAAGAAATAGGAAAATAAGTAAAAGTGAATTTGATTTGATTTAACCTCGAAGTTCCAGCAAGAGTACACAATCTTGAGAATTCAATATGAAATAATTATATCATTAGCTACCTTTATATCACTAGAAATATCAAAGAAAGTTCTTCCAATTTAACGTCAACTTATTCCATACTTTGTAATCATTATCAACACTCACAAATAACAATAAACAAATGAGAAACCGTGGTGTAAATGACAGTTCGATTCTGTTCACGAAGCGCGACTGGTTCTGGTTATATGTATTTGTAAATATAAAATGCTATAAACAGGTTACCATGAATGGTCTGCGATGTGGCTTAAGTTGTATGATATGTCTTGCAATTGATCAAAACAATTAATACGAACTTTGGGTTGCAGCAGCTGCATACTTTAGTGTGGAATGTTTACAAATGTTTCAATGTTGGTGACATTAAAATATGATAAAGATTACATAAAATATAAGAAGGCAAACAAATTAATGAATGAATAATATATTTTGCAGAATTATGGTATAGGTTATCTTAGTTTTAAATTTAGTTCAACATGTTAAATGATAAAAACATAAAGAAAAGAGACATCATAAATAAAATAAAATAAATATCTTCACGCAATTCCCAATGCAGGGGTAGACAGAGGTCTAGCCTATTAAGTTATTTTGACTCATATTTCATCAAAACATATTTTTGGACAACGTGAAAATGGTGAGCCTGTCGCCGGCTTTTAGGTTCAAGCCAACGAAATAAATCGTACGTAAATTTATGAAAACCATTGGTACGAGCCTAGCACCACATAGAGAAAAACTCGAGTATCTTGATTCAAATTCCGATCGCCCAACCACTCGGCTATCGTGACATTAAAACATGATAAAGATTATATAAAATATAAGAAGGTAAACAAATTTATGAATGAATAATATATTTTGCAGAATTATGGTATAGGTTATCTTAGTTTTAAATTTAGTTCAACATGTTAAATGATAAAAACATAAAGAACAGTTTCTACAAAAACATTTTTCTTATAGAAGAATAGTTAGAAAGTCTTATAAAAACTTGCGTGCGTGCGATCGTTCGTGCATGCGTGCGTGCGTGCGTGCGTGCGCGCGCGCGCGCGCGCGTGTGTGTGTGTGTGTGTGTGTGTGTGTGTGTGTGTGTGTGTGTGTGTGTGTGTGTGTGTGTATTTGGCTCTTTTCGAAACAATAAATCAATAGAAGAAACTATCACTTACAATTACTGTCACAGAAAAATTAAGTATAAGTTTGTTGGTACATTTTTAAAATAATAAGTAAAGGAATTAAAATAAGTAAAGAACTGACTGTGCAACCATCATCTTTAGCATCTTATAAGGAAACGCACTGGGTTCGACATTGTTTTACTCTATACTACACACTATAGCAAAGAAATATCAAATACCAATAAATTAACCTACGCTGAAGACACTTTTTTAGTTTGTTCTGTTTAAGAATAATCATCGAACCTTAAGTAGAGGTCGAATGGTCCAATTTTGCATTTTACTCACGTAGCATAAAATAAAATAAATATCTTCACGCAATTCCCAATGCAGGGGTAGACAGAGGTCTAGTCTAGACAATTAAGTCCCTTCGATCTACCTTCCACCGAAGACATTTCGGGACAACCTGACAGGTGGTGTGCCCGTCGCCGCCTTTATGTCCAAGCCATCTATATGAATCGTATGTAGGTTTTGAAAAACCCCATTGATACGTGCTTGCCACCTGGGGATCTAATTCGGATCTCTCGACTCGAAATTCCGACCTCGCTTCCACTCGGCTATCGTGACATTAAAACATGATAAAGATTATATAAAATATAAGAAGGTAAACAAATTTATGAATGAATAATATATTTTGCAGAATTATGGTATAGGTTATCTTAGTTTTAAATTTAGTTCAACATGTTAAATGATAAAAACATAAAGAACAGTTTCTACAAAAACATTTTTCTTATAGAAGAATAGTTAGAAAGTCTTATAAAAACTTGCGTGCGTGCGATCGTTCGTGCATGCGTGCGTGCGTGCGTGCGCGCGCGCGCGCGCGCGTGTGTGTGTGTGTGTGTGTGTGTGTGTGTGTGTGTGTGTGTGTGTGTGTGTGTGTGTGTGTGTATTTGGCTCTTTCGAAACAATAAATCAATAGAAGAAACTATCACTTACAATTACTGTCACAGAAAAATTAAGTATAAGTTTGTTGGTACATTTTTAAAATAATAAGTAAAGGAATTAAAATAAGTAAAGAACTGACTGTGCAACCATCATCTTTAGCATCTTATAAGGAAACGCACTGGGTTCGACATTGTTTTACTCTATACTACACACTATAGCAAAGAAATATCAAATACCAATAAATTAACCTACGCTGAAGACACTTTTTTAGTTTGTTCTGTTTAAGAATAATCATCGAACCTTAAGTAGAGGTCGAATGGTCCAATTTTGCATTTTACTCACGTAGCATAAAATAAAATAAATATCTTCACACGTGTATTGGGAATGCATATACAGGAGTAGACAGAGGTCTACACAATTAAGTCGTTTCGACCCACCTTCCAGCGAAATTATTTATGGGACAACGTGACAAGTGGTAAGCCCTTCGCCATCTTCATGTCCAGCCAACGATATAAATCGTATATAATTTTTTGAAAAATCGGGAATCATAACTCGAATTTCGATCACGCAAACACTCGGCTATCGAGACTAACGTAGCATGACTATGTATTTCATCCTAACATTTAGAGTTTCTATTCGGTTGTATTATTAAGCTTGGTTTTCCTCTGGCAAATTGATTAAGAATGTATATGACGCACTATGTATGCAAATAATAGTAACCAACCAACACGTCTTGCAACAAATGACAGATTGCTGTTCTGAATTCCTATTGTTATTATCTGTTCGACATTAGTATTTTACGTTAGGTATTTTATTTTCGGGACAACATGACAGGTGCTGAGCCCGTCGCCGTCTATGTCCAAGCCAACGATATGATTCGTACATAAGTTTATCAATTGTTAATAAAAAATGTTATCAACCAACAATTCTAGATGATAATGACAGTCACTTTATTTCGTGAGGACATATATTGTATCCAACTCTATATAACATAGGTTACATTTTTGTTTGCCTGAACTGAAAATCTAATTTCGTGACTATTCTTTGTGGCCAATGTTTGTAAGAAAGCCTAGTTATTTACGAAAAGTATGACAATAGACCTAGCACTAATTTAATATCCCTTAAATAAGTGCCTACAAAAAAAATATAACTTTTTAACACAAACTTAACTTTGCACTTACAAATTATAAGGCGCCTAAAATATTAATAAAATTTCCTGTATAGATACTGCATCCATATATTTGTGGCGACGAAACTTGAAAAGCAGGCGAAAGATTGATTTAAAATTTTCATAGGTCGTTGGATCTCTGCCCAAGAATTTTATATAAATATTTTTTGTGGAGATGTTTCCAACGGACCTGCAAATATATTTTTTAAATGCATTAAAGGAACGTAATTTGTTTTTAAAATATTGTCATGGTAACCGCTATTGTTGTCTGACAAATGATATTCTTTCCATTGCTATTTTTAAAGATAACTTCTAATCTTTCTCATTTTAATTGCAGACTGAGTAATAGCGAAGAATAGTGATGGCCGGGTTCAGCTATTCTAAATTGTTTTGATTTTTTTTACTAGCCGAATGATTGAGTGATAGGAATACGAGTCGAGAGGCCCGAGTTCGATCTCGTGGTCGGCCAATGAGTTTTTTTAGTATTTATATTTATTTTTTTGGTATTTATATAGTTGGCTTGGACATAAAGACGTCTTAGGGATCACTGTATGTGATGTTGTCCCAAAATGTAGTCCGGTGAAACGTCTATTATCTAGACCTTGGCTACCCGTGCATCGGGAAATGTGTGAAGATAAAATTGGACCTTTCAGTCACAAAATAGTAAACAAAGTATGCCTTTATTTTTATGCAATGATCGTTAAAAATTCTATTAATATCAGGCACTCGTTACCTTTCCAAACATTCTAATGAAGAAATCTAGATGTGGGAGTAATTTAAATCTCGTGCGTAATATCCGGGCGGCGGTTGCTATTACAGCTCTACATTTTGATTTAAATGTGTAATTCTTAAAAGCCTATACTTCCATATTTAAATACTTTTAAAGTTATGTTATATTAAATTTGTAAATAATTTCGCGAAGGAACGCCTTCTTGTCATGTTTTCACTTCTTACCGATAGTTAACAAGATAAAAACGAGATTAAGCTGCGATTGCTGAGTAGTTTGGTAATCGAAATTCCAATCTCTCCATCAGACTCTCGAGTTTGATTCTCAGGATGAAGGCCTATACTGATGACTTACGTTTAGACACTTATTTACGAATTGTATCAAATAAACAATGAGGGACGAAAGGACCAAATTATCTAGATTTCTAACTTTCCAATCTTGTAAAATGTGTGCGTACATACATAAATAACGGCCTGTAATATTCTACTGCTGGAAACAGACCTCTCACGTGTGAGTGTTGGTCATAACCACTACGCTCGGCAAGCGGATTGGCGTTCGCAGTACCAGACATTTTGCACCAAAGACGCTTCTGCCCGTCACAGGTTTCCATATTTTGTTCTGGTACTTTTTCTACGCGGTTATCTCGCCATCGGTTGGCAGCCAATGATATCAAGGCTTTTCTATTAATCGCCTCTTACGACATCGACAAGAAAAAAGACGGTGGTGTAATATTAAGCCGATAACACCACGATATAAATAAATACGAAACACTGGTAAGTGAACGAAATGGCAATCGGTATAATTAATGATCACTTATATCGGGGAATGAACAAAATATCATCAGGGCATTCCCAATACTGGGGTAGATAGAGGTCTGGGCAATTAAGTCTCACCGACCTACTTTTTACCGAAGAAATTTTTTGGAACATCGTGACAGATGGTGAGCCAGTTGCTATGTATATGTCCAAGCCAACGATATAAATCGTGCATAAATTTTTGAAAATTTATAAATAAAAAAAAGTCATTGGTACGAGCCGATCATCTGGGGATCGAAATCGGGTATATAGACTCGCTATCGTGATATAACAATGTGCACATGAATATGAATTAATGAATTGAATGAATGTAATGATACTAATTGAAAGTGTCTAAATCAAGTTATAAATGTAAGACAAGTCGAAACAAAAAGACATTGTTGTAATAAGAAATGGTAAACAGTTGCAGCACCTTTACATACAAATTTAGCGAAGATGTCAGGGTAATTTGTTGAGAGAGATTTCGCCGCTGTTGTAAAGGCGTAATATCGCTTCCACGGCGCCGCGGCCCCTGCGTCAAATATTTTTCACTTAAATGTACGAGAACATGTCACTGGAGACCTTTGGTGTTTTGTGTTCACTTTTTCATTTGCTTCTGCGTATTTTCATAGATAGAATTATTGTTTTATCATCATAGTCACAATAGACGAGTGGTTGGGTGATCGGAATTCGAGTCAAGAGACCCGAGTTCCTATCTCCGGGTGGTATTCTTTTACCAATTGGTTTTTTTCTATGAGAATTATCGCAATATTTAGTAAAATTTCACGAAATATTGTGATGAAACTCAGAAGAATTTTAGAAAAATGATTCTCTAAGTGACCACCGGACAATACGGAACCCTGAACAGTACTTTAAAATGCGTCAATAGCCTATTGGTTAAAGATGTGGACTGCGAAACATGAGGTCGCAAACTCGGGTCTGTCATTCAACTATTGTCTTAAACTCCTCCCGACACAACTACAGCAGCAGTTCTATGGCTAAACATTAATGCTGGTAAAGTTTTTAATATTGATGGAATTCTGTTTTGTAATTAAAGCAAAGACCTTCCCTGTACTAACTTACACGTTTTAATAGAATAAAGTAAATACAGAGGAGAGGACGCTAGCGGTAACTGTCAACCCAGACTCGAAACTGGAGAAACAAAGTTCGGTAGGAATCCTCATGAAGAACTTAATTAAAACTAACTTCGGAAATAATATTTCGCTACAGTGTTATGCAGTAAACATGCAGCTAAGTGTGTGAAATTGAAACTTGCTACAAGTATTTTGTTATTCAAGCTGCGAAAGTATCTCATGAATAAGTCTTTAGCGTTAACGCATACTACAGATCTTGCAAATTTAAATTTTTTTTGTGTGGTCAAGGCGTAAGATGTAACCATTTCTTTCCGTAGGTTTCGTAAGAGGCGAATAAGGGAAAGCATTGAAATGTAATACGTAAAAAAATAAAGATCATTACGCCATTCCCAATACAGGGGTAGGCAGAGGTTAGACGATTAAGATTTTTCGACTCACCTTTCACCGAAGATATTTTCGGGACAACGTGACAGGTGGTGAGCCCGTTGCCATCTTTATGTCCAAGACAACTACATAATTCGTACATAGGTTTTTGAAAAACCCATTGGTACCAGCTTACCACCTGGGGACCGAACTTGGGTCTCTCGACTCGAAATTCCGACCACACAACCACTCGGCTGTCGTCGCCAACACTAAAGTAGAACTAGAAATACGATAAAAATATACATAGTCACGCCATTACACATATAATACATTAAAACAAGGGTAGGCAGAGGTTGAGACGATTAAGTTTTTTCGACTCACCTTCCATGAAGAAATTTTTGGGACAACGTCTTTATGCATGACTCAGGCGTTACTTTGCAGAAATTCATTGTAAAGTTGTTATTGAAAAAATTACTTCGCAACCCTCCGTATGCAAATATAAAAAGGCATATGTTACCTGCTCCGAAGAGAAGAAGAGCACCACCCTCCCTCCCACAGATGCATGCACCAATTCCACTGTATGCACCACCACCACTACACTCAAACCAGGTAACATATACCACCACCGAAAACGCGACACGTGTTTCGCCTCAAAACAAGGCATTCTCAAGCGAGTAGACTCTACGATGAGCGACCGCAGAGTTTATTGATTGCCTTACTCCTGAAGTAGGATATGAATGTCAGGTACCTAATAATTGTTGTAAACTTTAAATAAATCTCTACCAACCCACTTAATTAAACTTACGGTTGCTAGCAATTCACATCACCTCGGATTTACTCCTGACTCGTGTAAATTTGAATAAAAGGAGTCAATGTAAATTTTAAATAGAATGGAATTACTTTAGTCACGATAGCCGAGTGGTTGGATGGTCAAAATTCGAGTCGCGAGACCCCAGTTTGATCCCCAGGTGGTAGGCTGATACTGATGAATGAGTATTTTATAACTTGTGTACGATTTATGTCGTTACTTAATATAGACATAAATACGGCGATGGGCTCACCACCTGTCGCGTTGTCCCAAAACATGTCTAGGGTGGAATGTGGGTCGAAAGGTCTTAATTGTTTAGACCTCTTTATACCCCTGTATTGGGAATGGCGTGAAGAGAACTTTTTTAAAAAATGTTTAAATGCAATTTTGCATTAGATTGGAATTGCTCACTAAAAATTAAATCAGAATTGCGTTCTATAAACATACGTTAAGAGTTTTTTTTTTCTCGGACCCCCTGTTCTAAAAGCTAACAAATCTTTACCTTTTGGAATATATAAATATCATTTATTTCATATGAAAATATTGGAATATGTATACGTACTTTTATTTATATAGACAGTGGAATGGATCAATATGATTTAGTTGTATTAATAAAATTCAAGTCCATTTCACAATACCATTACACGAATTAATAGAAAAACGTTCATAAGTTAATTTTATATGTTTCTTTATTTAATATGATTGTTATTGACTTAGGTTATTTAAAAAAGGGATTGCGTATGTGGCGACATCTATGTTTCAACACACACGACATCTATGTTGAGAGACTTTCTGGTAGCGGACAACTCAGGAAAAGTATCGAAGTTCTTTCGAATACCCTGATATTACATTTGCGTAGGTGGTATCCCCCCAGGTAACGAACACCCGACTTGGCGAGTAGCTACCCTGTTTCTGCAGCACTTCGTCAGCTACAGCGTAGATAGGCTCTTGTCACTGTCATATTAAATTGAACGCCATGTTGGAATTTCTTGACTAATTATAGAAAAAAGAGAATTATTTTTCTGTAGTATGCGTTAACGCTAAAGACTTATTCATGAGAAACTTTCGCAGCTTGGATAACAAAATACTTGTAGCAAGTTTCAATTTCACACACTTAGCTGCATGTTTACTGCATAGCACTGTAGCGAAATATTATTTCCGAAGTTAGTTTTAATTAAGTCCTTGATGAGGATTCCTACCGAACTTTGTTTCTCTTGTTTCGAGTCTGGGTTGACAGTTACCGCTAACGTCCTATCCTCTGTATTTACTTTATTCTATTAAAACGTGTAAGTTAGTACAGGGAAGGTCTTTGCTTTAATTACAAAACAGAATTCCATCAATATTAAAAACATTACCAGCATTAATGTTTAGCCATAGAACTGCTGCTGTAGTTGTGTCGGGAGGAGTTTAAGACAATAGTCGAATGACAGACCCGAATTTGCGACCTCATGTTTCGCAGTCGCCATCTTTAACCATTAGGCTATTGACGCATAGATTTTCAAGTACTGTTCAGGGTTCCGTATTGTCCTGTGTTCACGGAGTAAGTGTATACTTCCTCTTATCCGTTAATGACATAAATATCAAGGGAAAAGCCTTGAAACTAGCGTTACGATCGATGGAGGACTCATTAACCATTTCGTGAAATCTCTGTACTAGAAGTAATTACGATAACTTGATGGATGCGGACTTCAAAACATAAAGTCGCAGGTTCGAGCACGTCATTCGACTATTGTAAACCAACTCCAGGCACATACATAGAAGCTTAGTTGGAGTGTTTAACAGGAATATTAATTTTAATTGGCATTGCTATCATTCTTTGAAAAAGTTGACTGCGGTTATATTTAAGTTTAGTTTACTATTATAAAGTCAGAAAAAAGAAGATAGAAGGAGGGAAGGTCAAGAGTACTCGGATACCTAGACGTGCATGTATGAAGAAAATGATGAATTTGAAAGAAGCGTATGTGAGGATCGTGACAATCGGCGATCTGTTCTCTCTGTTTACCCCGTTAGGCATTGAGCGAAAAGATAAGTAATTTTATTCGGAGCCTTTTAGCTTATTAGTCTATTACTGTGATTTCGTTGCCTCTGGCTTAAACTCGGTCGACGCTAACTCACATTATCTGACGCGCGCTGCAATAAACGGGAATAATATCACTGCTGTATTTACATGATATTGCTTTGTAGAACGTTAATTTTAATGTAATTATACTGAAGCGAAATTTACATTAATATTTTGATGAATATCGGATGATTTCTCGATACCGTAGTTGGTAGTGAGATTGCCGTCGAAGCGAAGGCTTGCGGATTCGAAACCCGGTGGTAGCAAATGTTTGTGTGATGACTATTAATGATTGTACTGTGAGTGGCATATTCAAATATATTGCTCCGTTATATTGATAGGCTAACCACTTCTCACGTTGTTTCAACAGGCTTTTGGTGAAAATGGGTCGAAAGGACGTCATTGTCTAGACCTCTGCCTACAGTAAAATTCGGAATATACGTAAATATTTACCTATTTATTAAATATGTTATGTTTCTGCAATATTGTTACAATAATTAAATATAAAATCATGATGGAAGAGCGGTTGGTTGATCGGACTTCGAATCAGTAAACTCAAGTTCAATCCCTAGGACGATGGCTCGTACCAATAATTTTTGGAAGCTTAGGACCGATTTTGTTGTCGTTTTGAGACTCAGACGGCGACAGGTTAACCATCGGTCACATCGTCCCAAATAAGCCTACTCCAAAATGGGAAATTGCGGACATTATAAAAAAATATACATGTATTAAGTGCTAGTAAATTACGCAAAACTACGTTAATCACGTAAACATAACATTTAATAAATATATTATTAAATGTTATGTTTCTGCAGTATTAGTACAATATTATGATATTAAAGTCACGATAGCCTAGTGGTTGGGGGATCGGAATTAGAGTCAAGAGATTCCTAGTTCGATTTCCGAGGCTCGTACCAATGGCTTGTTGTCAAAAACTTATGTATCATTTATATGGTTGGCTTGGGCTCATCACCTATCACGTTATCCCGAAAAATGTCTTTGGTGGAGGGTGCGTCGAAAGGACTTAATTGTGTAGACCTTTGTCTACCCCTGTATTAGGAATGGCGTGAAGATATATTTATATATACAAAATTAGCTCATTAAAAGTAATAAGATAGCAGATAGTAGTGATTTTGGTCGAACACAAAAATATGAGATATTCGCAAACAATTCAGAAATAAACGGCGAAACTGAATTTGAATCTCACCCAAAATTGTTTGAACGAATTTGTATTCATATTACGACGAATAAATTATGTGATTTGATTTGTGTGTGAAGATCGTATCCACTCACAGTTTACATTTATTTCCTAATGTTCCAAAAGAAGTATAACTTAAAAACTAGATTAGGACCGTATCGCCCACACTGAGGTGATCAGACTCTTATACTGTTTAGTACCTTAAAGTCACATTCCACCGGAACTTATGTAATATATTAGTATTTATTATTATTTTATATAACTATTACACTACTTAATTTATTTTATTAGTATTATTTTATATAACTATTACACTACTTTGTAGAGGAAAACAATAATGGTTTTCGAGAATGGTTCTTTAGGTTATAATAGTCGTTGAAGACAGAGAATAGACTAGACAATTAAGTCCTTTCGAGCCACCTTCTTCCGAAGATTTTTTGGGATAACGTCACAGGTGGCGTGAGCCCGTCACCGTCTTTGTAAGTTAATTTTGAAAACTCATTGATACGAATTTGAGGATCGAATTCGGGTCTCTCGACTCAAATTCCGATCACCCAACCACTCGGCTTTCGTGAGTAATCATCATGGCTATCCCAGAGAAATACACGTTTCCAGAGCCGGTTTTGCTCAATTGGTTTTGATTTTGTATATTGAATGTCAGGGGAGGGCTATTGTTTACTCCACAAGTTTAAAGATTCTCCAGGGAATGCGGAGATTCGAGATAATGCGCGTACGAATTCACGTATAGAAACTATTTGTATGTGAAGGTATATTTAATAATTTTTGACGACCACCATGGACGTGACGTAAGCACCGTCTTTCATAGCGTTGTCAGCGGCGTGGTCCCTGGTCAGATTCCCCGACTGGTCAATGTAGTACCACTTTTTCTACATTGTCTCAGGTCTGTTTGTTTGTCGTACCATCATTATTTCCGATTCGATAACTCTAGTGCTTTAGCTACTTTATTTGGGGTTAAAACAATGTGTTTTTCTCATAATCTTTATAAATATGTATGTATAATATAAATCAATGCTACAAAAACAAAATAAACGAATAACCAAACTGTGTAGTTTGTGTTGGTTCAAATTCTGGCCGTTTGTGTCTGGGGATGGGAAGAGATTTATAGTTTGCAATAAGTAAGCGTTAAGTGCCGCCGATAACCAAGCCTGCTGTGTCGTGTTTAGCTTAGGACAATGAAATTTACTAATTCGTTAACATCTTACGTTATAACATTAGACCAATACCTGATAATGGCATAATATAAAAGAGTAAAAATAAACTTGAAAGATTACAGTAATTACATCCTTATTTAATAAACCATCCTTATTTTCACTGTAAAACATCATAAAATAATATAAATATGTTCAAGCCATTCCCAATACAGGGTTAGACATAGGTCTAGACAATTAAGTTGTTTCGACCCACCTTCCACCGAAGATATTTTTGGGACAACGTGACAGGCGGTGAGCCCGTCGCCGGCTTAATGCCGAAGTTACGATAAAGAACGATATAATTCATACATAAGTTTTGTAAAAACCCATTGGTACGAGCTTGCCATCTGGAGATCGAACTCGAGTATTTCGTCTAGAATTCTGACCACCCAACCAATGGGCTATCGTGACTTTTAACATCATCTTGAATGAAGCTTTATGGAGAGTGGTGTACTCACTGGTATTCATGATTTTCACCAACTATAAGATCTCGGTTTCGTTTCCCGAACGAGACAAAGTTGATGACTACTTCTAAATTGACTGAAGTCTGGGCGTTTGTAGTACCTTAGTTATTGCCGATTCCATAACATAGTGCTTTAACTACTTACTTCAGGACGAGAACAGCGTATGTGATGCTGTCCCTATCTATGTATGTATTTTATGATTTCGGTCTTTGATCAATATTCTGACTTTTGGGTAATGATGTTTGCTCTTTCTTTTATTTAATGGCCAATCCATTTATGTTTAACTCCTTACTTTAAGATCAGAACAGGTTGTCTCTATCTACGTATTTATTATAATAAAACAATCACAACCTTAGCTTTGCATAAAGCCTATGAAATTAATATAAATTGTAATGGCTACCGACATATGGCAGGAAAACTAGCAAATACCGTACCAAAACTAATCAGGCCAGTGAAAATTAACATATGTGCGTGGCACTACGTTTGCCAATACGCTTGCCAAATTGAATAATGAAAATTCCTGTAAAAAATATAACGGAGAAGTAGTTTAATAGTAGTAATTAATGAAGTGAAACTTACAAATTTAACTAAGATACGAATTTCAGTAAGCAGGTCTGAAAGCGAAGCGAATGCTTTGTGTGAATCTGAAGTAGTAAGTAATTTACAACTCTATACACACGTGTGCCCGTGGCTACGCTTCCACGGTTCAGTTTAGAATTTAAAGCCTTAATGTGCTGTTGCTACGTACGTATGTAGTTAAGTGGGAAATGTTTTTGTTTAGATTTGTATGGAGTATATATACATATATTTATATAATATATAACTAATTCTATTGAATGCACGAACACTACACAGACATTACAGTCGACACCAGTTAATATACGAGACCATCGATAATTACGCGGCAAGCATATCGCCTCTAAACAATAAAAGAAAGAAAATCTATTTCATCATCAAGCGACAAACGATGCAACATCAAGCATTTAGACTCTACAACATTCAACCGCAGACCCTACGCATTGACCGCTAATCGTAAAGTCGATTCGCTTGATGATCGCACCATCTTATGCATTGCTTTCTAAAGTAAGTCGCTACAGCAGAAACAACGAATGTAACTCCCATAAACGCCAATATTGAGACCTCAGATCTGGTGACACCATGGGAACCGTGTACGAAATTTTTAAAGCAACCTAATGCCTGATTCAATTAACTAATCCAAAAATATACTTCACTTTTGAAATTGCTTACAGCCAGCGTCATCGTAAACATTGTAAGTGAAGTGAATAATAAAACTGAGTTAGAGGGAATGCGAAACTATGAAACGTTATTCGAGTTGGTAAAGTTCATATTTATGAGGGAACATCCTCGCTCCTACTGTCCACTCGAGCGAGCTCTCGATCTCCATTCCAGCTAAATTCCATAGAGTATATGAATGTAATATTTAACTATATATTTAATTCTTATCTCAATTACATTCTTTGTTATTTACAGAATTACATTTCAAAATTACATGTAGTTGACGTATCGTACATAAGTTTTTCAAAAAACCCACTGGTACGAGGTTAGGGGAATCGAACTGACTCGAATCTCGACTCGAACTCTTGACTCGAATTCCGTTCACCCAACCGCTCGACTATCGTGACAGTGATAGTACATAATACTATTTATATCATTGACTTGGACATTTTTTTATAGAAGAGAGAGGCAAACGAGCTGGTAGCACACGTGATTGTAAGTGATTACCGCCGCCCATGAACATCTGCAATACCGGAGGAATAGCGGATGCGTTGCCGGCTTTTGAGAAAGGTATAGGCTCTTTTCTTGAAGGTCCCTAAGTCGTATCGGTCCGAAAAGACCGCTGACGGCAGCTCATTCCACAAAGTGCAAGTGCGTGGCAGAAAATTCCGCAAAAAACGCACTGTGGTGGAATCCCAAGCATCAAGGTGGTGTTGATGAAATTTTCGTTATGCCGTAAGGTACGATGATGAAACTCAGCGGCTGGGATTAATCCAAACAATTCCTCGGAGCACTATGAACAATATGCACAAATGAACTTAATAGTCTAGACCTCTGCCTATATGTATCGTAAATAGCGTGAAGATAAGTATTCAATTTCATAAATATTCGATAGCACCATACCGACAACATAATTTTCTATCCACTCTAACAAACAGCTTAACAAAGTACCGGATGAAATTTTTAATGTTTTCTTTGCTATGGAAATATAAATTCTAAACCAATTTTCGTAAATATCCGCTATATTTTATGGGCTTCATCCTCAAATTTCATTTAAGACATAACGAGGCTTTCATGGAACTAATTTCGCTTGGGGAAAAATACTTGATGAAATTTTTCCAAGGTATTGCTCATTACGACGTTCCTCTCCTCGAGTCGGCCGAAAGTTAGAAGTTTCACTTGTTTTATAATTTTTTTAAGCGCTCTATTACTGTTAATTGTCTACAGATGTGATTTTTTCAAAATATTATTTATCTTACTTAAATACTTAATGGCCTTAAAAAGTCCACTGTATCATCAAGGCCTCTCTCATTCAAGAAAAGTTTTGCCATAATCGTTGTTGTAATAGACACGATAGCCGAGTGGTAGGGTGGTCGGAATTTCGAGTCAATAGACCCGAGTTCGATCCCCTGTTGGTGGCAGGCTCGTACCAATGGGTTTTTCAATAACTTATGTACGAATTATATCGTTGGCTTGGACATAAAGACGGCGACGGGCTCTCCACCTGTCACGTTGTCCCGAAAATATCTTCGGTGGCAGGTGGGTCGAGGGGACTTAATTGTCTAGATTAGACCTCTGTCTATCCCTGTATAGGGATTTGCGTCAAGATATCTTTTTTTTTTTGTAATAGACAGAGACAACAATACAAACATGAATAGGGACAACATCACATTCATTGCTCTGATCCCAAAATAAGTAGCTAAAGCACTTGTATTTTGGAATCTGAAACAACGAAGATACCACAAACACCTAGACCCGAGACAATGCAATATAAATGGTTCCCTAAGTTAACCCAACCGGGAATCGAACTGACTCGAATCTCGACTCGAACTCTTGACTCGAATTCCGTTCACCCAACCGCTCGACTATCGTGACAGTGATAGTACATAATACTATTTATATCGTTGACTTGGACATTTTTATAGAAGAGAGAGGCAAACGAGCTGGTAGCACACGTGATTGTAACTGATTACCGCCGCCCATGAACATCTGCAATACCGGAGGAATAGCGGATGCGTTGCCGGCTTTGAGAAAGGTATAGGCTCTTTCTTGAAGGTCCCTAAGTCGTATCGGTCCGAAAAGATCGCTGACGGCAGCTCATTCCACAAAGTGCAAGTGCGTGGCAGAAAATTCCGCAAAAACGCACTGTGGTGGAATCCCAAGCATCAAGGTGGTGTTGATGAAATTTTTAATGTTTTGCTATGGAAATATAAATTTAAACCAATTTTCGTAAATATCCGCTATATTTTATGGGCTTCATCCTCAAATTTCATTTAAGACATAACGAGGCTTTCATGGAACTAATTTTGGGGAAAATACTTGATGAAATTTTTAATGTTTTCTTTGCTATGGAAATATAAATTTAAACCAATTTTCGTAAATATCCGCTATATTTTATGGGCTTCATCCTCAAATTTCATTTAAGACATAACGAGGCTTTCATGGAACTATCATAGAAAATACTTGATGAAATTTTTCCAAGGTATTGCTCATTACGACGTTCCTCTCCTCGAGTCGGCTGAAAGTTAGAAGTTTCACTTGTTTTATAATTTTTTTAAGCGCTCTATTACTGTTAATTGTCTACAGACGTAATTTTTTCAAAATATCATTTATCTTACTTAAATACTTAATGGCCTTAAAAGTCCACTGTATCATCAAGGCCTCTCATTCAAGAAAAGTTTTGCCATAATCGTTGTTGTAATAGACACGATAGCCGAGTGGTAGGGTGGTCGGAATTTCGAGTCAATAGACCCGAGTTCGATCCCCTGTTGGTGGCAGGCTCGTACCAATGGGTTTTTCGATAACTTATGTACGAATTATATCGTTGGCTTGGACATAAAGACGGCGACGGGCTCTCCACCTGTCACGTTGTCCCGAAAATATCTTCGGTGGCAGGTGGGTCGAGGGGACTTAATTGTCTAGACCTCTGCCTATATGTATCGTAAATAGCGTGAAGATAAGTATTCAATTTCATAAATATTCGATAGCACCATACCGACAACATAATTTTCTATCCACTCTAACAAACAGCTTAACAAAGTACCGGATGAAATTTTTAATGTTTTCTTTGCTATGGAAATATAAATTCTAAACCAATTTTCAAAATATTATTTATCTTACTTAAATACTTAATGGCCTTAAAAGTCCACTGTATCATCAAGGCCTCTCATTCAAGAAAAGTTTTGCCATAATCGTTGTTGTAATAGACACGATAGCCGAGTGGTAGGGTGGTCGGAATTTCGAGTCAATAGACCTGAGTTCGATCCCCTGTTGGTGGCAGGCTCGTACCAATGGGTTTTTCAATAACTTATGTACGAATTATATCGTTGGCTTGGACATAAAGACGGCGACGGGCTCTCCACCTGTCACGTTGTCCCGAAAATATCTTCGGTGGCAGGTGGGTCGAGGGGACTTAATAGTCTAGACCTCTGCCTATATGTATCGTAAATAGCGTGAAGATAAGTATTCAATTTCATAAATATTCGATAGCACCATACCGACAACATAATTTTCTATCCACTCTAACAAACAGCTTAACAAAGTACCGGATGAAATTTTTAATGTTTTCTTTGCTATGGAAATATAAATTTAAACCAATTTTCGTAAATATCCGCTATATTTTATGGGCTTCATCCTCAAATTTCATTTAAGACATAACGAGGCTTTCATGGAACTAATTTCGCTTGGGGAAAAAATACTTGATGAAAATTTTCGTTATGCCGTAAGGTACGTTGATGAAACTCAGCGGCTGGGATTAATCCAAACAATTCCTCGAGCACTATGAACAATATGCACAAATATGCTTATATATGCTATGCAAATGAACTTAATAGTCTAGACCTCTGCCTATATGTATCGTAAATAGCGTGAAGATAAGTATTCAATTTCATAAATATTCGATAGCACCATACCGACAACATAATTTTCTATCCACTCTAACAAACAGCTTAACAAAGTACCGGATGAAATTTTTAATGTTTTCTTTGCTATGGAAATATAAATTTAAACCAATTTTCGTAAATATCCGCTATATTTTATGGGCTTCATCCTCAAATTTCATTTAAGACATAACGAGGCTTTCATGGAACTAATTTCGCTTGGGGAAAAAATACTTGATGAAAATTTTCGTTATGCCGTAAGGTACGTTGATGAAACTCAGCGGCTGGGATTAATCCAAACAATTCCTCGAGCACTATGAACAATATGCACAAATATGCTTATATATGCTATGCAAATGAACTTAATAGTCTAGACCTCTGCCTATATGTATCGTAAATAGCGTGAAGATAAGTATTCAATTTCATAAATATTCGATAGCACCATACCGACAACATAATTTTCTATCCACTCTAACAAACAGCTTAACAAAGTACCGGATGAAATTTTTAATGTTTTCTTTGCTATGGAAATATAAATTTAAACCAATTTTCGTAAATATCCGCTATATTTTATGGGCTTCATCCTCAAATTTCATTTAAGACATAACGAGGCTTTCATGGAACTAATTTCGCTTGGGGAAAAAATACTTGATGAAAATTTTCGTTATGCCGTAAGGTACGTTGATGAAACTCAGCGGCTGGGATTAATCCAAACAATTCCTCGGAGCACTATGAACAATATGCACAAATATGCACAAATGAACTTAATAGTCTAGACCTCTGCCTATATGTATCGTAAATAGCGTGAAGATAAGTATTCAATTTCATAAATATTCGATAGCACCATACCGACAACATAATTTTCTATCCACTCTAACAAACAGCTTAACAAAGTACCGGATGAAATTTTTAATGTTTTCTTTGCTATGGAAATATAAATTCTAACCCAATTTTCGTAAATATCCGCTATATTTTATGGGCTTCATCCTCAAATTTCATTTAAGACATAACGAGGCTTTCATGGAACTAATTTCGCTTGGGGAAAAATACTTGATGAAATTTTTCCAAGGTATTGCTCATTACGACGTTCCTCTCCTCGAGTCGGCCGAAAGTTAGAAGTTTCACTTGTTTTATAATTTTTTTAAGCGCTCTATTACTGTTAATTGTCTACAGACGTAATTTTTTCAAAATATCATTTATCTTACTTAAATACTTAATGGCCTTAAAAAGTCCACTGTATCATCAAGGCCTCTCTCATTCAAGAAAAGTTTTGCCATAATCGTTGTTGTAATAGACACGATAGCCGAGTGGTAGGGTGGTCGGAATTTCGAGTCAATAGACCTGAGTTCGATCCCCTGTTGGTGGCAGGCTCGTACCAATGGGTTTTTCAATAACTTATGTACGAATTATATCGTTGGCTTGGACATAAAGACGGCGACGGGCTCTCCACCTGTCACGTTGTCCCGAAAATATCTTCGGTGGCAGGTGGGTCGAGGGGACTTAATTGTCTAGATTAGACCTCTGTCTATCCCTGTATAGGGATTTGCGTCAAGATATCTTTTTTTTTTTGTAATAGACAGAGACAACAATACAAACATGAATAGGGACAACATCACATTCATTGCTCTGATCCCAAAATAAGTAGCTAAAGCACTTGTATTTTGGAATCTGAAACAACGAAGATACCACAAACACCTAGACCCGAGACAATGCAATATAAATGGTTCCCTAAGTTAACCCAACCGGGAATCGAACTTGAGACATCAGAGCAGTCAGACGACAAAACACGCATGCAACTGTCCATGAGTGAATAAGTTTCAAAATGTTGGCTGTTAACAAATTAAACATTTCATTATGATCACTAGTTACGCCATCCAGGTAATGCGCACCATTATAGCGGTGATTATCCGATCTGCAGTCTTCAGCCTCACAGCTGATGACGTCATTAAGCTTATCAATTAAGCGAATCTCCATTTGTGATCGTGAAACGCTGGCGATTTGAGACTGCTCGATCATCGCAGTGAAAAATTCCAGTAGCAATTACGGTTATTTCGGATTTATATCGGATTTTGAATTTGTAGTAACGATAACCGTTGGTGAAAAAAGGTCCTCGAGAGGCAACCCTGTTCAGGCAAACACATTATAAGACGACCCCCTACGAGAAGGAGTGAGAAAATATTCTGTAGAAAAGCATTATGTAATCAGAAACTACGAAGGTAACACAAACACCCGGAATCGTCAAAATGTAGAAGAAGTGGTTTACTACATTGATTCGGTCTGGGAATCGAACCCGGGAGTAAGCCGGGAGTAGACCCCTCAGAGTTAGCTAAACCTTGAAAACCGGCGTCTATGCCACTCGTCTACGAAATCGACAAATAATCAAAGTAAAAAAGTATTAATAGGGTATTTATTTAAGATACGGACAGGAAGATACAATATCATTATATCATTATTATTATTAAACACAAGAATTAAAGAATCTCTAACAGCCTCGCAATACGATACGATTTTCCAAGTTAATAAACAAGTGCCGCGTCGTTATTCTACAAACATAAGCGTTTTATCTCCTAAAAGGTTTTATTTGTGTTGTTTACTTTTAATAGGATTTAAGGATTCATTTCGAAAACCATGTCCGTGATAATGTTATTTCACTTTAGCGACTGGAAAAGAGGTTTTAATACGATTTTTATTTTATTTACCTATGAGTAAACGTATTTTAAGAGACGCATAAAGAAAAGGAAAAGAATGAAGAGTCATGATAGCCGAGTGGTTGGGTGGTTGGAATTTCGAGTCAAGAGACCCGATCTCAATCCGCACGTGGCAGGCTCGTACCAATGGGTTTTTGAAAAATTTATGTACGAATTATATCGTTGACTTGGATATAAAGACGGCGACGGGCTCACCACCTGTCGCGATGTACCGTAAATATCTTCGGTGGAAGGTAGGTCAAAAGGACTTAATTGCCTAGACTAGACCTCCGTCTATCCCTGTATTGGGAATTGCGTGAAGATATTTATTTATTTTTATTTAAATAAAGGAAAGGCCTCAATATGACCATTGGCTACGGATAGAAGACGGGGTAACCATCGCGAAAACTACCAGATAATATTCAGCAGACTGGTGACGGGCAGCAGCGTTTAAAGTGCATAAGGTAAATCGTCCTAAATGGGAGAATTCTGTCTTGCAGTCGATTTTATCAAGATTTTATCAATTATGTATGTATATGAAAGCGTATCTTGCCGCGTGGTACCTTCATATGAATCATCGTCATTGACTTCATATAAATGAAATCATCTTGCATTACCCATGGTAGCCTCGCCACCTGTAAGAAAACATTATGTAACATTCAAATTGTTTTTAGTACTTCCCTTAATTGTCTCTTATAATATACAGATAGCAGGTAGAAAAGGAGGTTACTTCATTCCAAATAACGAAAGCTAATAATATAAGTAAGTAGAGGAATAACTAATCAATAATATTATTGCAAACTTACAAAGTGTGTATTATGTACGCAATATGTGGCGATAGCCTAGTGGTGAGGCGATTGGAATTCTAGTCAAGAGACCCGATCTCGATCCCAAATCGTAGGCTCGCATCAATGTTACTTTCAAATAATAATGTACGATTTATATTGTTGAAGCTTGGATATTAATGAAAAATAAAAGGCGATATGCTCACCACATGTCAGGTTGTCACACTTGATTGTCTAGCCCTCTGTCTACCCTATTGTTGGGAATAACGAGAAGATATACATAAATTTGGCTATTGTATCAACTTTTCTGTGGGTCTACTGGGAGATATTTAGTTTTGTGGAATAACCTTGTGTAAACTCTTTTTTTCATATTTACATATATGAAATTATGTGTACATAATTTCATAAATAAAATTCGCGTAGAGTTTAACAAGAGTACTATTTAAAATATATGTAGTTGTATATAGTTGCTACAGTTTATTTCCCACTTGTAGTTAGTGCTTGGATATTATTTCTGGTCTGAATTTCTCTCGTAATTTACGGACCTTAACGCTAACTGCTTCGTAGATTTGTAATTTTATTTATTTGTAATTGTAATAATTGTAATTAAATAAAATTAAATTAAATTAAATTCAATAAAAATAATAAAAATCGTTTTATTTTTAAATGTAATTAAAATTTAATTTTACATTAACAATTCTTAGATAAGGACATCACATATATTGCTCGGATCCCAAAGTAACTAAGGTACCACAATCACACAGAGCCGTGAAACTGTATAAAAACTTTTTTATCCATTGATCCAACCGGGAATAGAATCAGTTTTGTATTTACCTTAAAAGTAAATAGAAAAACTTTGCAGCTTTGAGGGAATAAAATTGTGCAATAGTTTTGAAAAAAGACATTTTATTTTCTTATTTTTGTGCCTACTTATTACCATTAAGATATTTTATATATTTTAAATTAACCTTATTTATTTAATCTTTAACGTTGAAAAAAAATTATTTTATAAAGTTTGATCTCTGGAAAACTAATTTAACGACTCAGATTAACGTATTGGACATGTTTTTTTGTTTTGTTCAGTTTAGATAGCTATGATATCATATTTTACATATCTTCACGCCTTTCCTAATACTGAGGTTACTTGAGTTTGACAGAAGCTAGACAATAAAGCCGTTTTGACCCTTCTTTCACCAAACACTTTTTCAGAGTGACGTGGAGAGCAAGTAACCGTTTTTATGTTCCTGCCAACGATGTTAATCGTACATAAATTTTGTAAAAACTTGTGTATATGTATAAAATACTATTGTATGCATGTAAGTAGTAATGTAAATGTATATGTATGTGTATTGTATTTATTATCATTATATTATATTGTATTTATTATATTATATTATATAATTTTGTATTTTTTCCTTAAACCTTTAATTTTTTTTTAATTATGAGTTTTGCACCCATCACTAGATTCACTGCACAAACCAAAGGTAGACTGGTAGAGAATGCCTTTAGGCATTAAGTCCGCCGTTTTGTAAATTTTTTTATGTGTGCAAATAAAGCTTAAATAAATAAATAAAAATAAAATTAAATTAAATTCAATAAAAATAATAAAAATCGTTTTATTTTTAAATGTAATTAAAATTTAATTTTACATTAACAATTCTTAGATAAGGACATCACATATATTGCTCGGATCCCAAAGTAACTAAGGTACCACAATCACACAGAGCCGTGAAACTGTATAAAAACTTTTTTATCCATTGATCCAACCGGGAATAGAATCAGTTTTGTATTTACCTTAAAAGTAAATAGAAAAACTTTGCAGTTTTGAGGGAATAAAATTGTGCAATAGTTTTGAAAAAAGACATTTTATTTTGTTATTATTGTGCCTACATATTACCATTAAGATATTTTATATATATTAAATTAACCTTATTTATTTAATCTTTAACGTTGAAAAAAAGTTATTTTATAAAGTTTGATCTCTGGAAAACTAATTTAACGACTCAGATTAACGTATTGGACATGTTTTTTTGTTTTGTTCAGTTTAGATAGCTATGATATCATATTTTACATATCTTCACGCCTTTCCTAATACTGAGGTTACTTGAGTTTCACAGAAGCTAGACAATAAAGCCGTTTTGACCCTTCTTTCACCAAACACTTTTTCAGAGTGACGTGGAGAGCAAGTAACCGTTTTTATGTTCCTGCCAACGATGTTAATCGTACATAAATTTTGTAAAAACTTGTGTATATGTATAAAATACTATTATATGCATGTAAGTAGTAATGTAAATGTATATGTATGTGTATTGTATTTATTATCATTATATTATATTGTATTTATTATATTATATTATATTATATTATATTATATTGTATTTATTATATTATATTATATTATATTATATTATATTATATTATATTATATTATATTGTATTTATTATATTATATTATATTGTATTTATTATATTATATTATATTGTATTTATTATATTATATTATATTGTATTTATTATATTATATTGTATTTATTATATTATATTGTATTTATTATATTATATTGTATTTATTATATTATATTATATTATATTATATTATATTGTATTTATTATATTATATTATATTATATTGTATTTATTATATTATATTATATTATATTGTATTTATTATCATTATATTATATTATATTATATTATATTGTATTTATTATATTATATTATATTGTATTTATTATCATTATATTATATTATATTATATTGTATTTATTATATTATATTATATTATATTGTATTTATTATATTATATTATATTATATTGTATTTATTATATTATATTGTATTTATTATATTATATTATATTGTATTTATTATCATTATATTATATTGTATTTATTATATTATATTATATTATATTATATTATATTATATTATATTGTATTTATTATCATTATATTATATTATATTATATTGTATTTATTATCATTATATTATATTATATTGTATTTATTATATTATATTATATTGTATTTATTATCATTATATTATATTGTATTTATTATATTATATTGTATTTATTATATTATATTGTATTTATTATCATTATATTATATTGTATTTATTATATTATATTATATTGTATTTATTATATTATATTATATTATATTATATTATATTATATTATATTATATTATATTATATTATATTATATTATATTATATTATATTATATTATATTATATTATATTATATTATATTATATTATATTATATTATATTATATTATATTATATTATATTATATTATATTATATTATATTATATTATATTATATTATATTATATTATATTATATTATATTATATTATATTATATTATATTATATTATATTATATTATATTATATTATATTATATTATATTATATTATATTATATTATATTATATTATATTATATTATATTATATTATATTATATTATATTATATTATATTATATTATATTATATTATATTATATTATATTATATTATATTATATTATATTATATTATATTATATTATATTATATTATATTATATTATATTATATTATATTATATTATATTATATTATATTATATTATATTATATTATATTATATTATATTATATTATATTATATTATATTATATTATATTATATTATATTATATTATATTATATTATATTATATTATATTATATTATATTATATTATATTATATTATATTATATTATATTATATTATATTATATTATATTATATTATATTATATTATATTATATTATATTATATTATATTATATTATATTATATTATATTATATTATATTATATTATATTATATTATATTATATTATATTATATTATATTATATTATATTATATTATATTATATTATATTATATTATATTATATTATATTATATTATATTATATTATATTATATTATATTATATTATATTATATTATATTATATTATATTATATTATATTATATTATATTATATTATATTATATTATATTATATTATATTATATTATATTATATTATATTATATTATATTATATTATATTATATTATATTATATTATATTATATTATATTATATTATATTATATTATATTATATTATATTATATTATATTATATTATATTATATTATATTATATTATATTATATTATATTATATTATATTATATTATATTATATTGTATTTATTATATTATATTATATTATATTATATAATTTTGTATTTTTTCCTTAAACCTTTAATTTTTTTTTAATTATGAGTTTTGCACCCATCACTAGATTCACTGCACAAACCAAAGGTAGACTGGTAGAGAATGCCTTTAGGCATTAAGTCCGCCGTTTTGTAAATTTTTTTTATGTGTGCAAATAAAGCTTAAATAAATAAATAAAAATAAATAAAAACCCATTAGTACGAAGTCTATCACTTGGGAATCGAATTCGGTTCTCTTGACTCGAATTCCTATCACCCTACCTCTTAAAAAACCACGAATTTACTTTCAATAATGATTAAAGCTTCATCTACGGACGCCACGAAGCTCAGCCATTCAGAAACTACTTCCGCAATGATACGTCACTCAGTTAGGAATTCAAATTGAGAGCTGTCGAAATTCACGTACATCTTTGTACGTCCACTGTTCGTTGTTTCGAACCGTTAGTGTAGTTGCGCTCGGTGCGACTGGACACCGGTACAAAGAGGTGACGTTTCCGTAATCGAATACCGTTGGTTTCCTCCCGAACAACTGATTTAGTGACGTCATCGGATAGTGCTCCTTCCAAAGTGAATTATGCGGCAGGAACTAAGTGTATGATGGTTCTATGTTATGTTATTTTGTTGAGCTCATTGTCATTCCATGATTTATAATAAACAAATATAACAAATAATGTAAATATAACAAAAAACAACTATAGAGCTAATATCATGAAAAGTCGGTGGCAGATGGTTCCAACATTTAGTTGCTAAATAACGAAAGTTACCCCAAAATGTAGCTGAGACGTATCCTGGAACTGATAAGAGAAACTTTGAATTAGTTTTAAATTACTTGACCAACTTAGCTTTAAAAAAATCTTTTTTTCCCAATACAGGGGCAATTCCCAATACAGGGGTAGACAGAGGTCTAGTCTAGACAATTACGTCCCTTCGACCCACCTTCCAACGAAAATATTTTCGGGACAACGTGACAGGAGGTGAGCCCGTCACCGCCTTTATGTCCAAGCCAACGATATATTTCGTACATAAGTTTTTGAAAAACCCGTTGGTACGAGCCTGCCACCTGGGGATCAAACTCGGGTCGCTCGACTCGAAATCCTGACCACCCAAGCACTCGGCTATCGTGACTTATAAGCTAACTTTTTTAACTTTGGCGTAACGTCAGCGTAATTTGCCACCCACGTTCTTTGCGGCGGTGTAGTAATAAGCGACTAATGGTTAAGAAGAGGTAAAGGAAGACTCAACGCATGAATATGACTCCCACCTGACCCCTTTTTTTGACGTAACAGATGTATCAATTCCAAAATGTTGGGCAGCAATAAACGTTCGGAATAGTGACAGAAATAAAAGTTACCGTATATTTCACATTTCCCACGATGCAGGACGCGCGATGGCAGTTTCGCTGTGAATCGTGTGAATCGTATCGCTGTGAGTGACGCGAACTCTTTTTTTTTATAGAAAAGGCTGGCAAACGAGCAGGCGGCTCACGTGATGGTAAGTGGTTACCGCCGCCCATGAACACCCGCAATACCAGAGGCATAGCAGATGCGTTGCCGGCCTTAGAGTGCCCCCTCCCCCGCCCCAAAAAAAATTGGGGAGGGGGGTGCGTGGGCCTCCGGTTACCTGCACTCACCATACGAAACGCAAAAGTTTGTTAGACTTCTACTTCACGCCGGTATTCTGTGAGGACGTGGTACTTCCCCGGTCGAGCCGGCCCATTTATGCAACAACAAAAGCTGATGCGTGGCTCTACCACTGTATCACTGTGTACAACTCGCATGCGGTCCGCGGAATGCGCCGGGCAGTGGAGCCTCTGTACAGTGCAGTAAGTATTGCGTGCGAGACATACACATCTTGCTACGTACGTATACTATCTGGGTACCTAAGCATCATTTGTTGACAATAGATGCTTTGCCGACCGCAGTAAACACTTCGCACCTTAGGCGCCGCAGCGTAGGCCTTGGTTATTATAATGAAATAATGGTTTTATTTCTGACATGGAAACTGAAATTTCACTTTATCAAAAATTGCTTAAGTCACGATAGCCGAGTGGTTGGGTGATCAGAATTCGAATAAAGAGAACCCATGAAGTTTGAGTACGATTCCCAGGTGGTACGCTCGAACCAAATCTTTTTTTAGTACGATTAATATCGTTGGCGCGGACATAAAGACGGCAGTAGGTTCACCACCTGTCACCTTGTTCCAAAAAATTTCTTCTGTGAAACGTGGGCCGGAAGGGCTCAATTGTCCGGAACTCTGTCTACCCCAGTGTTGGGAAAAGAAAATAGTACTTACAAGTAAAACAGGTTGCAAGTAAAAGATAGTAGATAGTCAGTTAGAAGAGACTACGACACAAACTTATTATAAAAGTACCCCTCGAGCCCTCTCACGAGAGAGGCCTGTGGCCAACAGTGGACTATTTCATGTATGTAGTGTTATACGGACAATTGAGAAAGTTGCCATTTTGGTTTATGACGTATAACATCACACATAATAAAAATACTAATATTCAGTAAGAGCTGCATTTTACGACAACTGTGGGTGGGAATATGGCTATAAGTCTTATATCATATGACGAGCGGTTGCAGTCAGCACTGAAGCACGCTCGCAAGTTATCAGACAGTCGCGAAATTTTTACGGAGTTCTATTAAATTCTTTCATTATTTATATCGCCTGTAAAGTTTATGCTCCCTACGAGATTGTTTGAGAAATAAGATATTCTCTATGAGAAACGCGATTTGAAAACATGTTTTATACATATTATTTTTTATCGAAGACTATGTAAACTGAGAGGTATTGCCCTGTCAACGAAAAAGTTAGGAAAAAAAATCATTTCTTAGGGATCAAAAACGATACTTCCAATTTTTCCCCAATTTTCAATATTTCCTGATTTCCCGAAAACAAAAAATGATTATATCCAAGAGATGTTTCTTTACTTATTGAGAATTAACTTTTTTTATAAACTTATTTATTTATGTATATGAATTTATTTATATCACGGGGAAGTAATGGAAAATTTATCACTAAAATTGCGATATGTGTCACGATACTTGCGAAACACAAAATTCAAGCTCAACGTCTCGTTGAGTGATCTAGTTCCAGTCTTAAAATACGAAGGGCCCTTAGCCAATGAATCCCATTTGATAAACGTCTCAACTGTTTTTAATTTAATTTACCATTATCAAACTATTTAGTGCCATAACTCCATAGATGCTGTTATTTTTTTCGATAATTGATTAGACATACCTATCTGTCTTAAGATTCTCTCTAAACAATAGATAGTGGTTTGGTGACTCGAGGAGAGTCGAGTTTCTGCCTCATGCGGAATGATAGTACCTATTATTATACCTTTTACCTATTAATTTATTCGAAACTTATTCACGAAACGATTGGTATCGCAGGATTGGACACTAAGACGGCGACAGGTTCTCTGTCTCGTTATTTACACCAATACCGGGAAATGCTTAAAAACAAAAAGATCTCTATCCCTTCTTCTATGACTCCACTACCGAATTTACGCTTTCCCCGACATTTTCCAAAATTGCACTCAGCCGTCTATCCCTATTATAATAAATTTTAGTAGACCGCCTGAGTCGAACCCTTTGTGTTTTCAATCAATCGTTCATTATTATGAAATCGCGTCGCAAAGCAAACAATTAAACCCGAATACAGTTTACACGCGGCTAAATTGATTGCGCTCGCAATAGGCACAATTGTCTGTGCGGCTGAGCGACATGGAGCCATAATAGTGGAGCGCTGACAGTTTTATGATGGTATAGAATTAAACGAATATCAAATTAATGTCCCGTTTTAGATTGAACCGTGGGTTTTAAGCCCAGAGAGAGAGCTAATGTTTCTGTTATATGAAAATCATTAAGTTTTAAGTTTTTATTCAAATACAAAACTTAATGATTTTCATTGAAGATGGAGGAAGGAAAATCGTACCAAGCCACGTAACACCTAATTACGTAAAAAAATGTTTAAATTTTCAACTGACTCGGGCAAGATTCAAACCCGCGACCTTTGCCGAATCGCGGCTACGCTCTTACCTCTGAGCCACCGCGTCTTACACGCATCAGTTGAAATGTAAATTCTGTTAAAAACGTTAGCAGTCGCACTATAACTTCCGTCCTGACTCGCACACAACGCATTCATTTTTACGTATGCCTACCTTCATACATACCATTAATTCCCACATATTCATACAAGATTGGCTCTTTTAAAGTTATAACGTAATATAACTAATGGCCACATACAGCTACATGATTTTGCTTTTTGGTTAGAATGTTGTTAACGTGTGTTAATACTACGTTTATTGATTAATATTCAACGTACATAGTAATATCGAATCAGTTATAAGAATATATTTTAGTTTACGTAACTATAAAATAAGTCAGTTTGTAGTTACAAATGTAATAAAGTTGCGGTGACCAATTACGCTTTGTTATATTTTTCAAGACATGTCATCAGTTAATGTGAGATTCTTTTGTTTTACTTTTCTTTGCTTGTTGTTAATACTTTAATTATAAGATAGCTAAAAATTTAAGCGCCTGTCAGAAAGTAATAGCAATAAGTTACTGGTTAGAACACACTTAATTTTTACACTCTGGGCTTTAACCGTAGAATTAGCTATAAATAATTAATGAAGTCTCATGTCATTAAAAACTATTTTATGAAAATATGTTATTGTAATTTTTTTTATATAGGTGTTAGGCTAAAAATACCTACAATAAATATCCAGAGTATTAACCAAGAAACCGATACTTCTTCCGTACATAAAACTTTGCAATATTATTATTATGTAACTTCAAACTCGTGCAGAATGTCTGAAGATACTTTTAATTAAGTTCGTGTCGTAGTCTCTGCGACAGAAATCGGAATAACCGATTTATTCCGATATCTGTGGCTTCTATGAAACTTGATTTCACTAGCTGCGATTCAGCTAGCTACCGATTATCGTTTGCTTGCACCCTGTTTTTACTTGTAAGTACTATTTTGATTTATTAGCAATGAATGTTTCTTTTCTCCCAAGTCTATTATTTGAAATATCTTTAGTCAATTATTTGAAATATCTTTTCTTACAATAAATATCCCGCACAATTATTGGAATGGTAAGGTGGTCGGAATTCAAGTTAGGAGACCCGAGTTCGATACACTACTTGTAGGCCAGTACCAACGGGTTTTTTCAAAAACTTTATACGATTTAAATCGTTAGCTTGGACATACAGACGGCGACTTGCACACCACCTGTCACTAAGTCTCAAAAAAAGTCGTCGGTGAAATGTGTGTCTAAAGGACTTAATAATTTAGACCTCTGTCTGCCCCAGTATCGGGAATGGAATGAAGATATTATGTATTATTTTATACACAAAAAGTGTGTACCCAAAATTCGTGTCGCCCGCGGCTCCGGGCACATTATCCACAATAGATCTGAATGTTTTCCCAATTTAAAACTTGGAAATAACGAAACTTGAGTTCTTTCTAAGTAATTTAAACAAAACTAATAATGAACTCAGCCGATTTCTTTCCTAATTATTCCGTCCCTAATTTATTATATCCTAGAGATTTGTTATAAATTCCTTTCAGTCACAAATCAAATTTAATGCCACATTATTCATAATTACATTCAAATTTCAACTTTAGTACTATTACAAAATTTGGTAAAGTTTTCTTGATTGTAAAATAAATATCTCATACTTTGTTAATCAATTTTAATCAAATATTAAATAAGTTACGTTGGTGAAGATTAAAAATTTTTTAATTGTGAAATTTTATCACTTATTATTATGGAATGGTGCAATGTAATTGTATAACAACATCTGTATAATAATTACTTCGCTCAGAGTAACGTCGGAGTCTATTAATTGACATCCGGTAGCTGTGTACGGAATAAATCTCTTGACTCATACAATATCTTTATACATTAATGTTGATGTGCACCATTAGTTACATTTTACTAATTATTGGTGCGAATTATCAAAATCTAGTCCTTAAAACACCGATAACCAGCTTTCGCTGGTGCTGGATTTCTCTAATAATAAACTATATATAGACATTCCTTCACGCATTTCCTACTACGGAGGTAGCCAGAGGTCTAGAGGTTTTAGTCTTTCGACCCACATTTCACCGGAGCTTATTTTGAAAGGCGCTTAGCCTCTCGCTGTTTATATATCCAAGCTAACGATATAAATCGTACATAAGTTTTGAAAAACTCATTGGTACGAGCCTACCCCCTGAGTATCTAAAACTGGTGTCTATTGATTACATTATATTTATCGAACAGTAGTGATTGTTATCAGCATAATAATTTACTACTTTCATCGATCCTTAAGTAGTAAGTTAAGGGAAAATCTTTGGAGAATAAGTCGTTAGAAAAAATGGTCATCTGATGTTAATATGATATCTTCACGCCTTTCCCAATACAGTTGGCTAGACAGAGGTCTAGCCAACTAAGCCCTTTCGGCTCACCTTCCTCAAAGACATTTTTTGGGACAACGTGATAGGTGGTGCGCTAGTTGCCGTCTTTATGTCCGAGTCAATGATAGAAATGGTACGTAAGTTTTGGAAAAAAACCCATTGATGAAAGCCTCGGGCATCGAACTCTTGACTCTAATTCCGATCACCCATTCACTCGGCTATCGTGACTTCAACTTATGTATCGTGACTTTATCTCTTATAACAAATATACAAACTTTAGCCTTTCATAAAAATACAAACATGACCTGTGGGATAACTACGTGTTTTATATCGAAAAACATCCAGCGCTGTCTGCGGTTTGTATTTAATGGGTTTTATTGCTGGTATCGTTTCAAAAAACGCAAACAAATGAAAACATTGTTGTTGGCGTTTAGAAAATGTAGTTCGTGTTTTTGTTTGCTAAACTAAATTCATATACGCATTGACTTTTTCTTTTAACAGATACTTGTTACGGTATGTAAGAAAAACATGAACATACTTATCCTCACGCACCATCCCTACCTGGGAATCGAGAGAGAACAGATCACCATGTGTCACGAACCCTACATAACTCTTTTTCTTCTTTCAGACTCATGATTTTCTTCATTCATGCAGGTCTAGAGATCCGAGTCCTGTTGACCAGGGAGCTCGAACAATTTGCTCACATGCTCTTCGTAAGTTCTCGGCTTCTCGCTCATGGACTCGGCCTTCTTCGAAACCCTTTAATGTTAAATTTCGCACTGTATATTTCTGCCATTCGAAGATCGAATTCAGTAATCAGATCATCTTTCACATCTACAATACGAGTATTGTGAATCTCTTCATTTCGTTTTCGGTCGGCCAAGGTCGTTAAATTTTACGAAGAGATCGCATCTCCACTGCATTCAACTTGCTTTAAAAAGTTGGTACCAGCACAGCGTGATGTATTGCAAAGCGTACCTTTTCTCTACGCGTTGCATTTTGACTAACGCAGTCAGGGCACCGTTGACTTGTACCCGGCACCTCCACACCGGTCCACATCACATCATATCTTCCATCCCGGCTAAAAGCTTCTCAAATTTACTATGGAGCGCTTATTACATATTTGTATTATTAAGTTTAGCTTAGAAACTTAATCATTGCATTATTGTGTTCTCTTTGAAGGCGGTTCAAAAAATGTTTCCCCTAACTAGCCTCTATTTACAACCACTGGAAGAAATGGGGGCGTTTGTATCTAACGACTACAGCACACGGAATCGTATTTTATCATAACATAATCAGCGGAGGCACATAACAGCCGATCATTATGACGCTGGAACATTCATAACAGTCGTTGATTAAATTATCCTTCGCTTATTTATATGAAGAACACATAAAACAAGTTGTTCGTACAGGAAAACATGCCAACAGGTCGTCACACACGAAATAGCGCCTAAGTAAACTGCTGCGTCGCGTGCTGACGATATCTCTGTACAAACAGCTTCACAACTGTTTACCGAGCAGTGTGTGCTTGCTTTCAAGTAGTTGTTTAATATATGGTGAGACGAAATGATAACTTTTGAACGGATTAGTAATTAATTCAGTATGAATGACATTTTTATTTTTATATACTTTTCAATATTGGTTATATGTCCGGACAATGTCGTTATTTCGACCCATTTTTCAGCATGATAGGTGGTAAGCCTACCTTCGTATTGCCTACACTAAAGACACAACATAGTTATTATGGATAAATATTTGTAAAATCTCAATGAATTCAGTACAAATCTTCATATTCATTCACATAATTGTTTATTTATTTATTAATAAATAAATTGTTTGTTCCTAGAAGGATTCAAACAACCATCGCTTCAAAGGCAGGGTCATATTTAATCGAAAAATTTATTTTATAATTACCTTTATTAATATTGTATTAAATCGAAACTCAATTGACGTATAAACAAGTAAAATTTCTGTAAGACCACTTCAACCTGATTATGTTTATAAATATCTTCCTCTGTAATTTCATTTAAGTCCAGTCTAGTAATGTCGAAACTTTTGATAAAGCTTCAATACAATTTCTCCGAGCACTTGCGATTACGTCGTCGTAAATTAAAACTTTTGCAACGTCAATAACAGTTTATACAAGTTCAAAGTTTTATTTCACGCTTTTATTAACGGCGCCAATTTTACAACTTTTATAAACGGCGAATGATGGTTGCAACCTATAGATATAAGAAAAAATATTACAAACATTGATTTCTTGTATTTACGCGAATAGTACACATTTTAAATAAAACGATTTTCGTTCCCCTCATGACAACGGATGCTAAAAATCATCCGAAACATCGGGAAATAAAAATAGTTTTATAAAAACTAATTAAAAATGCGATAAAATCCGAAAATCTTTTTATTTAAAATTACAAACCATGTTTTGAAAGTTCGACTCAAAATGGTATTTTTGATTTTTATATAAGAAAGTAAACAAAAAAATATTTTTTTATTTACTTTCTTATACGTTATACAATGTCTTATGAATTTAGCAACCTACGTTTCGACTGCCGTTGTTGTTAGAAGCTACTGAAAAGACAACAAATGAGACCTGGGACCCTAAAATACAGGCCACGGCTTTGTTTAGTTTCCAGATTTTTTCTATAAATTATTTTTCTATAATTTCAGTTTCTATAAATTACATAAAACTTTTGCGCATTTTTTTAAACTGTTAAAGTAATTTTGTAGAAATAAATAACGTAATTATTATTATTACAAACATGCGATACACGTAAGTTACCTGCTGCAGCAAGTTGCAAACTCTAAATAATGGAAAATCTATTCTCTGCTACACGTATGTATAAACTTGCAAACTTCTTGAATCCGTTGTTTCAAGCAAAGCTTTCAAATGACTTTAAGAAGTCATTTCTATATTTGCAAGTAAATTTAAATTTAATTAAATTTTTAATAATTTAAATTTATTTATATTCACAATAAGTAGAGAAAAGTTCGCTTCTCAGAAAGAAGGAGTGTGCATAAGTTTCCAATGAGTTTTTTGGAAACTTATGCACAATTTGTATTGACCGACTCACCATTTGTCACGCTATTCAAAAACAAGATCCCCAGGTGTTCAGCTCGTACCAATGTGTCTTTTGAAAACTTATGTACGATGTATGTTGGTTTGAACATAAAGATGGCAATAGGCTCACCCCCTGTCACGAATACCAAAAATGTCTTCGGTGATGGGTGAGTTGAAAGGAGAAATTTATATAGACCTCTGTCTACCCTAGTGTTGGGGAAAGGGTGAAGATATTTTTTTCTTTTTAATTATGTAATTGTAATAAATTCTCAAAGATATATTTACCAGGCGAGGCGATTACGATTAATCTAACTAAAGGAAAGAACCTCCTAAAAAGGTCTATTTCTTGTGAATTTTCTTGTAATGTATTTTCCACCATCAGTCGGTAGCCACTGTCATCTTCAAAGTTAATCTACTTTTAGCCTCATCATTATAATCATCATAAACGTCTGTGTAAGTCCACTGTAGGATGTAGACCTCTACAGTACGAGGGTTAGTTACAATCGCAATGCTTAGCAAGTGAAATGGCCATCGCAGTGCATCATGACCAGACATCTTGCTCCTTAGGCGCTGCTGAAGTTTGTTCTTATATTATTAAGATGGTTACATCGTCACCTATCGGTTGTCAATTGTGTGTTTAAAGCTGTCTCCTTAGTCACTTCTTATGACACTCACGGAAACAAATGAGGTGGTATATTATGTTGCCCCCCATATTTAGGTAGTTACATACGCACATTCTAATATCATAAACGATTAATCAATGCTTCATTGCAATCATTACTATTGATAACCAAGTGATATCCGCTATTAGCACTGTATCCACGGGCTGCGAGCCGCGACGTCTCCGCTGATTACGTCATTAAACTGCCAATTAACGAACGTTTCATACGCGATAATGAGGCGCCAGGGATCGTACAGGATTCAAAACGTGCTCCAATAAGTATTTGTCTTAGTAAAACGAATTTTTAGTGTAAACTTAAAATTCATTCAGCCCTGTCTGGGTTCGTGTCCTACTAGGGGCTAAGATTTACATAACATAACGCACCAGGTGTACTAATTGCTCGATTGTCTCTTTCCCTATGACGATCTCTAATACATTTGGCTATTGTATCTTCATAGGTGTAAAGTCTTAACGAAATATGGTAGCTTTTGTTTAGTAGTTTAGTGGATTTTCACCGAGCGAAATAATACGAGTCTCTTACACCGTGCTTTCATTTAAAATGAGGTCTACTATTCAAATTAATGCTACTGGTTTGTAGCAATTTCAGCTTCGTGATGATAAATTACTTATCACATTACTCTTTTTAAGTGCAGATATTTTATGACGATTAAGTGTTTTTTTTTTTTTAAATAAATCTATTATAAATAAAAATTTCTATAGGGTTTGGAATAAGAATTTACTACCCTCTTTCATCCCGTTGGTGTCATAAGAGACATCTAAGAAAAAGTAAAATAAAAAAATATAAATATCTTCACGCAATTCCCAATACAGGGGTAGACAGAGGTCTAGTCTAGAAAATTAAGTCCCTTTGACCCACCTTCCACCGAAGATATTTTCTGGACAACGTGACAGGTGGTGAGCCCGTCGCCGTCTTTATGTCTAAGCCAACGATGTAATTCGTATATAAGTTTTTTTTAAAAAAAACGGATCTGCGGGTCGAACTCGGGTCTCTCGACTCGAAATTCCGACACCCACCCACTCACAAAAAAGCTAAGCTAAGAAAAAGGACTTAAAAATTGTAAAAGCTGCCGATAGGTGTCGCTATCTTTAATAATATCAGACCAAAACCAAGCAGACCTATGAGAGGCAGCAGTGTTTAAGGTGTGAGATATCAGGTAATGCGAGCGCCAATGCTCTTGATATAAACGTATACCGAATGTACAGGAATTGTAGCAAACGTTACAAGTACATAAGTTCTGCAATGGATTTTTACAGGAAGTCAATGAAAGGAATATTTTCACGACTTTCCTAATACGGGTAGATATAGGTCTAGACGATTCCGAAGTCCTTCAGACCCACCTTCCACCAAAGACAGTTTTTTGGGACGACGTGAAGCCAACAATATGAATCGTACATATGTTTTTGGAAAATTCATTGGTACTAGTCTGCCACCAAGGGACTGACCTCGGGTCTCTTGACTCGAATTCTGAACTGCGTGTTCAGAATCGGCTTTTTAACAGGAAGTTAAGTCAAGGAATAAACTTTTCGTAGTCAAGTTCAGACCTTACAGCATGCAATATGTTTGCAAATTACTGGAATATTCTATGCATACAAATTTCTGTCGGGGATTCGATAGGTGTGCAGATAGTGTTAACTGCATGACTATAAATTTAAACTACTTATATAAATTCTAGTTAAGAAGACACATGTGCCTGTCGCATTAAAAAGACCTGACATTTCTACCTCATGCAAACTCATAAGGTAGTATAAATGTTTGATAAATCATAAGATGCTTTATTGTACATAACAAACAAAAAAAAGGGAAAACAAAAAGTGACAGGAATCTTATTAGTAACTTCATTCATGCGCTCAACGTTGAACCATATATTATCTGGTCCGAAGAGAAGAAGCGCACCATAGATGTGTGCACTAATTCTAATGGATGCACCACCACCACTACACTCAAAACCCACCATCATCGACAACATCGCAGATTTGAGTTGCAACTGCCTTTTATAATTATAGAATGGTGCAATGTAATTGTATAATAACATCTGTATAATAATTAATTCGCGCAGAGTAACGTCGGAGTCTATTAATTGACATCCGGTAGCTGTGTACGAAATAAATCTCTTGACTCATACACATATCTGTATACATTAATGTGGATGTGTACCATTAGTTACATTTTACTAATTATTGGTGCGAATTATAAACATCTAGTCCCCAAAACACTGGAAACCAGGTTTCGCTGGTGCTAGATTTCTCTAAGTATAAATTACATATTTATTATATTTATTTATTTATTTATCCTTACGCACAATCCCTGACGGGGTAGCCAGAGAGAAGAGATCGCCAAGTGTCACGATCCCTACATACTTCTTTCGCTTCTTTCAGATTCATCATCTTCTTCATACATGCACGTCTAGGTATCCGAGTACTCTTGACCCTCCCCTCTTCGAGCAATTTGCTCACATGGTCTTCGAAAGTTAGTCTCGGTCTACCTCGACACCTTTTAATATTAACTTTCGCGCTATATATTTTCATCACCATTCGGTCTTCACTCATTCGCTCAACGTGCCCAAACCATCGAAACATGCCTTACCAATTTTTGTGACAAGGTCATCTTTCAAACCTGCCATATTGCAAACCTCTTCGTTTCGCTTTTGGTCGGCCACGGTAAGCACATTTTAGGAAGAGATCGCATCTCCACTGCATTCAACCAGCTTTTATGCTTCTTCTGGCATTACCAGGTTTCGCTGCCATATAACAAAGTCGGTACCATCACTGTGTTATGTATTGCAAGGCGTGCACTTTTCTTTACGCCTTGCCTTTTGATTAACGCAGTCAGGGCACCATTGACTTTGTTCCCGGCAGCGACACGCCTGTCCATATCTAAATCACATCTTCCATCTCGGCTAAACGCACTCCCCAAGTATACAATTTCATTCACCTGTTCTAGACATTCCTGATTTACCCAAATTTCGCACTTCGTTCTTTCTTCGTCCCTTTCAAATTACATATAAATTACGTATTTCTCAATACGGAGGTAGCCAGAGGTCTAGACATTTTAGTCCTTTCGACCCACATTTCACCGGAGCTTATTTTGAGAGGTGGTGAGCCTGTCGCTGTCTATGTATCCTAAGCTAACGATATAAATCATACAAAAGTTTTGAAAAACTCATTGGTACTAGCCTACCCCCTGAGTATCTGGAACTGGGGTCTGTTGACTACATTATATTTATCGAACAGTAGCGTTTATTATCAGCATAATAATTTACCACTTTCATCTATCCATTAGTAGTAAGTTTAGGGAAAATCTTTGGAGAATAAGTCGCTAGAAAAAATGTTCATCTGATGTAAATATGATATCTTCACGCCTTTCCCAATACATGGGTAGACAGAGGTCTAGCCAACTAAGCCCTTTCGGCTCACCTTCCTCAAAGACATTTTTTGGGACAACGTGATAGGTGTTGGGTCAGTCGCCGTCTTTATGTCCAAGTCAATGATATAAATGGTACGTAAGTTTTAGAAGAAAACCGATTGGTGAAAGCCTCGGGCATCGAACTCTTGACTCTAATTACGATCACCTAACCATTCGGCTGTCGTGACTTCAAATTATGTATCATGACATTATCTCTTATAACAAATATACAAACTTTAGTGTTTCATAAAAATACAAACACAACTTGTGGGATAACTACGTGTTTTATATCGCAGTCGAAAAAAATCCAGCGCTGTCTGTGGTTTGTATTTTATGTGTTTTATTGCTGGTATAGTTTCAAAAACGCAAACAAATGAAAACATTTGGTTTGCGTTTAGAAAATGTAGTTCGTGTTGTTGTTTGCTTAACGAAATTCAAATACGCATTGAATTTTTCGATGCATAGATACTTGTTACGGTATGTAAGAAAAACATGAACTTACTTATCCTCACACACCATCCCTACCTGGTTAGCCAGAGAGAACAGATCACCATGAGTCACGATCCCTACACACCTCTTTCGCTTTTTAAAGATTCATGGGTTTCTTCATCTATGCACGTCTAGAGATCCGAGTACTATTGACCAGGAAGCTCGAGCCCTATGGTCTTCGTAAATTCTCGGCTTCTCGCTCATGGACTCGGCCTTCCTCGACACCCTTTAATGTTAAATTTCGCACTGTATATATCTTTGCCATTCGAAGACCGAATTCATTCGCTCAACCTGCCCAAACCATCGAAGCACGCCCTTAACAATTTTAGTAATCAGATCATCTTTCACATCTGCAGTATTGTGTATCTCTTCGTTTCGTTTTCGGTCGGCCAAGGTCGTAAATTTTACGAAGAGATCGCATTTCTGCATTCAGTTTGCTTTTATGCATGCTTTGGCAAATAAAAAGTTGGTACCAGCACAGCGTTATGTATAGCAAAGCGTGCCTTTTCTCTATGCCTTGCGTTTTGACTAACGCAGTCAGGGCACCGTTGACTTTGTACCCTGCCCCTACACACCGGTCCACATGACATCATATCTTCCATCCCGGCTAAAACTTCTCAAATTTACTATGGAGCGCTTATTACATATTTGAATTTTTAAGTTTAGCTGAGAAACTTAATCTTTGCATTATTGTGTTCTCTTTGAAGGCAGTTCAAAAATGTTTTCCCTAACTAGCCTCTATTTACAACAACTGGAAGAAAGCGGGCGTTTATATCTAACGCCTACACCACACGGAGTCGTATTTTATCATAATATAATCAACGGAGGCACATAACAACCTATCATGCCTAAGAAAACAGCGGCATCGCGTGCTGACGGTATCTCTGTACAAACAGCTTCACAGCTGTTTACCGAGCAGTGTGTGCTTGCGGCGATATTTCAAGTAGTTGTTTAATATATGGTGAGACGAAATGATAACTTTTGCACAGATTAGTAATTACTTCTGTATCTTTTTTTTATTTTTCTTCACTTCCTAATACTGATTACATGTCCTGATTTTTTTGTCTCTTCGACCCTTATTTTAAGGAATCTTATTTAGTACAACGAGACAGGTGGTGAGCCCGTCACCTACAAAATGCTTACGTCAACGATGGTATATTTATATGGATAAATATTCATAAAATCATCACTGATGAGTATAAACCTTCGTATTCATTCAAAACAAACATTTGTTCCTAGCGGGATTCAGACAATCATTAGCTTTGGAGGCAGGGTGAGTTCCAATATTAAGGGCTATTAAGTCGACAAATTTATTTATTAGTAACGTGAACGTGTGGTTGGGTGATCGTAATTTGAACATACAGAATTGGTAAGTCCAATGGGTTTTTTCAAAACTTATGAGCATTTATATCGTAAGCTGGGACAAAAAGAAGTATTAGTTTGTTAAGCTGTTGGTGTGCCAATAATAGATAAGTAAGATATATATTTATTTATTTTGTGAGATTTGATTAGATCAGAGAAGTTACCGTATATTTCACATTTCTCGCGATGCAGGACGCGCGATGGCAGTTTCGAAATCGTGTTGCTGTGAGTTACGAGAACATAAATCGCTTGCGGTCCGCGGACTGCGCCGGGCGGTGGAGCCTCACACATCTTGCTACGTACGTTTACTATCTGGGTACCTAAGCATCATTTGTTGACAATAGATGCTTTGCCGACCGCAGTAGACACTTCGCACCTTAGGCGCCGCAGCGCAGGCCTTGGTTATTATAATGAAATAATGGTTTTATTTCTGACATGGAAACTGAAATTTAAAAGTACCCCTCGAGCCCTCTCACGAGAGAGGCCTGTGGCCAACAGTGGACTATTTCATGTATGTAGTGTTATACGGGCAATTGAAAAAAGTTGCCATTTTGGTTTATGACGTATAACATCATACATAATAAAAATATTGATATTCAGTAAGAGCTGCATTTTACGACAACTGTGGGTGGGAATGTGGCTATAAGTCTTATATCATATGACAAGCGGTTGCAGTCAGCACTGAAGCACGCTCGCAAGTTGTCAGACAGTCGCGCAATTTTTACGGAGTTATATTAAATTATTTCATTATTTATAGCGCCTGTAAAGTTTATGCTCCCTACGAGATTGTTAGAGAAATGAGATATTCTGTATGAGAAACGCGAGTTGAAAACATATGTGTGTATACATATTTTTTTTTTTATTGAAGACTATGTAAACTGACAGGAGTTGCCCTGTCAAGAATTATATTAAATTGCTACGTTATTTTGGAAATTAGTATACGAAAAAGTTAGGAGAAAAAAATCAACGTCTCGTTGAGTGATCTAGTTCCAGTCTTAAAATACGAAGGGCCCTTTGCCAATGAATCCCATTTGATAAAGTCTCAATTGTTTTTAATTTAATTTACCATTATCGAACTATTTAGCGCCATAACTCCATAGACGCTGTTATTTTTTTCGATAATTGATCTCTATCCCTTCTTCTATAACTCCAATACCGAATTTACGCTTTCCCCAACATTTTCTAAAATAGCACTCAGCCGTCTATCCCTATTATAATCAATTTAAATATAACGCCTGAGTCGAACCCTTTGTGTTTTCAATCAATCGTTCATTATTATGAAACCGCTTCGCAAAGCAAACAATTAAACCCGAATACAGTTTACACGCGGCTAAATTGATTACGCTCGCAATAGGCACAATTGTCTGTCCGTCTGTGTGCGGCTGAGCAACATGGAGCCATAATAGTGGAGCGCGGACAGTCTCATGATGGTATAGAAATAAACGAATTTCTTATTAACGTCCCATGTAAGGTTGTGGCGTGGGTTTCAAACACAGTGAAAGGTAATGACTGTGATACGTAATAAAACATTATTTAAGAATCACTAGGCGTAAAGCCGTAAAAAATCTACAAACCTGTAAAGTTATACTTCTTATTAAGTACAAGTTCTTCACATTATAACATTTTTCTATTCAGATATTGTGATTGCTTAGTCCAGAGAGAGTATTTGAAAGAGACGAAGAAAGAACGAAGTGCGAAATTTGGGTAAATCTGGAATGTCTAGAACAGGTGAATGAAATTGTATACTTGGGGAGTGCGTTTAGCCGGGATGGAAGATGTGATTTAGATGTGGACAGGCGTTTCGCTGCCGAGAACAAAGTCAATGGTGCCCTGACTGCGTTAATCAAAAAGCAAGGCGTTGTGAAAAGTGCACGCCTTGCAATACATAACGCAGTGTTGGTACCGACTTTGTTATATGGCAGCGAAATCTGGGTATGCCAGAAGAAGCATAAAAGCTGGTTGAATGCAGTGGAGATGCGATCTCTTCGTAAAATGTGCGACCTTACCATGGCCGACGGAAAGCGAAACGAAGAGATTCGCTATATGGCAGGTTTGAAAGATGACCATGTCTCAAAAATGGATAAGGGCGTGCTTCGATGGTTTGGGCACGTTGAGCGAATGAGTGAAGACCGAATGGTGAAGAAAATATATAGCGCGAAAGTTAATATTAAAAGGTGTGGAGGTAGACCGAGACTAACTTTCGAAGACCGTGTGAGCAAATTGCTCGAAGAGAGGAGGGTCAAGAGTACTCGGATACCTAAACGTGCATGTATGAAGAAGATGATGAATCTGAAAGAAGCGAAAGAAGTATGTAGGGATCGTGACACTTGGCGATCTGTTCTCTCTGGCTACCCCGTCAGGGATTGTGCGTGAAGATAAATAAAATATTAGTCCAGAGAAAGCTTATCTTGGCGTCAGACAAATGGTGCTCAAGTAACATTTTCAATAAATAATGTTTTAGTTCATATATGCAAACGTAGAACAATATTTTAATACAGAAAACATGTCTCAATTCTTAGAGTAGATAAAGAATATATGTTTGTATCGATGAAATTTCTTGTTATTTTCACAGCTTGTTGCATTTTTATTTAAGAGTACTTGTAAATACTTTGTAACCACAAGTTCCAATTGGCACATAAACTTTTTTTGAAATACAGATATTTAATTTGTTTTCATTTGACTCTTGTGGTTTGAGGTTGTACTCTTATTTCCGTTTTAACTTTACACAAATTTATTCATTCTATCCTTCGTTTACCTTAAAAAAGAGATCTTGATAATTAAGTCCTTGTATAGACAATTAAGTGACATGTAGTGAGCGCGTCGTCATCATCATTAATGGACAAAAATCCAAGTATTTTACATCGAAGCCAACGATATACATTGTAATTAAGTTTTTGAACAAACCCCTTGGTGTGGTCTCCATTCTGGGGATTGAACTCGGGTTTCTCTAATTCCGAAAACTCAACCATTCGGCTACCGAGACTATTGCCTACCTTCATACCATTATTTGCCACATATACATACATGATTAGCTCTTTTAAAGTTAGGATATGGTATGATAAGTTAATATAACTAACGGCAACATACAGCTACATGATTTTGCTTTTTGGTTAGAATGTCGCTAACGTGTCAGTTTGTAATTAAAAATGTAATAAAGTTGCGATGACGAATTTTATGAAAAATGCGTTGTTATATTTTTCAAGACATGTCATTGGTTAATGTGCGGATTCTTTTGTTTTAATTGTTTGCTTGTTGTTAATACTTTAATAATAAGATGTCTAAAAATGTAAGCGCCTGTCAGAAAATAATAGCAATAAGTAACTGGTTAGAACATTATGTACTTAATTTTTACACTCTGGGCTTTAACGGTAGAATTAGCTATTATAATAGAATTATCTATAATCCATAAATCTGTACTTACCGCCGAGGGAACGTCCGTTAATTGAGCACTTAATGACGTCACCAGCCGCCTCTCTTCCGGTGCACAATTACCAGTAAAAGCAGACATTACCTGAATTCCCTGGAATGCTATAGCTGTTTTTTTGTCTTAACGCATTTCCCTATACAGGGTTACCCAGAAGTTTAGATTATTTAGTTCTTTGGAACAACATTTCACCGATATTTATTTTAGGAGTACGTAATTGGTGGAGAGTATGTCGCCGGCTTTATGTCCAAGCCAACGATGTAAATTGTCTAGAAGTTTTTGAAATAATTCATTGGTTTGGAATTCAGGTCACTTGACTAGATTCTAATCGTCCAACCACTCGGCTATCGTGGCTTTAACTTAATTCATTAATTTGAAAATATTATCTTTTTTCCGTTCATATACTTATCGAAAAATCATTTATTCATCGAAATAAAATATGCACTCCCTTATCTATAGTTATTTTTAATGTATCACCGTTTCATAGTCAAGTAACTAACTAGAAGAAACAGTGTAAAAAATCTCCGTAATTTTTGTTTCATATAAAATAATTAATAATAAATATCTTCACGCAATTCCCAATACAGAGGTAGACAGAGGTCTATTCTAGACAATTAAGTCCCTTTGACCCACCTTACACCGAAGATATTTTCGCGACAACGTGACAGGTGGTGAGCCCCTCGCCGTCTTTATGTCCAAGCCAACGATATAATTCGTACATAAGTTTTGAAAAACCCATTGGTACGAGCCTGTCACCTGGGTATCGAACACGGACCTCTTGACTCGAAATTCCTACTACTTATTTGGTTAATCTGTATCTTTTATAATTAAAGAAAAATAAGATATGATTTTTTTGCAGTCAAACTTGGGACCACCACATACCCAGGCGTTACTGTTAATAAAATATTCATTTAAAATAATAACAATAATAACATTTCTTATAAAGGTTTTCTGCAATAAATTTCTAAAAATTGTTAATAGGCAAAGTTAGAACCTGGCTTGTAAACAAACGTAGTATACCAGGGCTCATGTTGGTATTTTAAATTATTTAAATTTTCCACACAACTTTAACAACAACAACAGAGCAAGTTCCATGTACTCTGTAACTACAAACTCGTGCAGAATGTCAGAAAATACTTTTAATAACGTTCGCTTCGTAGTCTCTGCGACAGAAATCGGAATAACCGATTTATTCCGATATCTGTGGCTTCTATTAAACTTTATTTCTCTAGCTGCGATTCAGCTAGCTACCAATTATCGTTTGCTTGCACCCTGTTTTTTACTTGTAAATACTATTTTGATTTATTAGCAATGAATGTTTCTTTTCTCCCAAGTCTATACTACAATTATTTGAAATATATTTTCTTACAATAAATATCAAGCACAATTATTGGAATGTTTAGGTGGTCGGAATTCATGTCAGGAGACCCGATTTCGATACAAAATTTGTAGGCTTGTACCAACGGGTTTTTTAAAAACAGTATACAATTTAAATCGTTAGCTTGGACATACAGACTGCGACTTGCACACTACCTTTCACGAAGTCCCAAGAAAAAGTCGTCGGTAAAATGTGTGTCTAAAGGACTTAATAGTCTAGACCTCTGTCTACCCCAGTATCGGGAATGGAATGAAGATATTATGTATTATTTTATACACAAAAAGTGTGTTCCCAATATTCGCGTCACCCGCGGCTCCGAGTCACCTTCTGTACGATAATAATAAGGATGGACTAGTGTTTGGGTGATCGCAATTCGACACAAAAGACCCGAGTTCGATCCCCAAATAGCAAGCTCGAACCAGTAGGATTTTTTTAAACTTACGAACTATTTATAACGCAAGCTTGGGCATTGTTTGAACCTATTTTTTATTGGAATGTTCGTTTATTTTGTTACAGAATTCATTTCTTTACTCATTCATATTTTATCGATGTAAATACGTAAATATGTAAGATGGACACTATGATGGCGTTAGGTTCACCTGTCACGTCGTCCCAAATAGGTTTCAGTGAAAAGTGGATCGAAAGGATTTAAGAGTCTAAATCATACAGGTATTGGCAGAATGCGTGAAGATATTCATTATTTATACTAACAGTGTAAGGCTATAGCCTTACGCTGTTAGTATATTATATTAGAGATATTTTTATTATATATTAGAGATTTGTTATAAATTTATTTCAGTCACAAATCACATTTAATACCACAACACACATTTAATACTACAACTTTAGTACAATTACAAAATTGGTAACGTATTCTTGTTTGTAAAATAAATATCTCATACTTTGTTAATCAATTTTAATCAAATATTAAATAAGTTACGTTGGTGAAGATTAAAAAATGTTTAATTGTGAAATTTTATCACTTCAAATTGCACCATATATTATCTGGTCCGAAGAGAAGAAGCGCACCACACATATGTGGTTAGTAATGGATACACCGCCACCTCTACACTCGAAAACTACCATAAACGACGACGTCGCTGTGTTGAGTTGCAATTGCCTTTTATTATTATGGAATGGTGCAATGCAATTGTATAATAACATCTGTATAATAATCACTTCGCGCAGAGTAACGTCGGAGTCTATTAATTGACATCCGCTAATAGCTGTGTACGGAATAAATCTCTTGACTCATACACATATCTATATATTAATGTGGATGTGCGCCATTACTTACATTTTACTAAAATTATTGATCGATCGACTTTCGCAGTTGCTGGATTTCTCTAAGTATAAACTATATATATAGACATTCCTTCATGCATTTCCCAATACGGAGGTAGCCAGAGGTCTAGACATTTTAGTCCTTTCGTCCCACATTTCATCGGAGCTTATTTTGAAAGGCGGTTAGCCTCTCGCTGTCTATATATCCAAGCTAACGATATAAATCTTACATAAGTTTTTAAAAATTCATAGGTACGAGCCTACCCCCTGAGTATCTGAAACTGGAGTCTATTGACCTTATTATATTTATCGAACAGTACCGTTTGCTATCAGCATAATAATTTACCACTTTCATCTATCCATCAGTAGCAAGTTAAGGGAAAATATTTGGAGTCGCTAGAAAAAATGTTCATCTGATGTAAATATGATATCTTCACGCCTTTACCAATACAGTTGGCTAGAAATAGGCCTAGCCAACAAAGCCCTTTTGGCTCCCTTCCGTAAAGACGTTTTTTGGGACAATGTGATGAGTGGTGCGCCAGTTGCCGTCTTCATGTCCGAGTCAATGATATAAATGGTACGTAATTTTTAGAAGAATACCGATTGGTGAATAAGTCACGATAGCCGAGTTGTTGGGTGGTCGGAATTTCGAGTCGAGAGACCCGAGTCCGATCCCCAGGTGGCAGTACCAATGAGTTTTTCAAAAACTTATGTACGAATTTCATCGTTGTCTTGGACATGAAGACGGCGACGGGCTCACCACCTGTCACGCTGCCCGAAAATATCTTCGGTGGAAGGTGGGTCAAAGGGACTTAATTGTCTAGACTTGACCTCTGTCTACCCCTGTATTGGGAATTGCGTGAAGATACCGATTGGTGAAAGCCTCGGGCATCGAACTCTTTACTATAATTCCGATCACGTAACCACTCGGCTGTCGTGACTTCAAATTATGTATCGTGACTTTATCTCTTATAACAAATATACAAACTTTAGCGTTTCATAAAAATACAAACATAACCTGTGGGATAACTACGTGTTTTATATCGCAGTCGAAAAACATCGAGCGCTGTCTGCGGTTTGTATTTAATGTGTTTTATTTCTGGTATCGTTTCAAAAAACGCAAACAATTGAAAACATTGTTGTTTGCGTTTAGAAAATGTAGTTCGTGTTTTGTTTGCTAAACTAAATTCATATACGCATTGAATTTTTCGATTTACTCACGCACCATCCCTACCTGGTTAGCCAGAGAGAACAGATCACCATTAGTCACGATCCCTACACACCTCTTTCCCTTTTTAAAGATTCATGGTTTTCTTCATCTATGCACGTCTAGAGATTCGAGTACTCTTGACCAGGAAGCTCGAGCAATTTGCTCACATGGTCTTCGTAAATTCTCGGCTTCTCGCTCATGGACTCGGCCTTCCTCGACACCTTTTAATGTTAAATTTCGCACTGTATATTTCTTTGCCATTCGAAGACCGAATTTATTCGCTCAACCTGCCCAAACCATCACGCCCAAGCACGCCCTTAACAATTTTAGTAATCAGATCATCTTTCAAGGTCGTAAATTTTACGAAGAGATCGCATCTCCACTGCATGCAACTTGCTTTTTTGCATTCTTTGGCATACCCTGGTTTCGCTGCCATATAAAAAGTTGGTACCAGCACAGCGTTATGTATAGCAAAGCGTGCCTTTTCTCAACGCCTTGCGTTTTGACTAACGCAGTCAGGGCACCGTTGACTTTGAACCCTGCCCCTACACACCGGTCCACATCACATCATATCTTCCATCCCGGCTAAAAGTTTCTCAAATTTACTATGGAGCGCTTATTACATATTTTTATTATTAAGTTTAGCTAAGAAACATAATCTTTGCATTATTGTGTTCTCTTTGAAGGCGGTTCAAAAATGTTTTCCCTAACTAACCTCTATTTACAACCACTGGAAGAAAGCGGGCGTTTATATCTATTCTTATCCTTCGCTTATTTATATGTAGAACACATAAAACAAGTTGTTCGTACAGTACAAACATGCCAACAGGTCGTCACATACGAGATAGTGCCTAACCAAACAGCGGCATCGCGTGCTGACGGTATCTCTGTACAAACAGCTTTACAGCTGTTTACCGAGCAGTGTGTGCGTGCGGCGTTATTTCAAGTAGTTGTTTAATATATGGTGAGACGAAATGATAACTTTGCACGGATTAGTAATTACTTCTGTATCTTTTTTTTATTTTTTGCACTTCCTAATAATGATTAGATGTCCAGATTTTTGTCTCTTCTACCCTTATTTTAAGGAATCCTATTTAGTACAACGGGACAGGTGGTGAGCCCGTCACCTACAAAATGCTTACGTCAACGATGGTATATTTATATGGATAAATATTCATAAAGTCATCACTGATGAGTATAAACCTTCGTATTCATTCAAACAAATCTTTGTTCCTAGCGGGATTCAGACAATCATTAGCTTTGGAGGCAGGGTGAGTTCCAATATTAAGGGCTATTAAGTCGACAAATTTATTTATTAGTAACGTGAACGTGTGGTTGGGTGATCGTAATTTGAACATACAGAATTGGTAAGTCCAATGGGTTTTTTCAAAACTTATAAACCATTTATATCGTTAGCTGGGACATAAAGATGGCGCCAGGCTCACTAAATGTCATATTATCTCAAACAATTTCTTCGGTGAAAGGTGGGTCGAAACGACTTAATTGTCTAGACCTCGATCGACCCCTGTATTAGGAATGGCGTGAAGATATTAATTTATATTATTTTATAAAAATATAATTATGTACGTAAGGACTTAATTATCTAGATCGCCGTTTTCACTAAAATTGGAAAAATGCGTGAAGATATTAGATTATTATTATAGATATTTAACCATAAAACGTTAAAACGTTGTCTTAAGTCTAAAAAAATTGACGATCCAACTTATAATTGACACTTATACCAATCACTTATTCAATGTACTTTTGTTACTGTATTAGTTTGTTAAGCTGTTGGTGTGCCAATAAATAGACAAGTAAGATATTTTTCTATTTATTTTGCGAGAGTTGATCAGCGCTAAGCTCACCACCGAACACGTTTTTCCAAATAAGCTGAGTCTTAAAGTGACGTTGAACATAAAAGATAAATCCCTTGAATGAAGTATCCTAATCAAATGATACGCGACGTATCGCAGTACTCTAACGATGTCAGTGTTGCAATAATCCGAAACAATATATTCAGTGTGGAAGGTCGCAGACAGACGGCTCGCTGCAAAATTCAGTTCTGATGTTTATGTTCATTGTTAAAAAAAATATCGTCACAACATTGCCAATACAGGAGTAGACAGAGGTCTAGTCAAGACAAATAAGTCCTTTCGACCCACCTTTCACTGCAGACAAGTGGGACAACGTGGCAAGTGGTGAGCCCATTGCCGTCTTTATGTCCAAGCCTACGATATAAATTGTACATAAGTTTTTGAAAAAAAAAAACCATTGATTCGAGCCTTAGGCATCGAGTTTGGGTCTCTTGACTTGAATTCCGATCGACTACTTGGCTTCTAACTACTTGGCTATCGTGAATAAATAAATAAACTGTTCTTATAGTAAGCTTACCAGCAAACTCAGTGACCAATGTTTTCTATTTGTTTAGTGAAAACGAGTTGTAACACTTTTTGAAACCAAATCTCTTTCAAGCAACATCTCTTTGTCTCTTTCATCAAAAGATGAAAGAGACAAAGAGATGTTGCGAGAAAAATCTCGTAAAAATTTATCAACTTGTGTATTTATTTTGCTCGGTTTTTACCTATGGGGTAAAAAAACCGAGCCAAACGCAAACACGATGCCATTGGGACAGGTGTGGGTCAAACACGATGCCATTCCCAATACTGGGATAGAGAGAGATCTAGACAATTAAATACCTTCGAGCCACCTTCTACCGAAGAAATTATTGGGACAACGTTACAGGTTTATCAGAGTAATGTGTGTGATGTTCTCCCTATCTATGTATATATTAATCATTATAAAGAATTCTCCTTAGAGAGAAAGCTTACGTCCTTCAGCGGACTTTCCAGGACTGTAAAGTAAACATGTCTGGTAACTCGAAACGTAGAAGTTGCCATTCATTACGGTCAGCATAATTTTAAGCTGTAATATGTCGAGGTAGTTTTCCCGAAATGCCTATTTAGGCAATAACTTATTCAGGTTTTACCATTAGTCGCTTACGATACGGACGTAAAGAACGTGGGTAGCAAATTTCGCTGATACTGCGCCAAAACTTAAAAAAAAAGTAAATAATAACACTTCAGAAGACTCAACGCACGAATATGACTCCTACCTGACCCCTTTTTTGACGTAACAGATGTATCAATTCCACAATGTTGGGCAGCAATAAACGTTCGGTACAATGACAGAAATAAAAGTTACCGTATATTTCACATTACTCGCGATGCAGGACGCGCGATGGCAGTTTCGAAATCGTGTTGCTGTGAGTTACGAGAACAAAAATCGCTTGCGGTCCGCTGACTGCGCCGGGCGGTGGAGCCTCTGTACAGTGCAGTAAGTATTGCGTGCGAGACATACACGTCTTGCTATGTACGTATACTATCTGGGTACCTAAGCATCATTTGTTGACAATAGATGCTTTGCCGACCGCAGTAGACACTTCGCACCTTAGGCGCCGCAGCGTAGGCCTAGGTTATTAAAATGAAATAAATGTTTTCTTTCTTTCTTTCTTTCTTTAAATTTCACTTTATCAAAAATTGCTTAAGTCACGATAGCCGAGTGGTTGGGTGATCAGAATTCGAATAAAGAGAACCCATGAAGTTTGAGTACGATTCCCAGGTGGTACGCTCGAACCAAAGCTTTTTTTTAGTACGATTAATATCATTGGCGCGGACATAAAGACGGCAATAGGTTCACCACCTGTCACCTTGTTCCAAAAAATTTCTTCTGTGAAACGTGGGCTGGAAGGGCTCAATTGTCCGGAACTCTGTCTGCCCCAGTGTTGGGAATAGAAAATAGTACTTACAAGTAAAACAGGTTGCAAGTAAAAGATAATTGGTAAGCCACCGCAAGCCATCGGAATATCGATTGTTCCAGTTTCAGTCAGTCAGAAGAGACTACGACAGAAACTTATTATTAAAGTACCCCTCGAGCCCTCTCACGAGAGAGGCCTGTGGCCAATAGTGGACTATTTCATGTATGTAGTGTTATACGGACAATTGAGGAATTTGCCATTTTGGTTTATGACGTATAACAACACACATAATAAAAATATTGATATTCAGTAAGAGCTGCATTTTACGACAACTGTGGGTGGGGATGTGGTTATAAGTCTTATATCATATGACAAGCGGTTGCAGTCAGCACTGAAGCACGCTCGCAAGTTGTCAGACAGTCGCGCAATTTTTACGGAGTTCTATTAAATTCTTTCATTATTTATAGCGCCTGTAAAGTTTATGCTCCCTACGAGATTGTTAGAGAAATGAGATATTCTGTCTGAGAAACGCGAGTTGAAAACATATGTTTGTATATATATTATTTTTTATTGAAGACTATGTAAACTGAGAGGAGTTGCCCAGTCAAGAATTACATTAAATTGCTACGTTATTTGGAAATTAGTATACGAAAAGGTTAGGAGAAAAAAATCAACGTCTCGTTGAGTGATCTAGTTCTAGTCTTAAAATACGCAGGGCCCTTAGCCAATGTATCCCATTTGACATATCTCAATTGTTTTTAATTTAATTTACCATTATCAAACTATTTAGCGCCATAACTCCATAGACGCTGTTATTTTTTTCGATAATTGATTAAACTTACGTATCTGTCTTAAGATTCTCTCTAAACAATAGATAGTGGTTTGGTGCCTCGAGGAGAGTTGAGTTTCTGCCTCATGCGGAATGAACCTATTATTATACCTTTTACCTATTAATTTATACGAAACTTATTCACGAAACGATTGGTGTCTAAGTACCACTAAGACGGCGACAGGCTCACACTCTGTCTCGTTATTTACACCAATACCGGGAAATGCTTAAAGACAAAAAGATCTCTATCCCTTCTTCTATGACTCCACTACCGAATTTACGCGTTCCCCAACATTTTCCAAAATAGCACTCAGCCGTCTATCCCTATTATAATCAATTTAAATATAACGCCTGAGTCGAACCCTTTGTGTTTTCAGTCAATCGTTCATTATAATGAAACTGCTTCGCAAAGCAAACAATTAAACCCGAATACAGTTTACACGCGGCTAAATTGATTGCGCTCGCAATAGGCACAATTGTCTGTCCGTCTGTGTGCGGCTGAGCAACATGGAGCCATAATAGTGGAGCGCTGACAGTTTCATGACGATATAGAAATAAACGAATTTCATATTAACGTCCCATGTAAGGTTGTGGCGTGGGTTTCAAACACAGTGAAAGGTAATGACTGTGATACATAATAAAACATTATTTAAGATCCACACTATAAAAAATCTACAAACATATAAAGTTATCCTTCTTGTTAAGTACAAGTTCTTCACATTATAACATTTTTCTATAGAGATATTGTGATTGCTTAGTCCAGAGAAAGCTTATCTTGGCGTCAGATAAATGGTGCTCAATAACATTTTCAATAAATAATGTTTTAGTTCATATATGCAAACGTAGAACAATATTTTAATACACAAAACATGTCTCAATTCATAGAGTAGTTAAAGAATATATCCGTATGTTGGTATAGGACGGAAAACTACAAAAGTAATCGATGAAATTTCTTGTTATTTTGACAGCTTATTGCATTTTTATTTAAGAGTGCTTGTAAATACTTTGTAACCCCAAGTTCCAATTGGACATAAACTTTTTTTGAAATACAGATATTTAATTTGTTTTTATTTGACTCTTGAGGTTTGAGGTTGTACTCTTACTTCCGTTTTAACTTTACACAAATTTATTAATTTCATGCTTCGCTTACCTTAAAAAAGAGACCTTGATAATTAAGTCCTTGTATAGACAATTAAGTGACAGGTTGTGAGCGCGTCGCCATCATCATCAATGGACAAAAATCCAAATATTTTACAACGAAGCCAACGATATAAATCGTAATAAGGTTTTTGAACAAACCCCTTGGTGTGGTCTCCGTTCTGGGGATTGAACTCGGGTTTCTTTAATTCCGAACACTCAACCATTCGGCTACCGAGACTATTGCCTACCTGCATACCATTATTTGCTACATATACATACAAGATTAGCTCTTTTAAAGTTATAAGGTAATATAACTAATGCCAACATACAGCTACATGATTTTGCTTTTTGGTTAGAATGTGGCTAACGTGTCAGTTTGTAATTAAAAATGTAATAAAGTTGCGGTGACCAATTTTATGAAAAATGCGTTGTTATATTTTTTTTAGTTGTTAAGACATGTCATTGGTTTATGTGCGGATTCTTTTGTTTTAATTGTTTGCTTGTTGTTAATACTTTAATAATAAGATATCTAAAAATGTAAGCGCCTGTCAGAAAATAATAGCAATAAGTAACTGGTTAGAACATTATGTACTTAATTTTTACACTCTGGGCTTTAACCTTAGAATTAGCTATAATAATAGAATTATTTATAATTCAAAAACTCTCATTTCATTAAAGACTATGTTAAGTATTTTATGAAAATAGTTTAATTTAAATATTATATTTTTTATATAGGTGTTAGGCTAAAAATCCTAGGTAACCTATATTAAATATCAAGAATACTAACCAAGAAACTGATACTTCTTCCGTCCTTTTTACCGTCAAAACTTTGTAATATTATTCTTACTAGCCTTGTTTGTCAATACTTATTAAGTCAAAAAAATTGTTTTAAACTTGTTCTCTTAAAATAATAAAACATATTTATAGATTATTATACTCGAGTAAATTTTGTAATTTTTTTGTGATTTTAAATACAAAATTATAACTCGTTAAATCAGCGTTTATGAGATTAATTCGAGATTTTTCTCGAGTAAACAGCATCGACGACACACGATAAATCAATAGACCAACTGCTGGTTGGTCGATTTGTCGCTAATCATTTAAAGACTTTGTATTTCACGTAGTCGACGATCTGTTCTTACCGCCGAGGGAACGTCCGTTAATTGAGCACTTAATGACGGCTGGTGACAGCCGCCTCTCTCCCGGCGCACAATTACCAGTAAAAGCAGACATTACCTGAATTCCCTGGAATGCTATAGCTGTTTTTTTGTCTTAACGCATTTCCCTTTACAGGGTTACCCAGAAGTTTAGATTATTTAGTTCTTTCGAACAACATTTCACGGATGTTTATTTTAGGAGTACGTAATTGGTGGAGAGTAAGTCGCCGGCTTTATGTCCAAGCCAACGATGTAAATTGTCTAGAAGTTTTTGAAATAATTCATTGGTTTGGAATTCAGGTCACTTGACTAGATTCTGATCGTCCAACCACTCGGCTATCGTGGCTTTAACTTAATTCATTAATTTGAAAATATTATCTTTTTTCCGTTCATATACTTATCGAAAAATCATTTATTCATCGAAATAAAATATGCACTCCCTTATCTATATTTATTTTTAATGTATCACCGTTTCATAGTCAAGTAACTAACTAGAAGAAACAGTGTAAAAAATCTCCGTAATTTTTGTTTCATATAAAATAATTAATAATAAATATCTTCACGCAATTCCCAATACAGAGGTAGACTGAGGTCTATTCTAGACAATTAAATCCCTTTGACCCACCTTACACCGAAGATATTTTCGCGACAACGTGACAGATGGTGAGCCCCTCGCCGTCTTTATGTCCAACCCAACGATATAATTCGTACATAAGTTTTGAAAAACCCATTGGTACGAGCCTGTCACCTGGGTATCGAACACGGACCTCTTGACTCGAAATTCCTACTACTTATTTGGTTAATCTGTATCTTTTATAATTAAAGAAAAATAAGATATGATTTTTTTGCAGTCAAACTTGGGACCACCTCATACCCAGGCGTTACTGTTAATAAAATATTCATTTAAAATAATAACATTAATAACATTTCTTATAAAGGTTTTCTGCAATAAATTTCTAAAAATTGTTAATAGGCAAAGTTAGAACCTGGCTTGTAAATAAACGTAGTATACCAGGGCTCATGTTGGTATTTTAAATTATTTAAATTTTCCACACAACTTTAACAACAACAACAGAGCAAGTTCCATGTACTCTGTAACTACAAACTCGTGCAGAATGTCAGAAAATACTTTTAATAACGTTCGCTTCGTAGTCTCTGCGACAGAAATCGGAATAACCGATTTATTCCGATATCTGTGGCTTCTATTAAACTTTATTTCTCTAGCTGCGATTCAGCTAGCTACCAATTATCGTTTGCTTGCACCCTGTTTTTTTACTTGTAAATACTATTTTGATTTATTAGCAATGAATGTTTCTTTTCTCCCAAGTCTATACTACAATTATTTGAAATATATTTTCTTACAATAAATATCAAGCACAATTATTGGAATGTTTAGGTGGTCGGAATTCATGTCAGGAGACCCGATTTCGATACAAAATTTGTAGGCTTGTACCAACGGGTTTTTTAAAAACAGTATACAATTTAAATCGTTAGCTTGGACATACAGACTGCGACTTGCACACTACCTTTCACGAAGTCCCAAGAAAAAGTCGTCGGTGAAATGTGTGTCTAAAGGACTTAATAGTCTAGACCTCTGTCTACCCCAGTATCGGGAATGGAATGAAAATATTATGTATTATTTTATACACAAAAAGTGTGTTCCCAATATTCGCGTCACCCGCGGCTTCGAGTCACCTTCTGTACGATAATAATAAGGATGGACTAGTGTTTGGGTGATCGCAATTCGACACAAAAGACCCGAGTTCGATCCCCAAATAGCAAGCTCGAACCAGTAGGATTTTTTTAAACTTACGAACTATTTATAACGCAAGCTTGGGCATTGTTTGAACTTATTTTTTATTGGAATGTTCGTTTATTTTGTTACAGAATTTATTTCCTTACTCATTCATATTTTATCGATGTAAATACGTAATAATTAATACGTAATAATACGATTTAAGAAATGTAATTATAGCATAAATGTTACTTGTCAAATTATTTTTAAATATATCGCTGTTTCGTTATGAAGTTTATTTGTAACAAGGAGAAATGTAGACAGAAACTAATTAAATATATATATTTTTTATGATCACAATAGATCACAATGTTTTCCCAATTTAAAACTTGGAAATAACGAAAGTTGAGTTCAATCTAAGTAATTTAAACAAAATTAATAATGAACTCAGCCGATTTCTTTCCTAATTGTTCCGTCCCTAATTTATTATATATTAGATATTTGTTATAAATTTCTTTCAGTCACAAATCACATTTAATGCCACATTATTCATAATTTCATTCTACTTTCAACTTTAGTACATTTACAAAATTGGTAACGTATTCTTGTTTGTAAAATAAATATCTCATACTTTGTTAATCAATTTTAATCAAATATTAAATAGGTTACGTTGGTGAAGATAAAAAAATGTTTAATTGTGAAATTTTATGACTTCAAGTTGCACCATATATTATCTGGTCCGAAGAGAAGAAGCGCACCACAGATATGTGGTAATTAATAGATACACCACCACCACTACACTCTAAAACTACCATAAACGACGACGTCGCTGTGTTATGTTGCAATTGCCTTTTATTATTATGGAATGGTGCAATGTAATTGTATAATAACATCTGTATAATAATTACTTCGCGCAGAGTAACGACGGAGTCTATTAATTGACATCCGGTAGCTGTGTACAGAATAAATCTCTTGACTCATACACATATCTGTATATATTAATGTGGATGTGCATCATTACTTACATTTTACTAAAATTATTGGTGCGAATTATCAATATTTAGGCCCCAAAACACCGGGAACCGGCTTTCGCTGGTGCTGGATTTCTCTAAGTATAAACTATATATAGACATTTCTTCACGCATTTCCCACTACGGATGAAGCCAGAGGTCTAGACATTTTAGTCCTTTTGACCCACATTTCACCGGAGCTTATTTTGAAAGGCGGTTAGCCTCTCGTTGTCTATATATCCAAGCTAACGATATAAATCTTACATAAGTTTTTAAAAACTCATTGGTACGAGCCTACCCCCTGAGTATCTGAAGCTGGGGTCTATTGACTGTATTATATTTATCGAACAGTAGCGTTTGTTATCAGCATAATAATTTACCACTTTCATCGATCCTTCAGTAGTAAGTTATGGGAAAATCTTTGGAGAATAAGTCGCTAGAAAAAATGGTCATCTGATGTTAATATGATATCTTCACGCCTTTCCCAATACAGTTGGCTAGACAGAGGTCTAGCCATCGTAGCCCTTTCGGCTCACCTTCCTCAAAGACATTTTTTGGAACAACGTGATAGGTAGTGCGTCAGTCGCCGTCTTTATGTCCAAGTCAATGATACGTAAGTTTTGGAATCGGTATGATTGGTGAAAGCCACGGGCATCGAACTCTTTACTATAATTCCGATCACATAACCACTCGGCTGTCGTGACTTCAAATTATGTATCGTGACTTTATCTCTTATAACAAATATACAAACTTTAGCGTTTCATAAAAATACAAACATGACCTGTGGGATAACTACGTGTTTTATATCGCAGTCGAAAAACATCGACCGCTGTCTGCGGTTTTTATTTAATGGGTTTTATTGCTGGTATAAAAAAATATAACATGTCTTCACGCAATTCCCAATACAGGGGTAGACAGAAGTCTAGGCTAGACAATTAAGTCCTTTTCGGTGGAAGGTGGGTCACCTTCCACCGAAGATATTTTCGGGACAACGTGACAGGTGGTGAGCCCGTCGCCGTCTTTATGTCCAAGCCTACTATGTAATTCGTACATAAGTGTTTTTTTTAAAAGTCATTGGTATACCCACCTGGGGATCCCCTGGTTTCGCTGCCACATAAAAAGTTGGTACCAGCACAGCGTGATGCAAAGCGTGCCTTTTCTCTACGCCTTGAATTTTGACTAACGCAGTCAGGGCACCGTTGACTTGTACCCGGCACACCGGTCCACATCACATCATATCTTCCATCCCGGCTAAAAGGTTCTCAAATTTACTATGGAGCGCTTATTACATATTTGTATTATTAAGTTTAGCTAAGAAACTTAATCTTTGCAATATTGTGTTCTCTTTGAAGGCGGTTCAAAAAATGTTTTTACCCTAACTATCCTCTATTTATAACCACTGGAAGAAAGGGGGCGTGTATATCTAACGCCTACACCACACGGAATCGTATTTTATCATAACATAATCAGCGGAGGCACATAACAGCCGATCATTATGACACGGGAACATTCATAACAGTCGTTGATTAAATTATACTTCGCTTATTTATATGTAGAACACATAAACAAGTTGTTCGCACAGTACAAACACGCCAACAGGTCGTCACACATGAGATAGCGCCTAAGTAAACTGCTGCGTCGCGTGCTGACGGTATCTCTGTACAAACAGCTTCACAACTGTTTACCGAGCAGTGTGTGCTTGCGGCGATATTTCAAGTAGTTGTTTAATATATCGTGAGACGAAATGATAACTTTTGAACGGATTAGTAATTAATTCAGTATGAAAGACATTTTTATTTTTATACACTTTTCAATATTGGTTATATGTCCGGACAATGTCGTCATTTTGACCCATTTTTCACCCATTTTTCAACATGATAGGTGGTAAGCCTACCTTTGTATTGCGTGTACCTAAAGACCTAATGCACCTAAAGACACAACATAGTTATTATGGATAAATTTTTGTAAAATCTCAATGATTTCAGTACAAATCTTCATATTTATCCACATAATTGTTTATTTATTATCTTAGAAGGATTCAAACAACCATCGCTTCAAAGGCAGGGTCATATTTAGTCGACAAATTTATTTTATAATTTCCTTTATTAATATTGTATTTAATCGAAACTCAATTAACGTATAAACAAGCATAATTTCTGTACACTTCAACCTGATTATGTTTATAAATCTCTTCCCCTGCAATTTCATTTAACTCCACTTTTATGTCTAGTGATGTCGGAACTTTTGATAAAGCTTCAATACAATTTCTCCGAGCACTTGCGATTACGTCGTCGTAAATTAAAACTTTTGCAACGTCAATAACACTTTATACAAGTTCAAAGTTTATATTTCACCTTTTATTGACGGCGCCAATTTCTGAATTTGAAGTGCTTACAGTAAGTATTGGCGATAGAATGATGGTTGCAATCTATACAAATATGAGAAAAGTTATTACAATCTTTGATTTCTTGTATTTACGCGAATACTACAAAAAAAATATAAAAAATAATATCTTGACGCAATTCCCAATACAGGGGTAGACAGAGGTCAAGTCTAGACAATTAAGTCCCTTTGACCCACCTTCCACCGAAGATATTTTCGGGACAACGTGACAGGTGGTGAGCCTGTCGCCGCCTTTATGTCCAAGCCAAAGATGAAATTCGTGCATAAGTTTTTGAAAAACTCATTGGTACTGCCACCTGGGGATCGAACTCGGGTCTCTCGACTCGAAATTCCGACCACCCAACAACTCGACTATTAACTTAATTTCTTGAATCCGTTGTTTCAAGCAAAGCTTTCAAATTACTTTAAGAAGTGCTTTCTATATTTGGAAGTAAATTTAAATTTAATTACCATATTTAATTCTTTATTTCATCATAATATTTATATGCCATGTTTATATCTGAATTTATTTATATTCACAATAAGTAGAGAAAAGTTCGCTTCTCAGAAAGGAGACCAATGAGTTTTTGAAACTTATGCACAATTTGTATTGACCGACTCACCATTTGTCACGCTGTTCAAACAAGCTCCGGTGAAAGCTTGTCATCAAAAGTGTAGTCAAACTTGTCGTTAACTGTTTTTGAAAATACTTTACTTACGGGAAATCCTTCAAAGCTTAACAGATTTTTTGACGAGAAGCTTCGTGTTTAGGTTAGGGGGTCATTGTAGAAGCGTGCTCGTCGCGACCCCTGCCAGCCCATTTCAGGGCTGCAATTCTACACAGCTGCGCACCCATGCCAACGAGGGTTAGGGCGTCCCCCCTAGGCGACACACACCAGTTCGTCCCCGTTGGTGTGAAATGCAGCGCGCAAAGCGGCGATGGGGACCGCCACCCGTCACGCACAGCCCGACACGGCGGAAGGTGGAGGACGGAGTGCAGAGTTGGCACGTGGAATGTTAGAGAAAGCATGAGAGATAAGACGAATGAGTTGATTGAAATAATGAAAGAAAGAGAATTAGATGTAGTGTGTTTGTCGCAGACCAAGCGGAAGGGCAGCGGTACTGAAGAGCTCCCTGGCGGGGCGTTAGCTCTATGGTCCGGAGTCCCGGAGAGCGAGAGCGCCTGCCAGGGAGAGGGGGTGCTGCTGTCAAAAGCCAAAAGGAATAACTGCTGACAAAGTTATTCCTTTTGGCTGTTTATGCGCCGATGGCTTCGTCGTCCAGAGCTGAGCTGGAGGAGTTTTGGGAGAATGTTAGAGAAGTTCTAGACTTGGTTAAAGGAAACGAAAGAATTGTTGTATGTGGTGATTTGAATGGATGGGTTGGTACCGCTCGGCCAGGGTACGAGTCGGTGCTTGGAATGTTTGGCGATAAAAGGGTTAACGATGCTGGCAAGCTTATACTGGCTGTATGCAAGGAAAAGTGTCTTCTTGTGACAAACACTATGTTTAGTCACAAGAAAATCCATATGTATACTAGAACAAGAGAGAATGAGAGAAGTATGATCGATTTATTCCTGGTGGATGACCGACTGCGAAAACAGGTGATGGATACGGTGTTCCGAGGTGCTGACCTGGGAACGGATCACTACCTAGTGATTACTAGATTTAGGGGTCTGTTCGCGGGTTGGCGCCACCGGACGGCGATACCAGAACCACAGTCGGTCGGTAGCATCCGAAGCTGGAAGCTTCAGGAAGCGGACACTAGGAATAAATATCAAGCAAGGGTAGCCGAAAAGCTGCACAGAATTGGTGTTAGGAAAGAATGTGTGGAAGAAATATGGCAGAGCCTTAGAGATGGAATGGTTAGTGCAGCGGAAGACGTGTGTGGAAATGTGAAAAGAGGGAGTAGTAAAAAGGGTGATGCATGGTGGAATGACGAAGTGAAAGAAGCTGTAAATAAGAAGAAGAAAGCATGGTTAGACTACTTGGCCTCTAGTAATGATAAGGATATGAGAGAGAAGAGGAAAGAAAGATATAAGCTCCAGAAAGTTCACACGAAAGCATTGATTGAGGAAGTGCGTGAAAGGTATAGAATGGAAGCGGAAGAAAAGTTGTCGCACAACTTCAAGGAGGACTCCAAACTCTTCTGGAAAGAGGTTGGAAGGACCCGGAGTGGTGCGACAGCCTTAAGAATTAATAAAGTGCTTTCGGGAACCAATGACGTCCTCTCAGAAAAATCGAACGTCATGCAGCGATGGAGCGAATTTTATAGAGAGATGTATGCGTGTGATGATCTTAGTGAGGGATCAGGGGTGACGCCGTGATTGGTACGCTAGGCTCGGACCTCGATGACACTGAGGTCATCAGTATGAAAGAGATTGAATGTGCGATTAGAAGTTTGAAATGTGGTGAGGCTGCGGGGCTAGACAGAGTTACTGCTGAAATGGTCAAGTATGGTGGGCCACGCGTCTGGGACAGCTTTCATCTGCTATGCAATTTGTGCTAACGAACGGGACTCGGGAGCGGGAGCTGTAAAAAGGTAAAGGGCATTATGACTGCGGGTGCTATCGGGCGATAAGCTTGAACAGTTTAGCAAGTAAAGTTTACTCGAAGGTTTTGACACGTAGGATGCAAGAGAAATCGGAAAGATTTCTATGGGAGGCACAATGCGGATTTAGACCTGGAAGAGGATGCACGGATCAAATGTTTTCTCTCCGCATGATCACGGAGAAGCTTCTGGCTGCTAACCAGAAGATTTTCTGTGCTTTTGTGGATCTTGAGAAAGCATTTGATAAGGTTGTAAGGAAGATAATGTGGGAACTGTTGCCGGGGTATGGTGTGGATGGTCGATTGCTAATGGCTGTGCAGTTACTTTACTGTGACTGTAAAGCCTGTGTGCGGGTAGGGCATGACCTGTCACCCATGTTTAGCGTCCAAACGGGCGTAAAACAGGGTTGTGTCATGTCTTCCTGGCTATTCATACTGTATCTCGACAGCTGTTTACAGAAGCTGAAAGATAGCTGTTTGGGTGTGAAATTGGGTGACATAAAAGTAAATTGTCTGCTTTATGCTGATGATGCTTATAGCACCATCAGAAGCAGAACTGCAGGCATTAGTCACGTGTATGAAAGAAGAATGTGAAATTAATGGTCTCCGTTTGAATGCTAATAAAACTAAGGTTCTGGTATTTGAAAGGGACAAAGAAAGAACGAAGTGCGATTTAGGTAAATCAGGAATGTCTAGAACAGGTGAATGAAATTGTATACTTGGGGAGTGCGTTTAGCCGGGATGGAAGATGTGATTTATATGTGGACAGGCGTGTCGCTGCCGGGAACAAAGTCAATGGTGCCCTGACTGCGTTAATCAAAAGGCAAGGCGTTGTGAAAACTGCACGCCTTGCAATACATAACGCAATGTTGGTACCGACTTTGTTATATGGCAGCGAAACCTGGGTATGCCGGAAGAAGCATAAAAGCAGGTTGAATACAGTGGAGATGCGATCTCTTCGTAAAATGTGCGGCCTTACCATAGCCGACCGAAAGCGAAACGAAGAGATTCGCAATATGGCAGGTTTGAAAGATGACCTTGTCACGAAAATGGATAAGGGCATGCTTCGATGGTTTGGGCACGTTGAGCGAATGAGTGAAGACCGAATGGTGAAGAAAATATATAGCGCGAAAGTTAATATTAAAAGGTGTGGAGGTAGACCGAGACTAACTTTCGAAGACCATGTGAGCAAATTGCTCGAAGAGAGGAGGGTCAAGAGTACTCGGATACCTAGACGTGCATGTATGAAGAAGATGATGAATCTGAAAGAAGCGATTGTGCGTGAAGATAAATAAAAGCTTCGTGTTGTATGTAAAGTATAAATAGTTAATAAAGTTGGATTAATTCCTAGGAACCAAAGTCTAAGCCAGGAAGGGGCTCCGACTGGTAACTTTAATTAAACTTAACCTAGGAGACGCATTCCGTTCAAGAAAATCTGACTAACTATTACACTCGCCTCTATGCAACTATTCTAAGTTTGATGGATTCAAATGGGATCGTACTATGGGATATGTTATTAACCGTTATTTAGTCATCTTGTATAAAGGAGTTGTTTTCAAGACGGGCCAAGAATGTTCGGATATATATTCCTTTTAGGAACGCAGCGGTCGAGAGTAACAGTTGTTTATTCATAAACAGATTTGTTATCACAGTTTCACGGTAGCCGAGTGGTTGGGTGATAGGAATTTGAGTGAAAAGACCCGAGTTTGATCCCTAGGATTTCAGCTCGTACCAATGTGTCTTTTGAAAACTTATGTACGATGTATGTCGTTGGTTTGAACATAAAGACGGCAATAGGCTCACCCCCTGTCACGTATACCAAAAATGTCTTTGGTGAAAGGTGAGTTGAAAGGAGAAATTTCTATAGACCTCTGTCTACCCCAGTGTTGGGGAAAGCGTTTTTCCTTTTTAATTATGTAATTGTAATATCGCAAAACGTGCTCCAATGAGTATTTGTCTTACTGAAAACTGGTTTTAGTGTAAAGTTAAAATTTATTCAGACATTCGATGACCTGATGGCGTAATTGGTTGTGGCCCTGCCTTGGTTCAAGTCCTCCTAGGGGCTAAGATTTACATACCATAACGCACCAGGTGTACTTATTGCTCGATTTTCTCTTTCCGTATGACGCTCTCTAACTTATTCGGCAATTGAATCTTCTTAGATGTGAAGTCTGAACGAAATGTTTAGTAGTTCGAAATAATACAAGCCTCATACACCGTGCTTTCATTTAAAATGAAGTCTATTATTCAAATTAATGCTACTGGCATGTAGCAATTTTAGGTCCGCGATGATAAATTTATTTAACACACTTTTTAAGTGCAGATATTTTATGACGATTAAGTATTTTTTAGAATAAAGTTATAATAAATAAAGTTTTCTGTAGGGTTTGGCATAAGAATTTATACCCCTTTCGTCCCGTTGGTGTCGTAAGAGACAGCTAAGAGAAAGGACTTGAAAATTGTAATAGCTGCCGATAGGTGTCGGTATATTTAATAATATCAGACCGAAATCAAGCAGACCGAAAATAGGCAGCAGCGTTTAAGGTGTGAGATATCAGTCCTTTTGACATATCTTCCACCGAAGACAGTTTTTCGGAACGACGCGACTGGTGATGAGCCTGTCGCGGTATTCATATGTTTTTCGTGACTGAATGAATTTTAATACGTTTTTTTTTTCTTTTCTTTACCCAACCACTCGATTATCGAGACTTTTTTACAAACCGTTAAATCTAGAATAACCAGGCCTCGAAAATATTCGGTGGACGGTGAGTCGAAGGGACTTATAAATTAGACTAGACCTCTGTCTACCTCTATATTGTGTGAAATCACCAAACCACTCGATTATCGAGACTTTTTTACTGGCCGTAAAGTCAAGGAATAAACTTTTCTTTCATAAGTTTAGACCTTACAGCATGCAATACGTTTGCAAATTACTTCAATATTCTATAAATTAAATATCTTCACGCAATATCCAATACAGGAGTAGACAGAGGTCTAGTTTAGACAATTAAGTCCCTTCGACCCACCTTCCACAGAAGGTATTTTCGGGACAACGTGACAGGTGATGAGCCCGTCGCCGTCTTTCAATATTCTATGCATACAAATTACTGTCGGAGATTCGATAGATGTGCAGATAGTGTTAACTGCTGTCCTGACAAGAAGTTTCAACTCTAATTTTAAATTCAAGTTAAAAAACATGTGTGCAAGTTGCATTATCAAGGCGTGTGACACATTTTTGCTTGCTTTTCATGTGGTAGAAATTATAATTATGTAATGATATAATTCCTATCATTTTAATTCATTTAATTTTAATTAATTAATAAATATAATAAATATAGGGTCAACATCACATACATTGTTCTGAAGTAAGCAGCTTAGCTAAAGTAAGCAGCTTAAGCACTTGTATTGTGGAATCAGAAATAACGAAGGTTCCACAAACACCCAGACCCGAAAAAATGTAGAAAAACTATTTTCTACATTGACTCGTCTGGGTCTCGAACCCGGGAACCTTTAGTAGGCGACATCATGAAACATTGGCGTGTACGCCACTCGTTCACGGAGGCCGTTATTAATCAATGTATGAATAAACGATAATACTTTTATATGTGCATCATAAACAAAAAAAGGAAAACAAAAAATTACAAAAAACTTGTTGATTCTTTGTAAGAAGGAGGGTGGTGCTATTCTTCTTTTCAGAAAATATAATACAATAAATATCTTCACGCAATTCCCAATACAGGGGTAGACAGAGGTCTAGTCGAGACAATTAAGTCCCTACGACTCACCTTCCACCGAAGATATTTTCGGGACAACGTGACGGGTGGTGAGCCCGTCGCCGCCTTTATGTCCAAGCCAACGATATAATTCGTACATGAGTTTTTTGAAAACCCCAATGGAACGAGCCTGCCACCTGGGATCGAATTCGGGTCTCTCGACTCGAAATTCCGCCCACCCAACAACGTGTGTTTGTAATTTATTGTAAAATTTATCTTAACTTTAATACCGATTGAGAACGTCATGATAGCCGAGTGGTTGATTAGTCACAGGACTCAGGACGTATCGGTTAAAATCTTTCCTATTTTTCGTATTTAAGGGTGGGTGTCATCTGCCAGAAACTGCTTACTTTATATCCATTACTTATTATCTTAGAACAAATGCATAATACGACAAATATAAAACGACTATGCCCTGTACACCCTCATGATGCATTTTTATGGGTTTTGTTACGAAATATAAGTTTTTGAAAAACCCATTGGTGCCTAACCGTACTGAGCCTGCCACCTGGGGATCGAATTCGGGTCTCTCGACTCAAAATTCCGACCAGCCAACCAATCGGCTATCATGCCTGTTTTATTTACATTTAAATATTAAGAAAATAAGCATTTATTTATACTTATATAAATTTTGTCACCCGATCACTGGGCTATCGTGACATAGTATGCATAATTATTAAATAAATAAATTGTCACTATAAATTAATGACGCAACCGCTGCCACCAGATAAATGCGTTAATTATCCATTCTCATCAGCATTCAAAGTAATGTAACGTAATTGTTACAGCGTTCTAAACGGGATGCGACAGGGATCACGTGGAGACGCTCCCACACGCTAATGTCGCGCCGGATATTAACGCTCAGCCGACGTTCAAGTGAGCGTTACCGGGTAATGCGAATTTGAACGTAACAGATGCGACGGGCCGTTACGGAATTTGCAGATTCTGTGGCCTAAAACGATCATTTAACTTTAGTGCTATGTGCGGAAGAGGAAGTAGTTTTTTATAAGTTTACAATGTCGTGTCATCCTAAAAACTTACTTTTCTTAGAGCTTGCAATGACTTCCGAGGGTTTCAGAACTTACTAATTTCAGAACTTACGAAAACAACTAACCGTGACTTGAATGCGAGTATATATTATTTTAGTTATTTGTTATCCGCTGTAGCACTAAAGGCGAAGTAAAAGGATAAAAAGATTGAATAGTAATTGAATTGAAAGGAGCATATCAATTACAAATCATTCAAGTTTTGGATGGTGTTGAATACAAGCGGGAGAAATATTAAGTAAATATTAAAAAATAACGCCCGTTTATTCTAGTGAACAGATTGCTTATTAGAATGATTTCTTGTATTTACGCGAATATTTACGCGATAAAATCCGAAAATCGTTTTTACAAACTATTTTTATTTCCCGACGTTTCGGATGCTATTCAGCATCCGTCCCCCCGTGACCATGGAATTAAAAACGCGATAAAATCCGAAAATCGTTTTATTCAAGATTTCTTTTTACCTTCCTACTTTCCTTTGCTACCTTCCTGCACAATAAATAATAGTTAAAAAAAACTAACAAACACTCTTTTTATAGAAAACTATTTTATTTTAAAAAAGCGTGGGGTGCTTTTTAAGGTATTATCAAAATGATAATCACTCTACTCATATCTGTCAATAAAATATTTATAACTTCTGACACCATGCACCCCGCGGTTTTTTCAAAATAAAATATATTTTTATTCGCCCTATTATTAATTTATATTTATTGAAATTTTTAACGCTATTCTTAAATTCAATTTATTAAAATTTAATTTTCTATTTTTTAGTTCGGTTTTCTATAAAAAGCGTGTTTTTTAGTTTTTTTAATATTATTTATTAATTACTTTTTAGTTTTTTTTTATCATATTAGTGTATTATCATTTCCTCGATAAATCTACGAAGTTTTAACGAAATCTGGCCGTTTAAAGTGGGTCAAAATCGCGCACAAAGAAGTTGGTTACAAACATACAAACATACAGATGAAGCTAATAAAAGCGTGTTAAAAAACTAATCTCTTTCTTATTTTATTCTTTGCTTCGAAGAATGGGTCACTTCCAACAAGACCATCGGGTTGTCGACAAAATAACTAAGTGTTATGAATTATGAGTTTATTAAGAATCTCATTAGTACAAGTCGACAATCACCATTATATCCAGTAGAATTCCGAAAATAACAAATGTTTATTACACCTGGCCGTGGGATGGAGCGAGTAGCAAACCGACGCGGAATCGCAGTCAATTTGTAATAATTTTCTTTTACGACGTCCTCTTTAGCGACGGTTTTTTGACGGTATCATGGTACTTTAAAAAAAAGTGTAGACAAAATTAGCATGCCTGTTAATGTAATGTAAATTTTTAGATGTTAGCGTATATTTAGAGGAGGCATTAGAACGGTAAAGGAAGAAGAAGTAAGGAAAAAAACAGTAATATGCCGAAGTTGTAAACTTTTTTAATAGGAAAAGCAAGCAAGGTATGCTTTTGTTTTTCGATGTGTTTTGTTTAGTTATGTGAGAATGCAGCAGCATGTCTCCAGAATGGGGGGGGGAGGGGGAGTGTCTGGGCCTCCGGTTACCTGCACTCACCAGACGAAACGCAGAAGTTTGTTCAGCTTCTCCTTCACGCCGGTATTCTGTGAGGTCGTACTTCCAGTTTGTTTTGGCCCATTCATGCAACAACAAAAGCTGATGCGTGGCTCTACCACTGTTAAAGCTAATTTAAATAAGCTGATTTTAAACTGAAACTTCTGCGGAAGTCTCAATACAATTTTTATTCCTTTATAAATGAATGATAATTCATTTACTGTTAATATTACACCACAAACAAAAGAAACGAAGAATCTTAGGTAGCAGGTGCAATCATTATGTAGCAGGCCTTATCGCTGTAAAGCAATCTTCTTCCAAAGGTCACCAAAGGTAAAATTCAAAGGTGTAAGAAGAATAAGTTTTAGAAAAGAGGTAAATATTATGCAGACATTATAAAATTAGTATCTCAACGGTCGCGAATTATATTTGTAATGACCTGCTGATGTTTTTGTGTAAAAATCGATTAAGATAATGTAGTATACATAGCTCTCTATAAAGGTTTGAAGGAAATAGGCTGATCCAGCGGGAGCTGTTAGTAAACGCCAAGTATGGCGGAACGCA